>CM072518.1:32648124-32665624 GCA_036898135.1 Oncomelania hupensis | reverse complement strand
GTCATTACTCACTCCAGAGGCCAGACTACAAACAACACAACCGTCCATCAAGGTCAGTAGCATTACACTTAGCGCAGGCTGAGAGCATTCGTTCATCTTGGGTAGCCTGGTTTCAATATTGAACTCGGCCAGCGCCTTAACCAGTTCTCAGAGGTAGTAAGGGCGCTATGTAAAAAATTAATACCTTAGGTTACATTTTTTTAACAGTGCCGTTAAGAACATTTTGACAAGACAAAAATGCCTAAAACTTCATCTCAATCAACTGCACAACAGTCGCTTTAAATAAATAGTAATCGTCAAAACATCACATGTAGCAATTTGCAGATGGCTGACAATCACAGGACTAAAAACAAATTAATGAGACAAAAGCTGTACATAAAAAACAATTTATCAGATCACGTTACGTTAACTTGGCAACAATTAAATGGTAAAAAGAAAAATAATTTTGAATACTTCAGAACTGCACAGCAGTCAAAGCATGATATCAACTAAGCCTATCAGACCTAACGCCTACACTTCTCAATCATCTACTGTCCTTTCTCATGAGCAGTTATTTTCCTGTACACTCATTTTTTACGTACCGTTATTTTCGATTTGCACCTCTTAATACAGCTGACAGACTGATTCAAACGAAAATGTAATTTTAATCCATCAGCAAGTTTCCTTCATGGCATCACAATAACCCATCTAAGGAGTTTCCTCCATAAGCATTGATTTTCTATACAGTTCTCCTTTGCTGTGCGCATGTACAACTAATATGTTAATCTGATGAATACAAATTGATACAACAACAACTCCCTAAGCCAGCAACTATTTAACGTTTAGCCTTACTATTCAGAAAAAAACCCATATATCTCCGATATTCAATAGTAAATGCATGACTGTTGCAGCCATCTCAAGGTAAGTTTTCGTACGCAAGTTTTGTAAATATTCAGTTTTATTCGCTAAGTTACTATCAAACACAATCTTAATGGATAGCTCAAGCTGCAGTCAGTCACAGAAAACCATCTACACGTTTTTCTCTCAAGTCCATTTCGAAGAGGGGAGAAACAGCATTACCGGTTAATTATAATCTATAGGTCTGATTTGAAATCAGCTACAGTCGTTTGTTTGTTCTGAGAGCACACATTTTACGCTGTCATTGCTACTAGCTCAAATGGAAATACAACAACTGGCGACTGCCTATCCGTGTCTCTGCTCAGGCCATTCGGCCAATTCAGTTAAATCGAAGCAAGTGAGGTTATGACTGCGACACGGCGTCTTCGTGTGACCCTTCCTCGATGGGGTTGATGTTGTTGACAAAGTCAAACTGTCGTACGGAGTTGGCACGTAGCACCATGTGAGCTTTGCTGACGGCGTGCTGCGTGTGCACAGACGTGACTGAGGCCACGGAGTTGAACCTCTCGCCGCGCCGCGAGTCCTGCAGCATCAGCAGCTGCTGTTCTCTCCGCTCCTTCAGCGGTGGAGGCGGCTTGCGGCAGGTGAAGACGCGGACGAAGCCCTCGCGGAACTTCTTGTTCATGAAGCAGTAGGTGATGGGGTTGCAGCAGGACGAGACATAGGATAGCAGGTGGAACAGTGTCTTGGTCAGCGGCGACACGAACTGGTAGGCCGTGTCAAAGTCGAAGATCATCCAGGTCTGTATGATGTAGACGGGAGTCCAGCAGAGGAAGAACTCCAGCACAACCACGAATAGCATGCGAATGACGCGGATCTTGTTCTCGCGGATCTTGCGCGGGTTGTTGTGGCGGATACGGTGGTGTTGGCCGCGGCTGGGGCTGGCCTGCTGCTGGGGCCGATTGGAGCGGCGCCTGTTGGTGGTGGTATTGTTGTTCGTGGTCTTACAGGCGGTGCCGTTTCCTGCAGCGCCTCCAACGCGGTCAGCCAGCAGGTCATTCATCGTACCTCCTCTGGATAGGATTTGACCTCTTGGACCTGAAATTTAAAATAATAATTTTAACATACATTCTCGTCTTGCGTTTATATTCTACTCTATTCTTATGTCTAGTGGTTTAAGTTTCACTTATATCTATATCGATCATCTTCTCTCATTCAGAGATACAGAAAGAAAGCAACGAAATATTTATTAACATCATCGAATGCATCACCATTGACAACTGAGCCATTCTGACTCAAAACAGTTTAATCTAGTCCTACAGCAAAACCGAAAGACTAGTTTCACTAACTCAGTTTTCGAGCCTTAACATCACCACCATCCCACCCACTTCATAATCTACAGACCGTAAATCTGTGTATCGTTTTAACCAAGGCGGTAGAAAGGCTCCAGGAAGGCAAATCTTCTATGTCGATGGTATTAAGACATATTTTCCTCCAGCGTGTGGTTAACTACTGTTGGTCACTATTGCACACTGTGTGATCTTACCTATGGTAGGTCCAGTGTTAGACACCAGAGTCCCAGACCTTGACAGGCATGTCTCTTCTGTCGATGAAACTGAAGTGATACTTCTCATGGAGTCTCTGCTAAGCAGACGTAGTTCTATAGTCCTGTAGTTCGCTAGGATCCCTTTCGGTGCTGTTCCTATAACAGAGAGACGTTATAATCTCAATACATAGGCTATACACCCAGGACCACATCACCAGGAACACCAGCAGCAATGCCAGCGGAACCAGCGCTTACCATTTTTCATCATCATCATCATCATCATCATCATCATCATCATCATCATCATCATCATCATCATCATCATCATCATCATCATCATCATCATCATCATCATCATCATCATCATCATCATCATCATCTTTGGCAGCTTCAGCCAAATCATCATCCTTGTCGTTGTCACTCGTTTTGTTAAAATGGAATGAAGCAGTCTACCGAGAGAGAGAAAAAGAGAAAGAGAGAGACAGACAGACAGACAGACAGACAGATAGTACAATACAGACAGTACAGCGCAGACAGCACAGATAGTACAGACAGAACAGATAGACCGGATAGACAGAGAAAGAGAGACAGACAGACAGACAAAGACAGAGAGATAGAGACATAGATAGACACACCGAGAAACAGTGAAGCAGGAAGAGAGAGAGAGAGAGAGTCTGGATTTTACACAGAGAGAGAGAGAGAGAGAGAGAGAGAGAGAGAGAGAGAGAGAGAGAGAGAGAGAGAGAGAGAGACAGACAGACAGATAGTACAATACAGACAGTACAGTACAGATAGCACAGATAGTACAGACAGAACAGATAGACCGGATAGACAGAGAAAGAGAGACAGACAGACAGACAAAGACAGAGAGATAGAGACATAGATAGACACACCGAGAAACAGTGAAGCAGGAAGAGAGAGAGAGAGTCTGGATTTTACACAGAGAGAGAGAGAGAGAGAGAGACAGACAGACAGAGAGACAGACAGACAGAGACACAGACAGAAGATCAAACGCTCACTTCACCTTGATGCACCAAAACGCAAAATGAGACAAGACCTAGATGACCTATCTGAAAGATAATGGGTCTGTTTCCCCATTTGGAGTCGTTTGAACGCCAGTTATCTCACACACTATCGCGGTGGGAAAATCTGTCAATTCAACGCCCACGTTCGCTGAGAATGATCGAGCTTGTTAAATTATTGGAAGTGGAGGGAGACAGAGGAGAGAGAGACAGACAGACAGATAGACAGAGGGAGAGAGAGAGAGAGAGAGAGAGAGAGAGAGAGAGAGAGAGAGAGAGAGAGAGAGAGAGAGAGAGAGAGAAAGGGGGAGAAAGAGGCGGAGAGAGAGTGAGTGAGTGAGAGAATGTTTGGGGTGGGGGTGTTTAGACGTATTAACGGATGGAGGAATGTAACGGAAAGGTTACACTGCATTAGTTCGAGAAATGACTTATACGGATAATGCTAAAGAACATTTGCTAACAACGATCAAGCTGGCTTAGTTTACTATCTGCGTTAAAAGTAAATGATTGTGCGAGTAAAATGCGAGCTAGTTAAATACTATCAGTCTCAGAATATAGTGCTTTGAAGAGAGAAAGCTTTTATTTTTTAGAAATACATCGTTGTTGATATGTACGGCTGTAAGAATAATTACGCTAAGAACGGCCAAGCCCATTTTAATGATACAAGTGGAAAAAAGATAGCTTGGAAGAAGAAAGCGCGTAATTTTTCAATAGACGATATAACGAAGATAAATAAATATTTAAATGTATGACTTAAAGGCCACGTTGAGACAAATGAGTCGGGGTTGACTTGTGAGACAAGAAAATATACCCGCTCGGTTGCCGCCACTCTTTTGCGCTTTATTTTATTTTCCTAACAGCTAAATTCCTAGAAGAGTACAATAGGAAAACGTGTCCTCATTTCCTCAATGACCTAGCTCCTTGATTCGCGCGACCTTACTGAAGTGATGAAAGAGGACCACCAACTCTTCAATCTTTACCGGGGATCAGACCAAGGACTGTTCCCTTTTTTATAAGGTATTTTCAGACAAGGTTAATAGGATATGAGATTGTCCGATGGAGTGTGAGGTTGACTCGGAAAAAAAAGTGTCTACCTTAATTGAGATTTACTGGACTGTGCGCAATGCGAATGAAAGATAAACGAGAGAAGAAGAACAATTGTCCTTTGAGGACGAACGTTTACCGTGGCTCAAAAGTTTGTGGCATGATGCTATGTACACATTTGCTACGAATGTTTGAATTTTTATAATACTGTTTTTCAAGATTTATCTTGGACGGTGGGGAGTATGGGGACGATCCTGGCTTCTGCGTAGATCAGTAATTCTTCAGGCAAGAAAAAAGATAAAATCGTTTGCTTTTTTTTTCGTATCGCGTAAATGGATCTCCTATGCATGCTTAACATTAAGCACTGACACTACGTGTGCATGCTGAAATCTAAAGAAGAAGAAGACCACCACCTCCACCACCTCCACCACCACCACCAACAACAACAACAACAACAATAACAACAACAACAACAATCTTAGATTTATACAGAAGGGTCAGATCACTTAGACAACATATTTTATTTAAGATTTAAGACAAGAACAATGCCTTGCTGGCCATGCAAATATGACATCAATTTTTGTTTTGTATCTTTAGCATTATTCTTATTTATATTTGACCCTTAGCAGCACTAATTATTATTCATGGTTCTTCTTCCTTTAGCTGAGCTTCTTTTATTTTCTCGCTTTGATGCGATTATTATTATTCATGTCATGGCAATGGGGGATTTCTCTTGGCTTTTTTTTATGATAAGAGACCTCGTGACCCACCCAGCTACTAGGACTTATGAAAATATGAATAGCAATAATGGGTTCTCATGGGGCATTTTTCCGTTTTGCATTAGCTTGCACACTTTGTAGAATTTGCACAAGGAACACCAGCCCTGCGTTCCCTTTGTTTGGCATTGTCTAGATGTGCGTGTTTGCGTTGATAAGGTGAAGAAAAAAAACAATTCAGAAAAACCCGAAGGATAGATTGAAGAAAAAGACACACAGGAAATAGGAAAAAATGATACGAAAAGAGAAGTAACAGATGAAAAAGACAGGAAGAAAACAGAAAGGAAGAAAATAGGAAGGACGTGGGGGGAGATGTGGGGGGAGAACATAGACTCACATTGCTATGCGTGCGAGTCAAACATGGAAGGACTGAAGAGAGGAAGGTAGGGTGGGGGGTTGGGAAAGGAAGGAATAAATAAAGGAGAGAAGTGAAAAAATAAAGAAAGGAAGGAAGATGGAAAACAAAGGAAGGAAAATAAGAAGGAAGCGAACTAAGCAAAGAAAGACAATAGAAAATAAATAAATAAATAAATGTACACAAGCCATTGGACAACACGATGACCTTCTCAAAGTGGTGAAAAAAACCGGAAACTCCAATGGTATGGCCACGTCACCAGATCATCAGGCCTTACAAAGACCATCCTGCAAGGCACAGTGCAAGGAGGCAGAAGTAGAGGGAGACCGAAAAAAAGGTGGGAGGATAACATTCGAGAATGGACTGGTTTGACACTGAGCGAAACCGTCAGGGTTGCTGAGGACAGAGAAAGATGGAGTACGTTGGTTAAACGATCATCTGTGGTGCCCCTACGACCTCCGAGTTACGGGATAGGATAGGATAGGATAGGGTAATAAATAAATAAATAAATAAATAAATAAATAAATAAATAAATAAAAAATAATCGAAGTGTACGGGAAACAGAACAGAAGGAAAGAAGCGAAGAAGAACCGAATATTTTACTCAATTCCGAAGTTATTCAGTGCTGCGTTCGCATTATTTGGAAATGGGGTGTCAAAACAGACTTCCCTCTCCTCCCCTCTCCCCTTACCATCTCCCCATCCCTCCCTCTCACTTTGCCTTCACCTAATAGACTTCACCTTGCATAAGTAATTCATTTACTGCCGAGAGACGAACAAGCTTGGGGTTTTTCTGCGAAAGCATTGCACATATGCTGCAGATTTGAGCCTCTCTGGGGTCTTAAAGTGGTGTAAATTACCTGCACTTAACGAAATAGCTCAACTACATGCCTCTAATATATTTCGAAAACGTCGTACCACTAAACTATTCTTCGTCGCAGCTTGAAAAAACGTAGCCAAGCAGCGCCTTCAGTCTCAGCACCTTCAGCATGTTTGTGAAGGGGTAAGTGCGCTTTATAATCGAGTGGGAATGTGCGCACGTGGATAGTATGTGCATGTGTGTGTGTGTGTGTGCGTGCGTGGAGAGAGAGAGTGTGTGTGTGGGTGTGCGTGTGGGTGATGTAGGCGTATGCGCGCGCTGGTATGTTTGCTGCCCTGTGCGCGGGCGCATGATTGCGCGGGTTGTTAGTGCATGTGTATTACTGTGCGTGTTTCGTAATTTTCTCCCTTTTCAAGCCCTCCGATTTTGAAGAAGCCATTGCGATGACTGATAACCAAGTCAACGAAAATTGGGAACCAAGCTACGAAATGGAGTTTCCGATCCAAGAGCTCTTGCCAATATTAACCATTCCTGCTGAATGAGCACTTAGCTTCTTCTTTTTTTTTCTTTTTTTTTCTTTTTTTTAACGCAACAAGACTTTGGGTTCTTTCAGACTCAAATTAAAATCAATTATTTTTAACTGAAGGTCAATTGGACAGCTATGAATGCTAGTGTTAACGTGGCAATTATAAAGTATTTACATTATTAATAACTACTTTTCTTCTTCTACTTCTGCGTTCCTCCAAATGGGGCACATTAATAACTACAATAAAGCGTTATTTTACAATCCAGCAACACCGTGGAAACAAGAGGAAGCTCGAGTTCATTTTGTTAATACCCGTTTGAATGCAAACTACTACTAATAAACTTTAACCAGTAAATAAAACCTTTACAATCGTATGCAAATATTATGCATGACGACAACGTCCAATAACTTGCTAGCACATTTTCTATTCGATATTCCCACCTGTACCTATGTTTTCCCTTCTTCTCTCTCCCTCTTCCCTCTCCCCTTCGTTGACGTAGGGGATTTCGTCTTCTTTCTTGTTCTCACTTTCGTCATGGTCTTCCATTTCATTGTTCCATCCTACTCATTTCGACTCTTCTTCTTCATCATCTTTCTAGCATTCGTGTATTTCGCTAAAAGCTGCACCACCAAGAGTTCAAAGCCAAACTCTACTCTTTATACTAATCAAACTATCTATGTCCCCGAGAACGAACTAAGAACACACAAACAAAATTCAAATCATAACTAAATCTTAATCTGAAGATTTACAAGTCTTATTAAAAAAAGAAAGAAAGAAAGCTTGATTAAAATCACACATTTATTTCTTCTACTCTATAGACTACACGATCTTCGAAGTACGAATCTAACTTAAAAGTTCAATTGTCAATGCGAATGGTTCGCTCGCTGATAATCTAGGCAGCTACTTTTTCTTCATAGGGCACTGGCTACTAGCGTTCGTGAAGAGTGGATTACTGTGGTCCTTTTGCTACAGTTTTAGTGCACTGTTTCCTGGGCACTTAACTGAATTGTTGCGTGGTTGAAGCGCTGCGTTGAGGTAGCTTCTACGACACTCTGTGTTGTCGTTGCTTGTGTTCGACGGGTGGGCTATCTGCGCTCGATGCTGTAGATGCCTCAGCAGCCAACTCAAATCGTAGATTACGTTCTATCTTCTGTTGAGTTGAGCTCACGATATCCTGCCTGCTCGTCTGTTCGACATTGTCAGGCCCGTGGCTACTTGATTGAATTCAAATATTCAACAAGCACTGCTTCCCTGTTCTATCAGTGGAGATATTTCTCTGCTCGAGTGTAGTGGCTGGACTACATATGATTCATAGCCGTGTGAAAGCTAGTGTGACAGTGATCTTTTACAATTTTTCTATCTATCTCTGTACCCCATCCTAAACACAGACTGAGCTAAACAAATAAATGTATTAAAGTAATTCACAGGGTGACTCACTAGCGGTCCCCATAGAATAGACGTGAGGGTTACAGCATTACATTGTGCAGAGCCCATCAACAATAAAACCCCACGTCACAGTGGTAAAGGCGATCTGTATAAAAGCCTACACGGGATCTCATCTTTGATATGATGATGATGATCATTATTGTCAGGGTGGCGACGTGGTGATCGTCCTTAACGCTGATGCAATAGGACGTTAAGCTTCGTTGTTCCTCCTAATAAACAAGTGCTGCTCAATGAAAGCAAATCACACACGAACACTTTCTTCAGCCAATTATCCGTTCTCAAATCTCTCTCTCCCTCCCTCTCTCTCATCCACTCGCACACACACTCACACACACAGACGCAACACACTGTGACGGTGGGTCTATTGTTGCTGGGCTCTGCACAATGGAATGCTATTACCCACTCGTCTATCATCTGCGGGGATCGGCTAGTGTAATCACCCTATGACTAATCTTAATACATTTATAAGTTTAGCTCGGTCTGTGCGCGGATAGGGTTATAGAGATAGGGAGAAAATGGTAAAAGATTCACTGACACACTAGCTCTCACACGGCTATGACACATAGGTAGTCCAGCCACTTGTTAACAGTAAATATCACACATTTATTATTTTCCTCTACTCTATACATAATTCTCTAAACACTCTATTAACTTAAATGTCCAAATTTACTTCGAATAGTTCGCTCCTTGATGGGTCTATGCTGCTACTGTTCTTGATATTTGCTACTGTCTCATCATTGGGCTATTTGTTCTGGTTTGCCTAATGTTTGTTTTCAGGAGAGTGGACTACCGCACAGTCATTCTTGATCAGTGTTAGTGCAATTCTTCTTGCACTTAGCTGATGGGTTGAGGTGTGGTGGTGGTGTCTCCTCCTTGGTTGTTGACTATCGGGCTATCGTAGCTCAGTGCTAGTTGCTCCACTGCAGGCCGAATGTCAGGGTTGACTCTTAGTGGTCTATCCCTGCCTCGGACCAACTAGCCTGCTCGTCTTTTTGACAATGTCAGGCTGTAAGTATACTGCGATGAATGATTTTCACCCGTCACCTGCTTTAGTCTTTCTGAGAGAGATTTTTTCACATGTCCGTCTCGGGTGAGCGTTAGACAAAGAATGACTACCTAGCCTTGTGGTCAGCCAAAGCCCGCGAAAAACTCGTGAGATCTGAGCGCCGTGGCTATACTTCAGTGGGATGAGGTCCCTGCCTACCTGAGTGAGCGTTAGCTTACACATGCTTAGCACACAACTGACTTGTGTCGTCTTCTAGCTTGTGTCGTCTGCAAGGCAGCGACTTTACGTTACCCAGGCCAAAGCAGGCTGAACTAGTTACGGCGAGAAGCCTTAGTGCAGGGTCTAAATAGCCTCTTGTGACACACACACACACACACACACACACACGCACACACACACACACCTACTTTTAACCACCAGGTTACAATTACTCCCGTACTCTCCATCCACACAAGCATTACCCCAAGCCTATAGGGTACAGTTCCGAAGAGCATAAAAATCCCTAAATCAACAGGAAAAGAATATTCCGCTTCCAACCTCCAAAAACAGTTTGAGAGCTTCTTAAAAGGAGAAGAATTCATAATAGCCAGTTGAACAGCCAGGAAAAGAACATTCTGCTTCCAACCACCGAAAACAGTTTAAGAGTTTCTTGAAAGGAGAAGAATTCATATTAACCACTTGGGCAGCAAAAGGCATCAAACGGTCAATTAGTCGATAAGACATAACAATGTGCTGTTTGCTGACACTTTTAAAAGACAGACGAATGCTATTCAAACCTCTGTAAAAATGGGTTCCAGCTCTTAAGGTATTCGATGCAACATAAAAGGTCTTTTTAGTTATTATTCACTGATGTCGTTTGAAATAGAACTATGTACACGTACTTAGGAACTATTGCATGTCTGACAAAGGGGTTTCCCTGTAATGAATTTGCTACAGGTTGGTTGTTGTTTGTAGATTATAGTCACACGACACTTTCGCATATAGGTGACTACTGGACCGATTTATACTGACACCAGCGGGCCAGTTGTTGGTAAAGGGGAAAATAAAATGATCACACGTTGACCAATCCGGGATTCGAACCAGCGACCTTTTGGCTACTAGCAAGACGCTCTTACCAACTGAGCTACCCGGCCCCACTACAGGTTGGTTAAGCCAAAATCGGTCTTTTATACTTTTTTAAAATGTCACATAAAAAATTACGTCATGCTTTTATTTGGTGGTTGTTTAAAATAAAATAAAACTATAAAAAAGAATAAGGTAAAAGTTGGTTTAGGTTAGTTAGTTAAGCATTGTTTATAAAGTCCAGCAGATTGCAAAGAACCCAATCAGTGCCAAACCTTGGTTGAAAGAGACGAATCCCCGTTTACAAAATCAAAATCAAATATAAGCTTAAACATTATTATAAAATGTTAACAAAACACATACATATAAAATACCTACATTGTTAAATAGAAATAATATAGAAAGCTCAAGAAAAATTTGGCAGAAAGCGTCCAATATCTCCAAGCTGACCCAACAGACCCCATACACAAATGAGGAGTTTTGAGAGAGTTTTCAAGAAAAAAGGTAGGTGACCGGTCTAGCGAAGAAGATAGTAGATTGATAAAACAGATTAGAAACGAGAAAGAACAAATGCGAACGACAGAAACAGTGGTAATTTAAAGCACTAAACTCCCACAAAGAAGAGTATACAGAAAATCCCTGGTTTAGATGAAATCGGTCTTTCACACTTTTTTAATGTCACACTCAAACGGAGGAGTAAGTTTAGGTAAAATCGGTCTTCACACTTTTTTAAATGTCACTTAAAGAATACGCCATGCTTTCTCAGCTGATGTTTAAAATAACATAACATAAAATTAGGAGTTAAAAATCAACACTGCGTTATTTTAAATTCTTGAAACATGCATCCACAAATAATTTGAAAAACAAAACACCAACAAAACTAAACATAAACAAACACATTAACATCTGAAAACGAGAAAGTAGGAAAGGAGGAAGGTCATTATCTTAATATGACGGCCATGCAAACTGCCGGCTAAATAATGTACTTTATGATGCTTAAAATAAAATTACATTAAAAACCTTAATATCCCCTTATTAACAGTGATTACATGTCATGCACCTCCTACAACTAGTGGTAATCAGTGCAAAAAGTGTGCAAAAAGTGTATGTTCAGAATCTTTTCAAAAGCATATTATATCAAAGCAGACAATGTTTCAAACAGCGTCCAAATAATCATATCCTATCCTATCCTAGGATAGGAACAAAGCAGACAATGTTCTAAACAGCGTCCTAGTAAGGAAATCGATAAAACATTATTAAGTGGTTGTAAAGGCTTAGTGTTACATATTCACCCATACATGCGCACCCGCACTCACATTCATCCATCCATCCATAAACAAATACATTGTCGCGAGAGGCTAGTTCAACTGAGCACTAAGGCTTCAAGCCGCCAACGTTCAGCCTGCGTGGACCTATGTAAGTTAAGTAGCTGCCTAGCAGACGACAAAAGTCAGTTGTGTGCTAAGCCTCATTCGCAGTGACCTCATCCTGCTGACGTATAGGCACCCCCGCTAGAGTGCGCCACAGGTATCGGACGAGATTCTCGCGGGCTTTGGCTGACCTGAAGGCGAGATAGTCATACTTTGTCTGCACCTCACATGAGAAGGAGCTACGCTCTAAAAAATCTCTCTCAGAAAGACTAAGCGGGTGACGGATGAAAGACATTCATCGCAGTATAGGCACAGCCTAACATTGTCAAAAAGGTAAATGATCAATCTTTTGGTTCATTGCGTTTATTGATATTATTGCTGTATTATGTGTGTGAAGTTTTGCCATGTTTTAGAATTGTGAATGTTAGTCAAACTTTGCTTGATCACGTGGCAGACCCGCGACCGGTTTCCGAAACCACGAGGTAGCCCCTACTGTCCAACTGTTGTTTCTCCTATGTGTATTATTGCAGACCAGTGGCTGTACCGGAGAATGTATATATTATTAATTACTTCTCCATGAGCTTAGTTTAGCCATGATATGTATATGTATAGAAATTATGTTGGAGATCCCAGTGGACCACGGACATAGAAGATTGTTCGTCCCTTGTTTGTATAAGTAGATGCGATCTAAACTGAGGGCTGTTTCTGCCATCAGTGAGACGCTCTGCACAACCTTTGTATACAAGGCATTGCAGAATATCGTCTTATGTTTTGCAGACGAGCAGGCTAGTTGGTCCGAGGCAGGGATAGACCACTAAGAGTCAACCCTGACATTCGGCCTGCAAGGGAACATCGAGCACTGAGCTCCGATAGCCCCAGGGGCGGACGAGGGGGGGGGGGGTTCCGGGGTTTCCGAAACCCCCCCCCCCAGCCAAAAAAAAAAAGAAAAAAAAAAGGAGAGAGAGAAAGAGAGAGAAAAAGAAGAAAACACTTTAATATAATAAAATTATAAAAATTTAAATTAAAAAAAAATAAACATAACATAAATAAATAAATAAATAAATTATATATGTATATATATAAAATATATTTATTTATTTAATTATTTTATTTTTATTTTTATTATTTTTTTAAATTTTAATTTTTGGGGTACGAGTATTTGACCTTTCCCACAATATGCAAGCCCTCGCAATCTTCTCCCTAAAAAACTTCAATCATTGCAATCATTCTAAACAATCTCCAGACGAACACCGTCTTTCGTGCTCCACAAAGAGCAAAGCTGATATTTCCCGTCTTCGGCGACATTCTATTTATTTTTTTATTTTTTTATTTTTTTAAAGGGGAATGGGGTGATGGGAGGGGGGTGGAAAGGGGGGGCGCCACGAGCGGAGGAAATGAAAAAAAAGAAAACGATATTCCTAATGGATAATATAATGGATTACGACAGGAGTGCCCAATACGTCGATGGCGATCGACCGGTCCATCGTGAAGGTAGTGTGACTGAGTAGATCGCGTAGCAGTAAAAAAAAAAAATTTGAGGTCAGCCTATTATATGCCTATATATATGTTTTGCATTTTGGTGGTAGGTAGATCATTTTGGCTTGGTCATTTTAAAAGTACCTCGCGTGCTGAAAAAGTCATAGTGTGGGCAACCCTGGCTTACGTTGACGTTTTAGCAAAAAAACAAATAGTCAAAGTTCCGTCCCTTTGCTTGCTTATTCCGACTCGCGCCAGCGCTTCAAACTGCCGCGAACGCCGTCATTGAAGCCCTCCGATTCGAAAGGTGTGGCAAAGCTCAGTACATATTTTGGGAGCAAAGGAGGTAATTATTATTTTGATAATTTAATCTTACAAGTAAATAACATATCCTATTCTATCATATCCAATCCCATTACTCGGAGGTCGTAGGGGCACCACAGATGATCGTTTAACCAACGTACTCCATCTTTCCCTGTCCTCAGCAACCCTGATTGTTTTGCTCAGTGTCAAACCAGTCCAGTCTCGAATGTTTTCATCCCACCTCTTTTTCGGTCTCCCTCTTCTTCTACCTCCTTGCACTGTGCCTTGCAGGATGGTCTTTGCAAGACCTGATGATCTGGAGACGTGGCCTTACCATCGGAGTTTCCGTTTTTTCACCACTGAAAGAATCGGAGTTTCCGTTTTTTCACCACTTTCACCACAGGTCTTCGTGTTGTCGAATGGCTTGTGTGATGGTCTGTCGGACTTCGTCGTTGGTGATGTTCTGGGTATAGGAAATGCCCAGAAGTGTTCTGAAGCACATCATCTCCTTGCTTTGTATTCTTCGTTGGAGATCTGCTGTGAGGGTCCATGTTTCGCAAGCATATAGGAAGATGGAGATGACAAGGGAGTGCAGCAGCCTTACCTTGGAATGCAGACTGATGGTCCTGTCTTTCCAAATTGGCTTCAACCTCGCCAGGGCAGCAGTTGTTTGTGCGATCCTGGAGAGGACTTCCTGTCGGGACCCATTGTCTGATACAATGGCTCATAAATATTTGAAGTTATGCACTGTGTTGAGGGATTGGCCTTGGACTTTGATGTCCGTGTTGGTGCCATGGGTGTTGTTGGTCATCATTTTGGTCTTCTCTGCACTTATTTCCATTCAATAGGCTCTGGAGGTGGTGTCAAGCCTCTGTACCAGCTGTTCAAGTTCTTGTTCCTCTCCAGCCAATCCATCAATGTCATCCGCAAAATGAAGGTTGGAGATTGCTCTTCCCCCTATGCTGACTGTGCCTTCGTGGTCTGCAAGGGCATCCGACATGATGCGCTCTAGGAAGATGTTGAAGAGTGTTGGAGAGAGTAGGCATCCCTGACGCACACCGATTGTTGTTCTGAACCAGTTTCCGATGGCGCTGTTGTGGAGGACTGCACTGGCAGCCTTGTCATACAGGCTTTTGATGACTTCAACAATTTTAGGGCTGATGTTGTACACTCTCATGGTTGCCCACAGAGCTGCATGCCATACTCGGTCAAACGCCTTTTTGATGTCTACGAACACATGATATAGATGTTGGTGCTGTAGATATTTTGCACAGATTATTCTGAGGTTGAAAATCTGTTCAGTGGTACTTCGCGCTGCCCTAAATCCTGCTTGCTCTTCGGCTATGATTTGTTCAGCTTGGGGTTTCAACCTGTTGAGTATTATATTTCAGGAGGACCTTGCTGGGATGGCTGATGAGGCTGATGGTGCGGTAATTTTCACGTTCCTGAAGGTTACCTTTTTTGGGAAGAGTGATGACAAGCGACTGGGTCAATGGTGTAGGCCACTCCCCACTCTGCCACATCTTGTTACACATAATGGTGAGTGCGTCGATCATCGATTCTCCTCCTGCTTGAAGCAGTTCCGTTGTCCACTCCCGCTGACTTCCCCTTCTTCAGCGATTGCACTGCTGCCTCAACTTCTTCTCGGAGAATTGGGAGGATTTCTTCTTCTTCTCTGTTGTCTGGACATGCTAGAACTGATGGGTCTCCGTTTGGTTTGTGGTTGTAAAGGTCAGAGCAGTACTCTGTCCACCTGTCCAAGTCACTTGCTTTGGATCGTGGAGACCTCGTGCTGTTTAACACTGTTTAAGTCAGCGGCTTCACAGTCTGGTAGGCCTTCTTGCTGTTGTTCTTGTTCAGACTGTTATCTATTTCCTGGCATTCAGCTTCTATCCAGTTCTCCTTTGCTGTGCGCATGCCTTTTCGGATGTCATTGTTGATTTTTCGGTAGGCATCAGCTCCCTGTCAGGTGTTCCTTTTCTTTTTCATCTCTCTTCGTTTATCACACAGGTCCAAAAGTTCAGGTGTGATCCACAGCTTCTTCTTTGACCGGTGCTTTCCAAGGATCTCCGTGGCGACATCTGTCACAGCTAAGTTGAAGGTGGTGGTCATGGTGTTGACATCAACTTCACCAGCTCTTAAAATGAGCAGTGGTGCAAATTTCCCTCCAATTGTGGCCTGAAATATTTTTGTCACCTCCGGGTCTTGCAGTTTGTCCAGGTCGAACTTCAGTCTAGTGCTCTTTGCTGTGTTTACTCTCTTCAACTCAAGTGAAGCCGGAAAGACATCATCACAAGATTGTGGTCACTTCCGATGTCTGCTCCTGGAAAAGTGCGTGTCCTGCCAATGTTGATGCTTGATCTGAAGCGTTTCTTGACCATCATTAAAATTTACCGAGTAAGTCCCTTTAATAGAATTTTGGAAACCCTCCCCCAAAAACTAACTGATCCGCCCCTGAGCCCAATAGTCAACAACCAAGGAGGAGGCACCATCAACACACCTCCACGATCCAGCTAAGTGCCACAGAAAACGTGCACACACACTCAGTTAGAAGGACTGTGCGGTAGTCCACTCTCCTGAAAACAAACATTAGGTCAACCAGGACAAATAGCCAAATGATGAGACAGTAGCAAATATCAAGAACAGTAGCAGCATAGACCCATCAAGGAGCGAACTATTCGAAGTGAATTTGGACATTTAAGTTAATAGAGTGTTTAGAGAATTATGTATAGAGTAGAGGAAATAAATGTGTGATATTTACTGTTAACAAGTGGCTGGACTACCTATGTTTCATAGCCGTGTGAGAGCTAGTGTGTCAGTGAATCTTTTACCATTTTCTCCCTATCTCTATAACCCTATCCGCACACAGACCGAGCTAAACATAATCCATGTATTAAGATTAGTCACAGGGTGATTAAACTAGCCGATCTCCGCAGACAAAGACGAGCGGGTAATAGCATTCCATTGTGCAGAGCCCAATAACAATAGACCACCGTCACACACATACACACCCATAGATACATATACGTCCAGACACACATAGATAGACAGACAGACAGATACACATACACACACACACACGCCCGCCTGCAAATCCATACAATTCATCACTAAAATAAACTGCCCTGCTTTAAAAATAAACATAAAAATAAAGAAGAAGAAGAAGAAGAAGAAGAAGAAGAAGAAGAAGAAGAAGAAGAAGAAGAAGAAGAAGAAGAAGAAGAAGAAGAAGAAGGAGAAGAAGGAGAAGAAGAAGAAATACTGCAAAAGTGTACGTCCAGGATCATTTGGGAGCAGATGACTTGATTTGTATAGATTAACGTCCCCGGATACGTAGCGAAGTTTGAAATAGCATTTAAATAGGGAAATTGACCTATAATTTTATTGGCCACAAGGTCTAGTGTTACTAATACCCCTCAACACCACATTCCACCACCACCCACTCACACCCACCCACCCTCCCACACACAAACTCACACCTACAAAACCTGCAAACCTACTTTTCCCAGCATACCCATCATAGGTAAACTCTAAATAAACTGTCCCGCTATAAAACTAGTGCTAAAAAGGAATGCCCAGGTCCATTAAAAAAAAATCGTTCAAGTTTAAATAGGAAACTTAGCAAATTTTATTGCTGGTAGAAATCTCAGGGTTGTAGTTCCCAATGCACTTACTGGCCACGAAGACCTGCGCACGCGCACACGCGCACGCACACAGATACGCGCTCACACGCACTCGCACATCTACTCGTCACAAAATCTGTCAGGAGAATCCAAAATAACCACGAAAAAATGTGTAGGAAGTGTATAGCATTACGACTATAATAAAAATAATTTTTTTAACCTTACAATATAAACTGAATCAAAACTTTCTTTCCTTTCTGAACTTCATAAACTATATAAAACGCGCAA
>CM072518.1:32633658-32647624 GCA_036898135.1 Oncomelania hupensis | reverse complement strand
GTATTTATTTTTATTTTATTTTATTTATTTTATTTTATTTTATTTTATTTTATTCGTTAATTTTAACAAATTGTCATCGTCAATGTCATTGTCATTCTTATTTTTCCCGAGAAAGAAGATATATTATTTTTCGTTCACCGCCATAGCTTCGTCTTCTTCTAATTCTAAACCTTCTAATCTCTCCCTCCTTCCCCTCTTTCTCTCTCTCTCTCTCTCTCTCTCTCTCTCTCTCTCTCTCTCTCTCTCTCTCTCTCTCTCTCTCTCTCTCTCTCTCTCTCTCTCTCTAATATTATCTTTTTGTCTCTCAACAGATTACATTTCGTTCCTCGCTAATCAATTTTAATACACCGGCCGTAAAACCGCATTAAGACCTGATTGGCTAAATCATTTAAAATGGAAGTGTGCACATTTATTTTTTAATAAAATGATTAGCGAAAATTTGCTTCTATAGTTGCCGCCCAATGGGGAAGTAATTAAATAATCAGCAGATTGCAAGCAGTCAAAGTAGGAACAAATCACAACAAGAAAACGTGGCACTGGTGAAGAGATTAAAAACGATAATTTAACTTTTAATTTTCATTGCTTAATGATTTATTCTTGTATTTGTAATAGTAGTAGTAGTAGTAGTTGTTGTTGTTGAAGGTTTGTGTTATTCTTCTTATTATTATTCTGGCACAAATATAACCAGGTTTGTGGGATAAAAAAATGTGGTTATTTTCACTGTCCATCTTAGCAGTATGATTGCTCTGGTGGTTCAGTGCTAACTGATGCGCTTATCCCCTCTTTTCTGAATGAAATGGTTATCTCCGTCTGCTACATCGCCATGGTAGGTGTGGACGTTAAACTTCAATCTTAATTCATTCATTCATTCAGTCTTCCTGTTGTTATTGTTGTGGTTGTTGTTGTTGTTGTTCATCATCATCATCATCATCATCATCATCATCATCATCATCATCATCATCATCATCATCATCATCATCATCATCCTCCTCCTCCTCCTCCTCCTCCTCTTCGTCTTCTTCTTCTTCTTCCACCTCCTTCTCCTCCTCCTCCTTCTTCTTATTCATCATCACCATCCATCATCATCTTCATCTCCATCATCATCTTCTTCTTTATTCTTCTTTCTTGTTGTTGTTGTTGTTGTTGTTGTTGTTGTTGTTGTTGTTCTTCTTCTTCTTCTTTTTAATAGCCTCCGTGTAATTTATTACTCTATTAATATTAAGCTTATATTTGCTTTTTATATCCAACATTGTTATAATGAATGGAGAGGTTGTTTTTGTGGTTTGTGCATGAGCAGCTCCTCAGTCAAACGAAAATGTCCCAATATTTATTATGTAGGTATATTTGTGGCGAATGAACTGGAAGAGACTGAAGTGTGTGTGTGTGTGGGGGGGGGGTGCATGTGTGTGTAAGAAAGAGAGAGAGAGAGAGAGAGAGAGAGAGAGAGAGAGAGAGAGATTATATTTAAACAGCGAATTTTGGACGAAGTCATGAAAATTTATTGTGTGTGTGTGTGTGTTTGTTTGTGTGTGTGATGCGTGATGTGTGTGTGTTTGTGTGTGTGCAGATGCGAGAATAATTATAGATTAAAGTATAATGTATAACTGTTGAGGAAATGTATTTGTTATTGTATGCATAACTTTTATTATTTTATTTAATTTTAAGTCATTTTCTGTATTTGCTGAGATGCAATGTGCTACATGAACTCTCCAATGTGGGTAATAAAGATCTAACCTGACTTGATTTGACCTGACTTGACTGGACTTGACCTGACCTGACTTGACTTGACCTCACTTGACTTGACCTGACTTGACTTGACTCGTCCTCATCATCTACTTCTTCTTCTGTCCAGCGCCTCAAAAAACCCCAATCCGAAGAGAGTCGTTAAAAATAAATAAATAAATATTAAGAAAGAGCAAATACACCTACAGCTTAGGTCTGTCTAGAACCCAGTTATGTTTAAAGGTTACGTTATTCTGGATGTTAAGGCCAAAAAGCCCAAGTAAATTCATTGTAAGAAAAAAATAAATAAACAAACGTCCTTTATACCACGGCCTTTCAAAAGCAAATATTATTATAGGACAGTGGAAAACTACACTAATCTTCTTTTAAAGTTAAGAACCCTTAGTTCCTTCAACTACACCATTCGACTGTAAAGTCAAGATGATTAAAGGTCAAGAAACTACCATGTTGGGATCAAAGGTGTTCAGTGGGGAGAGCTGGCAATGGATCAGGCCCCAGATTGAATCTCACTACTGTACACTTCGCTGCATTTGGTCCTTTGCACAGCAGCCTGGTTACTAAACACTCCCATGTGGACCAAGGTTGCTGGACTATAGTTTCTTGTAAATGAATAAGATTTGTTCTCCTTGTTCCTTTGGACATTAAACCGTGTTATGTCGTAGATAAATGCCAGCTTTAACACATATTAAGTTTGTTTGTTTTGGTGTGTGAATATGTTGCGTTTGAGTGTCCTTGTTTACACAGTGTTATCTGGACAAATCAGTGAACATCTCCATAACTTGTATTGACATGCCTACTTGTTTTGACGTCAGAACAATGATCCGTTAGGGTTAGGGCTGGGCTAGGGTTAGGGTTTGGGAAAGGGAAAGGGTTCGAACACTGCAAAGTACTTAAAAATGGGGACGAAATATGACCCATTGTCAGCACAACGTATTCTCGAAGCACGTATTTGTATTAGTAAGGTTTACAGTATATACATATAATATTGTTTTAAAAATAAAATCCTCACAGGTATGGAGTGTGTGACTGAACCGCAGAGCCAGGATGTAAAAAGCCAATTTTACGGCGATTTGACAAAGAGGTATCATTGAGAATAAAGGTGCGGTGATGACCGGGGACAGAACCCATACTGCATCAAACACTGCAGTCATCGCTTACTTCCCCTCCTAGTCACTAATTTTTAAACCTGTAATGAGTATTTGAAATCAGTGGACTGGGCAAAAATGGACCAAGAAGGTGTAAGGAAACAGCACGCAACGAGATTTTAGACATACTTAGCAGACACTGCTGCTGTTGCTGCTGCTGCTACTGCTACTACTACTACTACTACTACTACTACTACTACTACTACTACTACCACTACTACTACTACTACCACCACCACCAAAATCATCACCGGTATCACTACCTCTGCTAAAGAAGGAAAAAGAAATAGATTGCTCTTATACAGCGCAACTACAAGCTCAGAGAACTTCTCAAGGCACCTGCCACTAATATTCAGCAATCAAACAATAGTTCGCTGAAGTCAGGATTTGAACCCACATCACTACTACTACTACTACTACTACTACTACTACTACTACTACTACTACTACTACTACTACTACTACTACTACTACTACTACTACTACTACTACTACTACTACTACTACTACTACTACTACCACTACTTTCATGCGCTTTATCTCTCTGTAAAGAGATCGCTATTACAGGATCCTATCCTATCCTATCTCGTAACTCAAAGGTCGTTGGGGCACCACAAATGATCGTTTAACCAGCGTACTCCATCTTTCTCTGTTCTTAGCAACCCCGATGGCTTCGCTCAGTGTCAAGCCAGTCCATTCTCGAATGTTGTCCTCCCACCTCTTTTTCGGTCTCCAACTTCTTCTGCCTTCTTGCACCGTGCCTTGCATGATGTTCTTTGCAAGGCCTGATGCTCCGTTGACGTGGCCATACCATCGGAGTTTCCGTTTCTTCACCACTGTGAGCATGCCATCATGTTGTCCAATGGCTTGTTATGCTATTACAGAAAGCGAAAGAGAAATCCGGTTTTACTTTTGACGTTTAGATTGACTGCATCCAATACCATGACAGAAGGGAGGGAGAAATGAAAAAAAAACACTGACTACCCCAGAGAAAACTCCTGAAAAGTCTGGTATCCGAGTCACGTAAGTTCGTCCCACGCGGGGTTTTAACCCATGATCGTCGGCACAGGAAACCAGCTCACTGTCAGCTATGCTAGCAGACCACCCAATCACACATTATAGGTTCCTTTTGCAGTATTCCACACACACACACTCAAAAAGTCACATAATCTATAGCGTCATTTCACAAATGCATGTCATTCCGTATTGATGATGATGATGATGATGATGATGATGATGATGATGATGATGATGATGATGATGATGATGATGATGATGATGATGATGATGATGATGATGATGATGATGATGATGACCATTTGTAATACGCTTGTTTCTACCCACTCAGTGCGGAATAAGGAGAAATACAAATAACAAACACGACAGGAAAGATGAAGTCCGGTGTGAGAGGGGGGGATGGAGGTGGACAGCAGAAGTGAGAGAGGTGCTTGGTTCACTGAAGAAAGTTACTTCAACGTAAACAAGCGGGTCTTCAGTCTTCTCCTGAACCACTCCATACAGTCTGCCCTATTGAGGGCCTCAGGTAGCACATTCCATAAATTGGGGACTGTGTTCTGTAAGGATCTGGAACTAGATCGCTTCTCCTTGTTCCGTAGACCTGCATGACAGTCTAGCGGTATTAACAGCATCATGTGTAATGCGCATAGGTGGCTGTCTCAAACGTCAAAACACCCAACTGTCACATCATTTCCCTGTAATCTCAGTCATCATCCAACTACCCACCCACCCTTCCTTTCCCCATCAACCCCCCCCTCTCCTCCTCTACCTTCCCTCCTTATAAGCCATGACGCACACCCTACTGCGTAGTGCAGACGGCTGAGGCTTACGCCGCCTCACCCTCTCTGCCGCTCTTCGTACGGCCTACCTATTATGCCGGGTGATATTTACGCAACGTAGTTGGACCTTCCTATATGCTTGCGAAGCATGGACCCTCACAGCAGATCTCCAACGAAGAATACAAAGCATGGAGATGAGGTGCTACAGAAGACTTCTGAGCATTTCCTATACCCAACACATCACCAACGACGAAATCTGACAGACCATCACACAAGCCATTGGACAACACGATGACCTGCTCACAGTGGTGAAGAAACAGAAACTCCGATGGTATGGCCACGTCACCAGATCATCAGGCCTTGCAAAGACTATTCTGCAAGGCACAGTGCAAGGAGGTAGAAGAAGAGAAAGACCAAAAAAGAGGTGGGAGGACAACATTCGAGATTGGACTGGTTTGACACTGAGCGAAGCCATCAGGGCTGCTGAGGACAGAGAAAGATGGAGTATGCTGATTAAACGATTATCTGTGGTGCCCCTACGACCTCCGGGTTACGGGAAAGGATAGGATACGCGATCTGTTTTGTAACCAGCAGCAGATTGTGGAGAGGCGACGTAAACTTCGGTCTCTGTGGTCTGTAGCTAGTGGATCCTCGATAGCATAGCGGTAGCATTAGTATGTATCCATGACCCGCTGTGCTATCGACGATTCATTCTACTTAATTCCATTTTTATATACGCTGTCTTCTATGGCGTACGAACAGGGTCAAACGCGCGATGAAAAGTAGTGATGCTTTGCATCGATACTATTCTCATAAGGATCCATCCGTTTAGGAAAGTATCGCTACTTTTCTCAAAAGGATCGCACATTTTCTCAAATGGAACGCCAATTGCGAGATGCTTTCTGAAAAGTATCGATGCTTTGCATTACATCGATACTTTTTAAAAAGTATCGATACTTTGCATCGATACTTTAGCTCGAGCAGTTTCATCGCGCAGTTCCGAAGTTTACCGAGGCGAAACACACTGTTTCTGCAAAACTGAAATCGGCCAAGCTAATGAAATAATATACATGTATTATGTAACATTCCGCAGTTCCAATTGTCCTTTGCAGAGCAAATTAATTAATAAATATAATTTTTCCAAATAGCTAAATATAAGAATTAATATTAGTTAATAAATAATACAAACATCCATCTTCCCGCCTCAAGTAACGCAAAACGAAAGGAAAGTAAGCAGATAGGCGCGATTTGTGTTCCGCTCTAGTTCCGATCAAACTTTTGGAAAATTTGCATACTGTGTATTCGGAAGAACTCGGAAATGCGCGATGAAAAGGATCGATCCTTTCGTAACGGAGCGATGCAAAGTAGCGATACTTTTAAAAAAGTATTGATGCAAAGCGTCGCTACTTTTCATCGCGCGTTTGACCCTGTTCGTACGCCATAGTCTTCCGCTTCCACAGTGTAGTGCATCTGTGCACTGCTCGAGGACGTAGGCCTCGACGAGGCTCAGCTACGCAGTGTGGGCAAGCGACCCTCCTTTTCAGTCCTCTGCATGTGATCTATTTTGATTTCTATTTGAGACCTTCATGTTCTCTTTGTTTCCCAGTCTAAGCCAATTAAAAGCTGAAAGTGTTCCCGTAACCTTTTGGTCGATGGGGGATGGGCGTTTGAAACCTCTTATTTCTCTAGGCCAGCTTACTGACGGCGTTGCCTATCTCCTCCCCTTCGCTGCTTTACCTTCTTCCCCCTGTGCTAAACAGATCCAGGTCCCCATTCACAGCTGTGTGGACTGGGGTATGTCGAGCTGCTGGTGTCAATCCTTGTGTGTCCTTTGGTGGTTGGTTTGCCAGTATGGTCACCCATCCAAGTACAAACCCCTCCCCACGTGGCTTAACATGAAACATTGCTAGCCTGTGCCCAGACCACTACACCACGGCACACCCCTCCCCTTTTCCCTCTCCCACTTTCTCTCTAAGCCTATTGTGAATGGTCAATCAGGGAGGGGAGCTGAGAAAAGGTGGTGGGACTGATGATGATGATGATAATGATGACGACGATGATGTTGATGAGGATGATGATGTTGATGATGGTGATGACGATGATGATGATGATGAGGAGGAGGAGGAGGAGGAGGAGGAGGAGGAGGAGGAGAGAGAGAAAATAGAGAGACAGAGAAAGGGAGAAAAAGAGTGACAGACAGAGACAGAGAGCAAAAACGAAAGAAGGCAGCTCTCACCACTTGACACTATTCACTCATCCTTTGCACTAAGCAATCATAATTTGTACTAAGCAATCATACTTTGCACTAAGCAATCATCCTTCGCACTATTCACTCATCCTTTGCACTATTCACTCATCCTTTGCACTAAGCAATCATCCTTTGCACTAAGCAATCATGCTTTGCTCTAAGCAATCAACCTTTGCCCTAAGCAATCACACTTTGCACTAAGCAATCATGCTTTGCACTATTCACTCATCCTTTGCACTAAGCGATCATCCTTTGCACTAAGCAATCATACTAAGCAATCATCCTTGGCACTAAGCAATCATCCTTTGCATTAAGCAATCGTATTTCTGTGCACCGTAATGCCCAGTTCTCCCCCTCCCCATATTCCCACGTATTCCTCCCCCGAACAACCACTTCTCCCTCTTTCTCCAGTGGGTATTCGTGAACATTCAAAAGCGAACCCATTCAGTGAACTCGGAATCATGCAAGAAATCAATGAGGTATACATACACAGGTGGAGGAAACCTATCCAATTTATTATTTTGAGAGGGTGTCTCTCTCTCTCTCTCTCTCTCTCTCTCTCTCTCTCTCTCTCTCTCTCTCTCTCTCTCTCTCTCTCTCTCTCTCACTCTCTGTCTGTGTGAATGTTTTTACACGTCAGTCTATCGCCATGGTATAAGTAACTTTCTTTTAAATTTTAGATAGAGGTATTTTTTAGAAATAGGATCGGAGAAGGAAGTATTCTCTAACATGGAAACACAAACGCACACACACACACACCAACACACACCCACACACACGCACACACAGACTCTCTCTCTCTCTCTTTCTCTTTCTCTCTTTCTCTCTCAAGTGCCACCTAGTTTTTCTCCCCGATTTCTTTCTCCGTCAACATATGCCATCACCCGTCAATCTCCGCCGCGACCGACATGTCACGAAGGCAATCCGAAAGGTCACGGAATGAGGCGACGAGCCGTCCCGACATGTGACGGCCGATAGCGGAAAAGCACGAGAAAAATCCCGCTGATGTGTTGGACAAAGAGGATCACAGGCACAACAAGGGATTTGAAAGCTAGAAATCAATTGAGGAATATTTCAGCCGCGAGGAGGGATAGGGGGGAGAGAACTGTGTTGAGTGGAGTGAGGACGGGTGTTGGAGAGTCATGGTGGTACACTGAAGATCGGAGGGTGAGTAAGTGTTCCACTACGGCCTGTCTTTAAGGCCTGTCTTAAATGAACCTCCATGAACCCATATTTTATGCTGTCCAAAAGGTTCAGTAGGTTCGGGATCTAAGAACCTAAAGTCGGGATCTAAGAACCTCGGAAGAACCTTCCAATTAAGACGACAGGCCTTAAGGAATAAAACTAATACCTTATAAATAGAAAGGCAAAGCTCATATGACTCACATGCTGCTTATGGGACTCGCAATATTTAGCATGAAAATGAGTGCCCAGAAAAACAAAATGAAACGGTGGCATTAAAATGGAATTAAAACCGACTTTGATATGCTCTTGACCTTGAGATAACATTGACCTCCGGCTCCAAATACACTTATGCAATGTCAAATAAAGTACAGCAATAGTTGCATTAGGCCCAAAAAAGGTGACCTTGTGATGACCTTGACCTTGGGATGACCAAGACCCTCACGTGACCTCTCATGCATGCCTGATCAAATAACCCAATGTTGTTGCATGCAATGGGTTAAATAAACAGCCGTTCCACTGTACGATGGCTTATTGTTTTCTTTTTTGCCAGGTCTAAAATGACCTTGACCTTCAAGATCAACGCCAAAATGGAACAAATATGAAAGATCAATATATCACCTCTAAATACAACAAGTTTGGACTTTTTATCTCTCATAGTTTAGGGTCAATGTCACTTCAAATCACCTATACTAACCTACTTTGGACAGCTCCAGTGACCTTGACCTTGGAGTGAGGTTGACCAAATTTGCAGGATATGTGTGTCTCATTAAACTTTATCATGCTTCAAAGAATCATAAATTCAACGTTAATAACTCAGAAAAAAAGTGATTTAAAAAAACTGTCATGTAAAAAATATTGATGACCCTGTGACCTTGACCTTGAAGTGAAGTCATTCATTCACTGATCCTTTATGAGGTCTCATGGCTATACAGCATCTTATCAAGATTGGTTGTGATAGCTGAAATAGGTTCTGAGTACTTAACCACTTTAAAGTTTTTGCACAGACAGCAGACAGACAGACGGACAGACTTTTTTTTTCCCATATCATTTTGGGACTATTTATGACTCATCTCGCAAAGATTTGCAAAAATCCTGATTCCTTTTTTTCATTTGGTTAGTACGAAGACTCATATTGCTATGCATGTGTGATTCAAAAAAGGTTGTGATTACGTAAACCAGCTTTTAAAAAATGTAGATAACACCTGACCTTCGGAGAAAACTCCGTCAGTGGTCTAACATGTTGACGTTTGCAGGCAAACAAGGTTGTTCCCGACACTGGGAAAAAACTACACAATGAATGAAACTCAGCATTCCCTCAGGACAAACATGAAAACGTTCCATGAATTTCATTTATTAAAGAAAAAAAAAGAGGGCGACTGGCGTACCCCGAAGAGATTTTGTTTATAATGTGATGGTACCACTACAGATACAAAAGCAAACTCCACGTGGTAATTTAGTAGTACAAATACATGTAGCTGGAATGTGTGTTTGTCAGACGTTCTTTCTTTCGTACGGGGTAAATGAAACCTCAGAATTTTTTCCACATCAGTATTAGAAATGTAGGAGGTGAGAGAGACTGTCTCACAGGGACAGAGTGTCCATCTGTGTGCATGTGCATAAGTATGCTTGAGATGTGTATGCTGCTGTATGCGTGCGTGCGCGCGTTTGTGTGTGTAGGTGTGTGTGTGTGTGTGTGTGTGTGCGTGTGTGTGTGGCGTCAGCGCGCTCGAAGTGGTTGCTCTGAAGCCATTCTACAAGGGAATTTGTAACTGACACTATGTGACTATCTGTCAACACACACAAAATCACTGACCTCAAAGAATAGTTTCAAGACTTACGAAACGTTAAGACGATTTTAAAAAAAAAAGAACCAATGAGTCAACTGAGCATTTAGTATAAATTTTAATCACCACTGTTATCAGATTGTAGCTATCTGCCCTTTGAGCTGAATGACTGTAGTGAGCGCTACGTAATTATGAGCGCTACGTAATTATGTTCCCGTATCGTTTGCATTGTAGACTAGTAAAGACAGAGAAAAGGAACATATTAACCATACAATAACTAGAAAAGATGGAGAGAGGAGACAGACAAAGAAACGCAGAGAGAGAGAGAGAGACAGAGAGAGAGACAGAGACAGAGAGAAGAGAGAGACAGAGAGATAGAAAGAGAGATGGAGGGGAAGGTGAAGGGGAGAAAGGGAGGGAGAGGGGAAGTGAGAAATGCGGGGTAGGGAGGGGAAAGAAAGAGAGAAAGCAGGAGAAGGGTGGTTGAAGAGGCAGAGATTCCACGGAGATACATGGACAGACAGATCGAGAAGGAAAAAAGACAACAACCATAAATTAGAAATTGTTATTATTGCATGACGCTGCTTTCATTCGCTAAAACCTAAGACAAAGACCTCTCAACCCTATTTCTACCACTGTTATTTAGAAGTTAAGGGTTAAGGGCGAATCCCGTTTTCGCTATGTCAATGCCTGCAACGTCTGTGATAAGATATCGTCATTTTCAAACTCCTCCCGTGGCCGATGATATCATCGCTTTTGTTTGCAGAAATGTTGTAAATCAGGCGGGGGGAGAGGATGGAGGAATGAGCGAGAGGGAGGGAGGGGGTAGGGATGAAGAAGAAAAATGCTATGAGTCAAATTCATATTGTTTGCCTCCCCTCCCCCTTCCCTCCCCCCCCCCCCTCTCTCTCTCTCTCTCTCTCTCTCTCTCTCTCTCTCTCTCTCCGTTTTTTTAACACTCCCTCAAACTTATATAAATTTGACTTTTTCATCCTATCCTATCCTATCCTATCCTATCCCGTAACTCGGAGGTTGTAGGGGCACCACAGATGATCGTTTAACCAGAGTACTCCATATTTTTCTGTCCTCAGCAACCCTCATGGCTTCGCAGTGTAAAGCCAGTCCATTCTCGAATGTTGTTCTCCCACCTCTTTTTCGGTCTCCCTCTTCTTCTACCCCCTTGCACTGTGCCTTGCAGGATGGTCTTTGAAAGGCCTGATGCTCTGGTGACGTGGCCATACCATCGGAGATTCCGTTTCTTCACCACTGTGAGCATGTCATCGTGTTGTCGAATGGCTTGTGTGATGGTCTGTCGAACTTCGTCGTTGGTAATGTGCTGGGTATAGGAAATGCCCAGAAGTCTTCTGTAGCACCTCATCTCCATGCTTTGCATTTTTCGTTATAGATCTGCTGTGAGGGTCCATGTTTCGCAAGCGTATAGGAAGATGGAAATGACAAGGGAGCGCAGCAGCCTTACCTTGGAATGTAGACAAATGTGTAGACAATGTGTCAAAAAATACGGTGATAATTTTTCGCCCAAATACAATGAATTTGTTGTTTGCGAACAACAAACAACAAGAATTAAAAAAAAAGATTCATTTTGTTTTAGCAACAAACAAACGATCTAACGATCCAACTAACCATACCCAACGCAACAAAGCACTTAAAAAAAACATAATTATTTACCAAAATGTTATGAATCAAACTGATAAATATTTGGAGAGAGAGAATTGAGGCCCAGAGGTCAATTTTGATATTGCATTATTGACGATGTGATTGTGACAGCTGGTAAAAATGTACTTCCTTTGAGAGAAAGAAAAAAAAAGAGAGAAAAAAAGCAAACTAAAAACAACAACTGAAGAGTGGCACTAGCTTATTTAAAAAAGGTCCAATTGTAAGGCTTTGTTTACTTTTGGCTAAAACGGGTTTACCCTAAAATTCGCATTGTTATTACTTACAACAATGATAAAGTTGGATTTTGTGGATCAACCCAACCGCTAACGTGTGAATTTTCTATTTCTGTTCTGACAGGGAGTGATTTCCCATGTTTGACGGTACACCGACACACTCTACGATCATCTAGACGATATATTCAGCTCTAGAAAGGTAGCTAGGCCGTTGCTATTAATAGGCACAAAAACTACGTAATTTATTGATTTTATTGGAAAGACAGGACCATCAGTCTACATTCCAAGGTAAGGCTGCTGCGCTCCCTTGTCATCTCCATCTTCCTATATGCTTGCGAAATATGGACCCTCACAGCAAATCTCCAACGAAGAATACAAAGCATGGAGATGAGGTGCTACAGAAGACTTCTGGGCATTTCCTATACCCAGCCCATCACCAACGACGAGAAGTCCGACAGACCATCACACAAGCTATTGGACAACACGATGACCTGCTCACAGTGGTGAAAAAACGGAAACTCCGATGGTATGGCCACGTCACCAGATCATCAGGTCTTGCAAAGACCATCCTGCAAGGCACAGTGCAAGGAGGTAGAAGAAGAGGGAGACCGAAAAAGATATGGGAGGACAACATTCGAGAATGGACTGGTTTGACACTGAGCAAAACAATCAGGGTTGCTGAAGACAGGAAAAGATGGAGTACGCTGGTTAAACGATCATCTGTGGTGCCCCTACGACCTCCGAGTTACGGGATATGATAGGATAGGATTGAAAATAAAAATTGGAAAGGGCTGTTTTTGTTGCAAGCTAATTTTGTGTTGAAATGGAGCGACATTCATTGTGAATTTTACACAGATCTGTGGAGAAGCAGAGGAGGACGGCGGGGGGAGAAGGATGGAGAGGGGAGTGTATCAGCGCGAGTCTCTTTTACCAGAAGTTTAACGCGAAGCTCTCCCGCGCCGAACGTTTTCTCAAGGCCTAGAGAAAGGCTAGAACGTGTACATATTTTTCACAGGGCCAGGTGGGCTAGGTTGGGTCAAGGAAGTGCAGAGCCTGTTTCCACTTCTAACAGGGTGCTAGCGCAACGTAGGACTAAAAACGTGAGAAAGAAAAGAATGAATGAACATACTGAAAAGAAAGATTAAGAAAGAGTCGAAACAAAAATGAACGAAATACATGTATATTCGTATGCATTATGTACATATAAGCTTACATATATTGAAATCAGAAATGCCGCACGCTTTTTAATAAAAGAAACTATAACTAACAAATATATAAATAAATATATCAACGTAACAAGAACCCGACAATGTTGTTTTTGTATGTATTAGTAGTAGTAGTAGTAGTTGTAGTAGTAGTAGTAGTAGTAGTAGTAGTAGTAGTAGTAGTAGTAGTAGTAGTAGTAGTAGTAGTAGTAGTAGTAATTTATTTATTGTTTTGCAAGCTCTGACTTGACAATATTTTAGTTCAATTTTTGGCAATAACATTTATTTATCTCCGTCTTTCATTACATAATCAATTTCTGAATGTGAGCCAACCGTAGAGGAACGATATATTAGCTGTGCAGTTAAAAGCAATAACAGTACTAAAAACAATAACAACAACAAAAGACTGTTGTTAAACCTTGGCGTTACAGCAGCAACCACAAACAAACGAAACAGCACAGATAAGGAGCAACAGCAGCAGCAGAAGAAGAAGAAGAAGAAGAAGAAGAAGAAGAAGAAGAAGAAGAAGAAGAAGAAGAAGAAGAGAAGAAGAAGAAGAAGAAACAACAACAACAACAACAACAACAACAACAACAACAACAACAACAACAACGACGACGACGACGAGAAAAATTAAGAGTTCATCAAGAAAGAATTTTTATAAAAGACAGACACAACAACAACAAACAACACCCATAAACACCGACAACAACAGCAACAACGTGGGGGTGGTGGGTAGGGGTGTGTGTGTAAAAAAAAAAGCAGAAAAGGAGAGACCGGTTATAAAACAAAAACTGTAGTGAATCAGAGATTAGAGTAAATAGAATTACAGAATACAGAGTAGAAGACAAAGACAGACGAAAAGTTAACACAACTGTACCAGAGGGAAGAGGAGAGGGGGGGGTTGGAAGCATCATCATCATCAACATCACCAACAGCATCCGCAGCCTCAA
>CM072518.1:32591158-32626158 GCA_036898135.1 Oncomelania hupensis | reverse complement strand
TATGGATTGTCTGTAAGTTTTATTTTAAACCTTTCCCTGCGCTGTGGACGAACGCCTTACGTCCTCTCTGACTGCCTTGCAATGCTTATGGGACGTCGTCCAATTGCCGCGCTCTGTTACTTTCGGTCCGATTAGCAGAAGAATAAGGAAAAGCGAGTAATTCAGTTACTTCCCTTGAAGCTCTTTCCTCTCAAAAAGCACGGTAAGCTTAGGTTAATGTTTCCGACTGAAACAGACGACTTTTATGGTTGCAAAAAACACAATGTTTGATCGTGCTCTTCCACAAAACATGGCTGTTCGACACCATGTGCCTCTCGAAGGTGTTCTTGTTAAAATATTGCGAGACAGTGATAGTGGTGAAGAAGATTTTGATGACCATGGATTGTACTATTCTGATTTTGAACCTGTACATTATGCCTCTACACCCGAGATCTAGTGACAGTGGCAGAGATTCAATCACTGACCAAGAGATACTTTTGGTAGAATTAGTATAATCTGTGTCTTCCTTTTCTTTTTTGTTGTGTTTTGTTTGAAGTCTAGTGAAGTTATCCATGGAGTGTTAAAACATTATAACATTGCTGAGTTTGTAAAATATTCCTATACGCTTGCGAAACATGGACCCTCACAGCAGATCTACAACGAAGAATACAAAGCATGGAGATGAGGTGATACAGAAGACTTCTGGGCATTTCCTATACCCTGCACACCACCAACGACGAAGTCCGACAGACCATCACACAAGCCATTGGACAACACGATGGCATGCTCACAGTGGTGAAGAAACGGAAACTCCAATGGTATGGCCACGTCAGACCATCCTGTAAGGCATGATGCAAGAATGCAGAAGAAGAGGGAGACAAAAAAAGAGGAGAGGTACAACATTCGAGAATGGACTGGCTTGACACTGCGCAAAGCCATAATGGCTGCTAAGGACAGAAAGATGGAGTACGCTGGTTAAACGATCATCTATGGTGCCCCAACGACTTTCGAGTTACTGGAAAGGATAGGATAGGATAGGATAAGATAGGATAGGATAGGATAGGTAAATCAACTAAACATGCATGATTGCGATCATGTATTTTATTTTGCCAGTTTGCAACAATATTGAAAAGAAAAAGGTTTTGCAAAAACTGAATTTCACAGTTTCTTACAGACACACAAATTTTAATTTTCTTGTTTAATCCTCTATCTAGCACAAATGAAAACTGTATTCAATTTCCTTTCCATGGATACGTACTTTTATTGGTTTATTTTGACTAGTGTAAGGGCTATAGCAAAAACAAGAATAATAGTGTCGGAGATGCAAACTCTCTCTACCGTACAGCATGCAAATCAAGCTAGCAGCGAAAGGTATATGGTGTGTGTGAGAGCTTGTCTTTGTTGGGTTCTGTTCGGTTTTGCTGATTGTTATTGTTATGTATTGGTTTTGTAGTGGTGTAACGTGCCGAAAGCGTCCCTGGCCCAAATTAACTCCCGGGAGTAAATCTGGGACGGCCTGGTTTTACTCCCGGGAGTTATTCTGGTCCTGGACCAGATTGACCCCCAGCCTGTTCCAAAATGACTCCCGGGAGTAAAACTGGATCACAGGACCAAAACAGCCCCCCCAACTTCTCTTGTCTTTTCAATGTATTCTTAGTTCTTAATATGGGAGTTAAAAACGGACAGGCCCAACATCGCCCCCTCAGCTAATCAAAGTAAGTAGGGGAGTCAAACGGGGACAGCACCAAAACCGACCCCTACCGATCAGGTGCATCAAATTCTGCACAAGGGAGTTAAACGGGGACAGGACCAAAAACGCCCCCCTTACACATCAGATGCATAAAACACTGCATAGGGGAGTCAAACGGGGACAGGACCAAAACCGCCCCCCTTACACATCAGATGCAGAAAACACTGCAAAGGGGAGTCAAACGGAGACCGGACCAAAACCGCCCCCCTTACACATCAGATGCAGAACTCACTGCATAGGGGAGTGAAACGGGGACAGGACCAAAACCGCCCCCCTTACACATCAGATGCAGAAAACACTGCATAGGGGAGTGAAATGGGGACAGGACCAAAACCGCCCCCCGTACACATCAGATGCAGAAAACATTGCATAGGGGAGTCAAACGGGGACAGGACCAAAACCGCACCCAGCCCCTTACACATCAGATGCATAAAACACTGCGTGGGGGAGTCAAACGGGGACAGGACCAAAATCGCCCCTCTTACACATGTAGTTGTAACTACAAAACACTGCACAGGGGAGTCAAACGGGGACAGGACTAAAACCGCCCCCCTTATACATCAGATGCAGAAAACACTGCATAGGGGAGTCAAACGGAGACAGGACCAAAACCGCCCTCTTACACATCAGATGCAGAAAACACTGCATAGGGGAGTCAAACGGGGACAGGACCAAAACCGCCTTTACACATCAGATGCAGAAAACACTGAATAGGGGAGTCAAACGGGGACAGGACCAAACCCCCTATTCATCAGAAGAAGCAAACACTGCACAGGGGAAGTCAAACGGGGACAGGACCAAAACCGCCCCTCCTACACAATTAGTTGTAACTACAAAACACTGCACATGAGAGTCAAACGGGGACAGGACCAAAACCGACCCCCTTCCCTCTTACACATCAGATGCAGAAAACACTGCATAGGGGAGTCAAACGGGAACAGGACCAAAACCACCCCCCCCCTTACACATCAGATGCAGAAAACACTGCATATGGGAGTCATACGGGGACAGGACCAAAACCGCCCCCCTTACACATCAGATGCAGAAAACACTGAATAGGGGAGTCAAACGGGGACAGGACTAAAACCGCCCCCCCTATTTATCTGAAGAAGCAAACACTGCACAGGGGAGTCAAACGGGGACGGAACCAAAAACGCCCCTCCTATACAATTACTTGTAACTACAAAACACTGCACAGGAGAGTCAAACGGGGACAGGACCAAAACCGCCTACCTTACACATCAGATACAGAAAACACTGCATAGGGAAGTCAAACGGGGACAGGATCAAAACCGCCCCCCTTACACATCAGATGCAGAAAACACTGCATAGGGGAGTCAAACGGGGACCGGACCAAAACCGCCCCCCTTACACATCAGATGCAGAAAACACTGCATAGGGGAGTTAAATGGGGACAGGACCAAAACCGCCCCCCTTACACATCAGATGCAGAAAACACTGCATAGGGGAGTCAAACGGGGACCGGACCAAAACCGCCCCCCTTACACATCAGATGCAGAAAACACTGCATAGGGGAGTTAAATGGGGACAGGACCAAAACCGCCCCCCTTACACATCAGATGCAGAAAACACTGCATAGGGGAGTTAAATGGGGACAGGACCAAAACCGCCCCCCTTACACATCAGATGCAGAAAACACTGCATAGGGGAGTAAAACGGGGACCGGACCAAAACCGCCCCCCTTACACATCAGATGCAGAAAACACTGCATAGGGGAGTTAAATGGGGACAGGACCAAAACCGCCCCCCTTACACATCAGATGCAGAAAACACTGCATAGGGGAGTCAAACGGGGACCGGACCAAAACCGCCCCCCTTACACATCAGATGCAGAAAACACTGCATAGGGGAGTTAAATGGGGACAGGACCAAAACCGCCCCCCTTACACATCAGATGCAGAAAACACTGCATAGGGGAGTAAAACGGGGACCGGACCAAAACCGCCCCCCTTACACATCAGATGCAAAAAACACTGCATAGGGGAGTTAAATGGGGACAGGACCAAAACCGCCCCCCTTACACATCAGATGCAGAAAACACTGCATAGGGGAGTCAAACGGGGACCGGACCAAAACCGCCCCCCTTACACATCAGATGCAGAAAACACTGCATAGGGGAGTTAAATGGGGACAGGACCAAAACCGCCCCCCTTACACATCAGATGCAGAAAACACTGCATAGGGGAGTCAAACGGGGACAGGACCAAAACCGCCCCCCGCACTCCATTACACATCAGATGCAGAAAACACTGCATAGAGGAGTCAAACGGGGACAGGACCAACACCGACCCCTACCGATCAGGTGCATAAAACACTGCATAAGGGAGGTAAACATGGACAGGACCAAAAACGCCCCCCTTACACATCAGATGCATAAAACACTGCATAGGGGAGTCAAACGGGGACAGGACCAAAACCGCCCCACCCCCCTCTTAAACATCAGATGCAGAAAACACTGCATAGGGGAGTCAAACGGGTACAGGACCAAAACCGCCCCCCCCCCCCACTCCCTTACACATCAGATGCAGAAAACACTGAATAGGGGAGTCAAACGTGGACAGGACCAAAACCATCCCCCCTACCCCCCCCCCCCACCGGTATTCATCCGAAGAAGCAGACACTTCACAGGGGAGTCAAACGGTGACACAATTAGTTGTAACTACAAACACTGCATAGGGGAGTCAAACGGGGACAGGACCAAAACCGCCCCCCTTACACATCAGATGCAGAAAACACCGCATAGTCAAACGGGGACAAGACCAAAACCGACCCCTACCCATCAGATGCAGAAAACACTCCACAAAGGAGTCAAACGAGGACAAAACAAAAACCGCCGCCCCCCCCCCCCTCCCCCTACCCATCCGATACATAAAACAGTGCACAGGGGAGTCAAACAGGGACAGGACAAAAACCGCTTCCGTAACAAAATGAATACAAAGTCTAGGCCCTGGAGTTAAACGGGGACAGGAAAAAAAAAACGTCCTCCTACTTCTTCAGATGGAACAATGACTGAACAGGAGAGTTTAAATTGGCACAAGGCTGAAATCGTCCCCCTCACCTAACACACATACAAGTCTTTATTGTAAAGTGACTGGCTGGTGGAGAGCTTTCAGTTTTACCACTAGGGTTGTTTCAGCAGATCTTTTATGCGGATCAGGGGTTGTCCGGTCCTGATTTGGCTCGGAAGAGTCCGCTGGACCTAAAGCAATAATCATGTAATGTAACACATTTCACATGAGAGTAAATCGACCCTTGCACACAGGATGTAATGGAAATATTTGTATTAGCTTTGCACTACATTTGTAAGTCCACTTTGAATATTACTGATGCTGTTGTACGGGTACCCTGTTGTACGCAAGGTCATGTTGATAGGAGGAATAACGAAGCTTAACGTCCTATTGCATCAGCGTTAAGGACGATCACCACGTCGCCACCCTGACAACAACGATCATCATCATCATATCAAAGTTGAGATTGTCATGTTGATATTATGTATGCATGACTATTTAAACTGTAGGCATATTGAGTCTCTTTATGCTATAGTGTGTGTCGGTGGGTAGGTGGAAAGAGGGTGCGTGTGGGTAGGTGTATGCGTACGAGTGTGTGTACGTGCGTATGTGTGTGTTTGTGTGCGTTTATACTGATGGGAATAGCATGCGTTGCACGTATTTATCGTCAAGTGCAACACTAGCGCGCAATAAATTCAACCAGTGTGCGCGTGACATAAGGGTTTGAAATAGACAACAAAGAAAAACCGCCGAGTATGTCCACGGTGGTAGTGCGTTGGAATCTGGATCCAGGTGTCCGAGGCTCGCGCGCATGCGCATCAGTGATCCACAACCCCACCAATAAAGAGAATTTTCCAGAACAGAGACCAAGAAAGTTCCTCCCGCCGCCCCCCCCCCCCAGCAAAACCCTCTTACTAAAAACCTACACCACACCTCTCTCTCTCTCTCTCTCTCTCTCTCTCTCTCTCTCTCTCTCTCTCTCTCTTTCACACACCCACAGACATACCCGCCTACATAACCTAGCGAGGTATGTTTTTCTGCACCATCTGTCAAGAGGTCTCCAGTAAAATGTTAATATATTGAAGGATATTAAACCTTTACAAACTTATATTATATACATATTAAACTAAAGAAGGTGTTGATTAATAAAAATCAACTTTCGAAACTGAATACTATTTTTTTTTTAAATCAGACACAGCTTAAAACTATCACAATCTAAAAATATAATTATGAGTGTTTGGTACTATTCAAAAATTGATTCCTTTGAGTTTTGGGGCACAACTGCTTGCACAAGTTTTTTGTGCACAGCCCGGATAAACCAAAATGGCGTCTAACGTAGATCTAAAAAAGGGATGTAAACTTTATTGTTCACAATTCTGTGAAATTCATTCTTATGTTGCCCTTTTGTAGTCTCGAACCACTAGCCGTTGGGTTACTAGTCCAGCGCGCTACCAAGTGAGCTATCCATGTGGATAGTACTAACAATTGCTGGATTAGAATTAAACAGGTCAAAATTTGAATTGTATATAATATAAATTTGTTTTGTCGATCTGCCCTATGTCCCGACCTGCCCCGGTCTTCATAAAAAAAGGCGGTTAACTTTTGATGTATATTTCATCGCCTTTGATCAGAGAGAAAATAAAACGCCTAAGGCTATATCAGAATACAGAAAACAAAATTGTTTGAAAATGCCGAGCCAATGAAAAAAATGAAAATATTAGTGGCGAACTAATGGGAACCTTGCTTTGTTTTCAACCAATAATAACCGACAACTTTTTTTCCCCAAAAATATGTGTATATTACCAGCGCGGCACTTAGTTTTCCTGCAGTACTCTAGAACACCCAACGACATGGATGACAAAAAGTACAACGAGTTTAAACACTTTTTGGAAACTGGAGTCTACCCAGAAAACATATCTCTTCCGGGTATCACGAACACACAGGTTAAGGGCAGGAAAAAAAACTTCAGAAGAAATGTCAAGGGATATGAAGTAAACGATGGGAAGCTTGTGTTCAAAAATCGTGAAGTGCTGCAAAGAACAAGGCTGGAACATGTATTCCGCAGTTTTCACGCATGCCCAATGGCTGGACATTTTGGGGCACGCAAAACCATGCACAGAATTCAGGAACGCTTCATCTGGAAAGGTAAAGACAACTTCTTTTTACTCCCACCCCCACCCACCACCCTCCCCCACCCCGTCTCACCCACGTCATCATCTTCCATTAGCGAGACGAATCGTGTGTGTTTTCACTTTTGGTTTGGTTACTGCTCATGTATACTTTTACTGTTTTAGTGGAAAGGCTAGATCTTATTATATAGACCCTATAGCTGCTAAAGTTTCACGCTTAGCCTCAGCTGAAAGGTAGCTTATTTATCTTTTTTTTTTTTTTTTTTTAATATTATAAAAACCCCTGAGCGAAGCGAAGGGTTTTGGTATCAAAACACGTGAGTTCGTGTACACACGTGTGAAAGGAATAACACAGATGCCACGGGGTCTGCGCAACTCGAAAGTGGCGTCCGTCCGTCCGACGTTCCCTATCTTCTCTGAAACGGCTAAATAGAATTTGATAAAATTTGGCACCCAGCAGCAGCTCCGGGGGGTGATGGTTTACGTCGCGTTTCAACCCGATCGGGGTCCAGGGGCCGCCTCGGTGGGGCATTTAAGAGCTCAGTCATACTTATAGCAGAGATTATATATATAATTTCTTGACGTCGCAGTTTTATGAATAGAGAATTATGACGAAATCGCAAGACATGACGTAACTTGCACTCTGTACCACCACCATCACAGGCCTGTTGTCCTATCTCCCCTATATATAATCTCTGCTTATAGTGTATCAATTGTTGTGATTTTTTTCAACAATATACCCAATTAATATGACTAGAATATTTTTTTTTTTGCATTTCCGCAGTTGAGTCAGGCTCAAGGGTTTGGGTATGCAGAATTCCGAAGGAACTGCACGTGTACTTAATTATTGTTATCAATAGTTTTTTTTCCTGTTGGCTGGCCAGTAATTGTCATCTAGTATAGATAGGAAGATATTAAATCAACAAAAAAAAATCTGAACCTGAGGGGATTCGAACCCGTGACCTTGGGAAAAAAATCCTCGCTTGTGAATAAGCTCCTCAGATACAGAGGCTGATTGTAGGGCGTTTATTATCATAATATGGTTCAATGTACACATGGAGGACGGCGACAACATTTGCTATGTAAATAGTGCATAAAATTTTGCTGAATTTGAATAAATTTGCACAGTTAAGTCTACTATACGGATGTTGTTTTGTTGTTGTTTTTCTCTGTCAAGCCTTATTTTGATTCAATGGCTAGTTTTCCGAAACAATGTAAAATTCAGACCTGGTAAAATCCCTTGACGAAAAATCCCTAATAACCTGCTAACTCCCAGCTAAAACCGCGATATATGTCAAGTTAGCTCCCATCTAACTACCTTCTTCGGCGATGTTACGTTAAATGTTATTTGAATATATTTTTGTTTTAAGTAAGGGGTGGGGGATGGAGTGGGGGGAGGGCTTAACAATGAACAGTATCTCGCCTCACAATTTAATCCATTGTGTAATTTTATGGACGCTTTACTAATGATCCTATCCTATCCTATCCCATAACTCGGAGGTCGTAGGGGCACCACAGATGATCGTTTAACCAGCGTACTCCTTCTTTCCCTGTCCTCAGCAACCCTGATTGTTTCGCTCAGTGTCAAACCAGTCCACTCTCGAATGTTGTCCTCCCACCTTTTTCGGTCTCCCTCTTCTTCTACCTCCTTGCACTGTGCCTTGCAGGATGGTCTTTGCAAGACCTGATGATCTGGTGACGGGGCCATACCATCGGAGTTTCCGTTTTTTCGCCACTAATGATACTGACGGATATTCTTCTCTTTTTTTTCAGGTATGAAAGCTGACGTTACCAGGTTAGTTGGAAAGTGTGACGTGTGCTTCAGGTACAACTACAGGCCAGTGACAAAGGTCCCTCTGCATCCTATTCCTCGAGAAAAGAAGGTATTTATTTACTTTACATGTCTTTGTCATACGATTTTCATTAAAAATCATGTTTGTGTTTTCTAGTGGATGCCCGTCTCATATCTAACCCGGATGATTCATAGAGCACTCTGTTTTCCTTTTGTTCTAAATATTTCAGTGCCCCTAGCTCTAGTCATTTATACCATGTGATATATAGCGTGCACTTAATCACTGGGCATAAATACAACTTAAAAAAGCGTTGTGTTCGCTCTTTGAACCATATGCCTATTGTTTGCATTTGGAGACTACGTCAAATCTCTTCTGTACTGCCAGAAATCAACACGATTTAGTATGAGCATAATATTATAAATAACAGGGCTGAGCTTTAACGTTCGCCAACTCGCCAATGGCCCCTAAAAATAGTGTGTGGCGAGCTCGATTTGGGTACCATTCGCCCGGCTGGCGACTTGAAAATACCGCCAGTGGTCTGTACCTGTACACGGACTTTTGACTTGCAATGTAAAACAAAACACGCGCCAACCGCTTCTGCAGTCAGCACCGGAGACCAGTTCCGATGCATGCTAGGAAGTTAGGTAACGCTAGCAAAGCGAGGGATTTGCGAAGTAAAAATAGCCTTTTCTCGCGAGACTTTCTTCTTTCCCTCGCCGCGAAACGCTACTGCCCTGCGAGATCCTAGCCTTCTTGCTTCCTTGCGTGTATCGGAACGAGTCTCTGACTTCCTTGATGAGTCACGCGAGACTTGCCGTACTTTCGAAATTCCCCATTCTCAGTCTTTTGTCAATCTCGAACGATGTGGCACCTTTTAAGCGGTGTCTCGGAGCCTCCAGCAAAAAAATAAAGTCCGAAGAAGAAAAAAAAAACCAGCAGAATAAGAAATACGAAGAAGGGAAGCGAGATCATAGAAATGTCTCAGTCTGGGGGAGATGAGGGAGGGAGACAAGAAGAGGAAAAAAAAGACAGAAGTTGAAAGTAATGATGAATATGATGATGCAGATGAAGAAGAACTGTTGGAGAGTCTGAGTGCTCAGGTAGATGATGATGATGATGACTTAGCTGGCCTGAAGAAGGCCTACCCAAGCTCCTTCAAGTTTTGGAACATTGAGGAGGAGGATGTCGATGATGAATAAATTATGCAGTGCTTGTTTTAAAAAATGAAACAGTGTTGTTGAAATTTATCTTGTTTATTAGCTGCAATAGTTATACAGTTTTAAAAAAAATGACCGTGCTTTCAATCAAGGGGTCTGGCAACCTGAGAAATATTTTGGCAACTTCAACTTCTCAGGTTAGGAGCCCGGCTGGCTCCTTAGCCTGGCTTGCTAAATCTCAGCCCTGAATAAGTATTGATGTCACTGCAAAGAACGACAACAAACAAATAAACAAACATTATCAGCAGTCATGCATGTGGATCTGGTCATAAATCACGAAATTTCTTGACATGTGTCTCGTGAATTTTGTTTTTTTCCTAATTGCAAATGTTTTTTCAGCTAAAAACAGTATGAAATGAAACAATTCATAACGTATTTTTTAAAACGTTACTCGTGAATGCTTACCAGCAGAAAGAGTACTCAATGCTCTTTCAAACACACTTTACTATTTTGACGTAAGTGAATTCTAACTCGCACACCAGCGATTTCCCTAAATACAGTAGGATACCCACTTTGACGCACAGCTGCTCAGCGCTGAGTTAAGATAATTGTGATCTGTAAACGGTATCTGAGACAAAAATGAACTTCCTTTCCGAGCATGTAGCCTTTGAAGCAAAAAGATTTTAGTTGAAGAAATATTGAGCCTCAAAGTACCGGCCCCTATTTTTTGAGAGCGTGTTTATTTAAAACCATAGAATCCTGTCGCAATCGTCTAGGTGCTATTTCTGGCTGCTCGACTTTCCTACTTAAGTTTTGATTACGTTATTTTTAGCTTACACACACACACACACACACACACACACGCGCGCGCGGACATCTATCTAAATTACATACACACACGCGTAGTGTGCTTCAGTGTCTGAATTGGTTTAGTTTAAAAAAAAAATAATAATTTCGGTTTCAGTGCTTAAAGCTAAGGACGGTTTTAAAGCTGTATGTTTACGTTTTGCAGTTGGCCAACAGAAACAATATGATTATGCCTTATGGGTATGACAACTTTTTTTTCTGATAATGACACTGACAGATATTATTTTTATAAGAAACTAGAAGCCTTACTCTTGACAGTAAAGGGGCACTTTATTAATACTGTCCTGTGGGATATTCAGATATAAAAGTGACGTTTTATAAATACTTTTTGTCATTGCTTTTTTCAGGTGTGGTCGATGGTTGGTGTCGATCTAATGGGGCCCTTTCTCGAAACTACACAAGGCAACAAATACGTGGTGGCAGCGTCTGACCTATTCAGCAAGTGGACAGAAGCCAGGGCAATTCCAACAAAAGAAGCCAAACATGTCGTTGCGTTTCTGAACAGCATTTGCTGTAGGCTGGGTCCTATGGACGTGATCATCACTGACCAGGGGAAAGAATTCCTAAATCGGGACGTGAAAAAACCTCACTGAAAAACTTGAAGTAGAGCATAGAAAAACATCGGCCTACCACCCGCAAACAAATGGACAAAGGGAAAGAGACAACAGAACCCTCAAAACGTCAATCGCTAAGTCAGTGTTCGAAAACGGACCAAATTGGGATGAAGTGCTGGAAGAATGCGTTTTTGCATTTAATACAGCTATTCACGAAACCACAAATCACGTCCCCTTTCAGCTAATGTATGGTAGGAAAGCCAGGACGCCTGTTCAACCTGCAGTCTTCGGAATTTTGGACGAAAGTACTAACATAGACAACAGTGACGTCGGTGAAGGCGGACAGCGGCAGCGAAGAGCGCAACAAGAAAAAAGCAAAGAACAGTGATGTGGGTGAAGACAGCGACAGCAGCGGCAACAATAAAAAAGCAAAGAACGGTGATGTGGGTGAAGACAGCGACAGCAGCAGCAGCGGCGACAGCGGCAGCAAAGAGCGCGACAAGAAAAATGCAAAGAACAGTGATGTGGGTGTAGACAGCGACAGCAGCAGCAGCGACAGCAGCGGCGACAGCGGCAAAAAAGAGCGCGACAAGAAAAATGCAAAGAACAGTGATGTGGGTGTAGACAGCGACAGCAACAGCAGCGACAGCAGCGGCGACAGCGGCAGCAAAGAGCGCGACAAGAAAAAAGCAAAGAACAGTGATGTGGGTGAAGACAGCGACAGCAGCAGCAGCGGCGACAGCGGCAGCAAAGAGCGCGACAAGAAAAAAGCAAAGAACAGTGATGCAGGTGCAGACAGCGACAGCGGCAGCAAAGAGCGCGACAAGGAAAAAGATGCGGGCAGAGATATTTGCAGCATGGATAGCTTGTACGAAGAAGTCTACAGAAATATCAAAAAAGCACAAACTAAACAAAAAAAATATTACGACAAAAGATTCAGCTCAACGCACAACTTGCATCCTGGTTCAGTTGTTTTTCTGAAAAATTTCAGAAGAACGACGCGTTTAGGGGACAAGACACAACCTTTCTGGGTCGGACCTTATGAGGTTGAAAAGGTACTAGACAAAGGCAGAGTCCAGCTGAAAAACCTGAAGACAGGGAAAATCCTGAAGCACCTGTACAACGCTTCGAACTTGAAGGTGAAAGAGCAAGCTGATAGTGAAACCAACCAGTCCAGCAAACAAGAACTTCCTACCAGAAATGGGACACAATCAAAACCAGAGACTTCGGAACCAGAGGCTACACAAAAAAACCAGCAGTCTCCCAATGAAGGCGGAAGTGTCCATGGCTCTCGCAAAAGGAAACAGAACGTTCCATTCAAAAGAGCCAAAATGCCTAAATCGGACTCTACAGAAAAACCACAACCAAACGCACAGGGGTTTTCAGATAGGCAAATGCATTTCAGACCAGTGGATTGGTATTGGCAGGAGAACGTGGCAGACATTCTGTATGTAGACATAGAAAAGAAACATTACGTCCAGGACGTCCCCAACGTGTCTGTGCATGATGCCCCGAAGGACAGTATCAGAATAATTGGAGACGGAAATTGCTTCTACAGAACTCTTAGTTTTTTCATTGTCGGTTCTCAGAACAAACACCTAGTCTTGAGGAGACTGATTGCAACTCACGTAAAAGACAATGAAGAAAAGTATTTTCAAATATCCAACAAAGAAGACTATGTTCGAACAAGTCGTATGGATCAACCAGGAGTCTGGTCGACTGAAGTAGACATCTCTTTGCATCAGCGACCTTTCTCAACACTGACATATTCGTGTATACCTCGCAAGGTCGTGCTGCGCCATGTTGGCTCAGGTACCAGCCTCTAAACAATGTCCCACAGCTGTTCCCACGCTCGGACCGATCAATGTATATTTGCAATTTGCATGATCATTTCACGCCAGTTTTGAAAGTTTAAATTAAAATTTGAATTTGCATTACGTTAGTCCACACTTGATCCTCATGTACATTCTTCTATTATCTCGTGTCTCTTTCTTTCTTTCTTTCTTTGCGTAATGTGTCTGTGCGCGCACGTGTGTGTAGCCCGTGTGTGTGTGTGTGTGTGTGTGTGTGTGTGTGTGTGTGTGTGTGTGTGTGTGTGTGTGATTACTGATAATAAAATCTGAGCGATGTGGCATATACATCACAAACACGCACCCCCCCCCCCTCTCCTATCTCCTCCCAAAAAAAAGTAGAAAAGAAAATAAAGTATTGTGCAGACAGTATGTCAATTCCGCCCACGATTAGCAAAAACTAAACCAAAATAATTGATAACAGGCGCAGAATTTCAGTAACTAAGCATCATTTTGACAACCAACATGCGATTTTTTTCAAAATCCTTGCACTTGTACACTAATATTGTGTGAAAAGATCAAAAGAATATAAAGAGATTATGTAAAAATAAAAACAAAACAAAACATTAGGCTATGGTAACTCAAACGTTTGCTTTGCGCATGGATAAAGAAAACATAAGATAGAATAACAACACTTTCTTAAATAAGACAAATAATAATAAAACAAATTACGTATACATCCACACAATTGTCACCTCCTTCTTCCCCCCCCCCCCCCCCCCCCCCCCCACTAACAATGTTTCCTCCAAATCACAAATATTCAGGGTTGGGACAGCTAGTTTTAATGAACATTTTAGCCGCTACATTTCCGCTACTATTTTATGAAAAGTAGTCGCTACCTTTTCGCTACTTTTTTCTAAGGTGCATAGAAGGCAATAAAGCACACAAACACAGAGTTTAAAATAAAAAGAAAGAATACATTTTTATTCATAATACTTTTCACTTTCTAATGAAAATCGCGAATATTGAATGTAGTAATTTTCTGCAAAAAGTAGTTTTTTACGCTTTTTAAAAAATATAAATTATTATGAATTTAAATTTAATTTATTTGATTTTTTTTCCAGTGAGTACGTCACTGATCACCTTATTTTACCTCATTGAACAGAGAGATGCGCCGCCCGCAAATGTGTTATTGTTAGCCGCACTCGACACGTTGCTTGCGGGCACGCACAGTTACCCTTACCGCGCTTTCCGCATCGCTGAATGGTCACGGGTCGACATTTCTGTGTCACAATTTGTGTGTATCCGATTTAAGGGGGAGGGGGTGGGGGGTGGATAGCAAGAACATATAATTTAGTACTTAACAAATACTGCGCTGCACAATTTAATTTTGTTCTGATGATAATAATGCAGGATATTGATACGCGCAATTTCTCAAATTAATACTGACTCAAAGCGCAGCGCCCGTACACCAACACACGCTCAGAATACATCACAAACAATGAACACAGAAACAGAACAGACAAGCACGTAGCGCCCGTACACCAACACACGCAATGAACACAGAAACAGAACAGACAAGCACGTGGTGGCAGATCACTATTAAATTTTTATGGAAAGGAAAATTGATTTGTATTTTAAACTTTTGTTGGCTGCATCTATTTTGATGGGAGGGAGAAAACCGGAGTACCCGGAGAAAACCCTCGGTGGCCAGAAAAGTCTCGTACCTGAGTCACAAAGTTTTCGCTCCTTGCAGGGATCGAACCCGCGACCTTCGGCATAGGAAAGCAGCGGTCTAACCGACTGCGCTACTGAGCCACCCCAATGATGTCATATCGTTACTGATAAGCCATGTTATTATTATGTAAAACTAAAAGTTAATCAACCTCTGGTAAAACAGAGAACAAAGTTAATATTGTACTAACTGTATTGCAACTAACAAATCACAAACAATACATTGTTTTATTCGTTTATTTTAAACACGAAATATAGAACTTCCCTGTGCAGTGTTTGCTGCATTTGATGAGTAGGGAGAGGGGGGGGGCGGTTTTGGTCCTGTCCCCCTTTGACTCCCATGTACAGTGTTTTGTAGTTACATCTAATGGTGTAGGGGGGGAGGAAGCGGCTTTGGTCCTGTCCACGTTTGACTCCCCTGTGCAGTGTTTGCTTCTTGTGATAGGGAGGGGGGCGGTTTTGGTCCTGTCCCCGTTTGACTCCCCTGTGCAGTGTTTGCTGCATGTGATGGGTAAGGGTGGGGGGCGGTTTTGGTCCTATCCCCGTTTTACTCCCCCCGTGCAGTGTTTGCTGCATGTGGTGGGTAGGGGGGGGGGGGCGGTTTTGGTCCTGTCCCCGTTTGACTCCCCTGTGCAGTGTTTTCTCTATCTGATGGGTGGGGGGGGGGGGGGGCGGTTTTGGTCCTGTCCCCGATTGACTCCCCTCTGCAGTGTTTTCTGCATCTGATGGGTTAGGGGGGGGGCGGTCTTGATCCTGTCCCCGTTTGACTCCCCTGTTCAGTGTTTGCTGCATGTGGTGGGTAGGGGAGGGGGGGGGCGGTTTTGATCCTGTCCCCGTTTAACTCCCCTGTGCAGTGTTTTGTAGTTACAACTAATTGTGTAGGAGGAGCGGTTTTGGTACTGTCCCCGTTTGGCTCTCCTGTACCGTGTTTTCTGCATCTGATGGGTGGGGGGGGGGGGGGCGGTTTCGGTCCTGTCCCCGTTTGACTCCCCTATGCAGTATTTGCTGCATCTGATGGGTTGCGGAGGGGGGGGGGACGGTTTTGAACCCGTCCCCGTTTGACTCCCCGGTTCAGTGTTTGCTGCATGTGACGGGAAAGGGGGGCGGTTTTGGTCCTGTCCCCGTTTAACTCCCCTGTAGAGTGTTTTCTGCATCTGATGGGTAGGGGGGGGGGGCGGTTTTGGTCCTGTCCCCGTTTGACTCCCCTATGCAGTATTTGCTGCATCTGATGGGTTGGGGGGGGGGGTGAGACGGGTTTGATCCCGTGCCCGTTTGACTCCCCGGTTCAGTGTTTGCTGCATGCGACGGGTAGGGGGGCGGTTTTGGTCCTGTCCCCGTTTGACTCTCCTTTGCAGTGCTTTTTGCATCTGATGGATAGGGGGGCGGTTTTGGTCATGTCCCCGTTTAACTCCCCTATGCAGTATTTGCTGCATCTGATGGGTAAGGGGGGGGGGGGGGGGACGGTTTTGATCCCATCCCCGTTTGACTCCCCGTTCGGTGTTTGCTGCATGTGATGGGTAGTGGGGCGGTTTTGGGCCTGTCCCCGTTTGACTCTCCTGTGCAGTGTTTTTTGCATCTGATGGATAGGGGGGCGGTTTTGGTCCTGACCCCGTTTAACTCCCCTGTGCAGTGTTTTCTGGATCTGATGGGTAGTGGGGGGGGGGGGGAGGGTGCGGTTTTGGTCCTGTCCCCGTTTAACTCTCCTGTGCAGTGTTTTTTGCATCTGATAGATAGGGGGGCGGTTTTGGTCCTGTCCCCGTTTAACTCCCCTGTGCAGTGTTTTCTGCATCTGATGGGTAGGGGGGAGGGGGGAGCGTTTTTTTTTGTCCCGTCCCCGTTTGACTCCCTGGTTCAGTGTTTGCCGCATGTGATGGGTAGGGGGGGGGGGGTTAGTACTGTCCCCGTTTAACTCCCTGGTTCAATGTTTGCTGCATGTGATGGGTAGGGGGGCGGTTTTGGTCCTGTCCCCGTTTAACTCTCCTGTGCAGTGTTTTTTGCATCTGATAGATAGGGGGGCGGTTTTGGTCCTGTCCCCGTTTAACTCCCCTGTGCAGTGTTTTCTCCATCTGATGGGTAGGGGGGGGGGCGGTTTTGATCCCATCCCCGTTTGACTCTCCTCTGCAGTATTTACTGCATCTGATGGGTTGCGGAGGGGGGGGGGGACGGTTTTGAACCCGTCCCCGTTTGACTCCCCGGTTCAGTGTTTGCTGCATGTGACGGGAAAGGGGGGCGGTTTTGGTCCTGTCCCCGTTTAACTCCCCTGTGGAGTGTTTTCTGCATCTGATGGGTAGGGGGGGGCGGTTTTGGTCCTGTCCCCGTTTGACTCCCCTATGCAGTATTTGCTGCATCTGATGGGTTGGGGGGGGGGGGTGAGACGGGTTTGATCCCGTGCCCGTTTGACTCCCCGGTTCAGTGTTTGCTGCATGCGATGGGTAGGGGGGCGGTTTTGGTCCTGTCCCCGTTTGACTCTCCTTTGCAGTGCTTTTTGCATCTGATGGATAGGGGGGCGGTTTTGGTCATGTCCCCGTTTAACTCCCCTATGCAGTATTTGCTGCATCTGATGGGTAAGGGGGGGGGGACGGTTTTGATCCCGTCCCCGTTTGACTCCCCGTTCAGTGTTTGCTGCATGTGATGGGTAGTGGGGCGGTTTTGGGCCTGTCCCCGTTTGACTCTCATGTGCAGTGTTTTTTGCATCTGATGGATAGGGGGGCGATTTTGGTCCTGACCCCGTTTAACTCCCCTGTGCAGTGTTTTCTGGATCTGATGGGTAGGGGGGGGGGGAGGGTGCGGTTTTGGTCCTGTCCCCGTTTAACTCTCCTGTGCAGTGTTTTTTGCATCTGATAGATAGGGGGGCGGTTTCGGTCCTGTCCCCGTTTAACTCCCCTGTGCAGTGTTTTCTGCATCTGATGGGTAGGGGGGGGGGCGGTTTTTTTGTCCCGTCCCCGTTTGACTCCCTGGTTCAGTGTTTGCCGCATGTGATGGGTAGGGGGGGGGGGGTTAGTACTGTCCCCGTTTAACTCCCCGGTTCAATGTTTGCTGCATGTGATGGGTAAGGGGGCGGTTTTGGTCCTGTCCCCGTTTAACTCTCCTGTGCAGTGTTTTTTGCATCTGATAGATAGGGGGGCGGTTTTGGTCCTGTCCCCGTTTAACTCCCCTGTACAGTGTTTTCTGCATCTGATGGGTAGGGGGGGGGGGCGGTTTTTTTGTCCCGTCCCCGTTTGACTCCCTGGTTCAGTGTTTGCCGCATGTGATGGGTAGGGGGGGGGGTTAGTACTGTCCCCGTTTAACTCCCCGGTTCAGTGTTTGCTGCATGTGATGGGTAGGGGGGCGGTTTTGGTCCTGTCCCCGTTTGACTCTCCTGTGCAGTGTTTTTTGCATCTGATTGATAGGGGGGCGGTTTTGGTCCTGTCCCCGTTTAACTCCCCTATGCAGTATTTGCTGCATCTGATGGGTAAGGGGGAGGGGCGGTTTTGATCCCATCCCCGTTTGACTCTCCTCTGCAGTATTTACTGCATCTGATGGGTTGTGGGGGGAGGGGGGGTCGGTTTTGATCCCGTCCCCGTTTGACTCCCCAGTTAAGTGTTTGCTGCATGTGATGGGTAGGGGGGGGGGCAGTTTTGATCCTGTCCCCGTTTGACTCTCCTGTGCAGTGTTTTTTGCATCTGATGGATAGGGGGGGGGGGGCGGTTTTAGCCCTGTCCCGTTTGACTCCCGTGTTTTCTGCATCTGATTGGTAGGGGGGGGGGGGGTATTGGTCCTGTCCCCGTTTGACTCTCCTGTGCAGTGTTTTTTGCATCTAATGGATAGGGGGGCGGTTTTGGTCACGTCCCCATTTGACTCCCCATTTCATTGTATTTTACATGCAATTTGTTAGGGGGCCTGTTTTGGTCTTGTCCCCGTTTTACTCCCATGATTTTTTCTGATGAGATTACTGACGCAGTCTTCAATTGCTCCTTTTAATAGGCTAGAGGGGGCCAGTCTGGGCCTGACCCAATCTGACTCTCATCGGTTCTAGATTAGCCCCCCAGGGGTCATTTTGGCACATCTAAATTTGTCCCAGAATGACTCCCGGGAGTGTATCTGGGCCAGTCCCAGATTTACTCTCTGTTGCATGGGGGGCTGTTTTAGGACAGACCCACTTTAACTCCCGGGAGTCATTCTGGTACTGAAAAATGTGCGCCAAACTAACTCCCGGGAGGCTGATCTGGAACACGTAGAGTGCATAACATCAATTGTTCCTATGTAATCTTCATTCACCAGAGAGTGATTTTGGAACAGGCTGGGGGTCAATCTGGTCCAGGACCAGAATAACTCCCGGGAGTAAATCTGGGACGGCCTGGTTTTACTCCCGGGAGTTAATTTGGGCCAGGGACGCTTTCGGCACGTTACACCGGCTTGTAAGTGATGAAAGCAAATCAGACTTGTAATTTGTTGATGAAAGCAGATCCAGTTTCTGTATTTTGTTTGATTAAAGCAGACTAATTGTATTCTTGGTGATAAAAGCAGGCTAATTGTAATCTTGTCAGTGATGCAAGCATATCATAGGTGTATTCTTACGTACAGCGTGGCTGAGAGTCGAAGAGGCCTTCTCACTCTTTCATCTAGTCTCAGACGCAAGGTAAGGTATTCTTTTTGATGACAGCAGAACAGACATGTATTCTTGTTAATAAAAGGTGGACTTGTTGACTAGAGTAGTAGAACTTCTATTTTGTTGTTTAGGCGAAAATCAACTATATGACTTGTATTTGTAATCGAATAGATAATAAGGGCCAGGGAAGGTAAGGGTATGAAAGACAAAAGCAGTACTTGAATTCTCGAAGATGAAAACAAGACTTGTTTTATTGTACTAGACGAAATCTGTTAGGACGTATATTTGTCATTAGTAAGATTTGCACGGCTGTAAAACAAATGAAAAAGAAATATCGCGGAATTTTCGTGAAAGAAAGCGGTGGACTTTGATTCTCAGTTGTAAATAAGAACAGGATTTGTATTACTCGCTATAGACCAAAGCCACTAGGTCTTGTATTGTATTGTCATAAACAACAACATCAACACACACACAAAGTAAAAATGTTGTTGAAATAAAAGAAGAGCGTGAAAGAGGATCGACGGGAAAATGAGACTAGTACTGTTCTAAACAAGGCTTGCATGTTTTGTAAACAAAAAGAAGAACGGTCTCGGGGATTGAAAAGAAGAGCATGAACGAAAAAAAAGAATGGAAAGCACAGTGGGTTTTTGTATTTATGTAGACGAAAACTTGCTAGGACTCGAAGTGTTGAAAACAAGGGGGGTATGATTGTAAACATAAACGAAGAAAGATCTCGGGGAATAGTAAGAGGAGGATGAAAGAGAAGAAACGGCGGAAACGGGCCTTTGATTGTCAGTTGTGGACAAGAACAGTTGTAGAAGAAAGCCGCTAGGAACTGCAGTGCGGTAAACAAGCGGAACAATGGGACTGAAGAAATGCAAGAAGAGAATGAAAGCGAGGAACGGCTGGGCGCCTTGCTGGTGGCCTAAGGCTATTGTCCAGTGTCGCAGGCAGTATAACAGCAGGCGGATAATTGGTCATTAGGTCCAACACGACCGGAGAGCAGGAAAATGCAGGAGCCAGTAGTGGAGGGCCCGGGAGGAAGAAGCAAATGTCACAAACACCGCCGAGCTCTTTTGTCGTCACTATGCCCATGTACCTACGAGCTAATACTCGGCTACTCGTGCGTCTTTGGTGAACTTTTCCTCCAATTCCGTCTTATATAAAGACATTTTCCCTTTCTTCGTCTTAAGGACCTTTTCTCCTCTTCGTCTTAAGGACATATCTCCCCTCCCCCGTCTTTCCCCTTCTCCGTATAAAAAAGACCAACTATCAGCTAATTTCCAGATACTACGTCTTCAGTTATTCCCCATCTCCACATACATACATACATACATACATACACACAAACACACGCTCACACACACATACTTACACACACCAATATACACACACGCACAAACACACATACATCTTTTCCCCCATTTTTAAGTAACTCATTTTATCTGCTGCTATACCTTTGCTTACCTTCTAATCTTATCTTCCCTTACTTTCAAGATCAGCTATCATCTAGTTCCGACCTAGCGTACTTTACCTCCTGTCATTTTTCTTTGTCTCTTCTACACCTTAATGGTCAGTTACCGTTACCTGTGACACCAAGAGCGCTGCGGGTTTTTTTATTTGGGGTGGGGGGTGGGGGGGAGGGCGTGGGGGTGAAATTTCCTTTTTCATAGTAAATATCAACAAACAGCTAATTCCCGGCTACAGTTTTCTGCCATTTCCATCCAAAGTGTAATTCTAAACTAAGGAAGTAATCAGCACGCTTCTGTGACTCACCCCCTACCCACCCAACACCCCTTTCAGTCTCCGTATTAAAAACGTCAGCTTCCGGCTAACCCCAAGATACTGCTGTCTGCTGTCACCTATTTATATTTACACTTCTTAAAGTGCTAAAAGGCTATGCTTTTCACAAAAGCAGGCTACGGTGTCTTTAAAGGCTTCTTTCCATTCCTTCTTAGTACTAACAGCTAACTCTTTGCTACCGCATTAATCTTAATTTAAACTAAAAGCGAATACTCAGCAGACTTCTAGAAATTCGGTATTTTTTCTGGTGTTGAAAACCCTTTTTCGTTTTAAAAGTAATTCCCATCTACTGTCTTAAGTTGCTGCTGCTGCTGCTGCTGATGATGATGATGATGATGATGATGACGATGACACAAAATGATAATAATGATAACGATGATGATAATAATAATAATAATAATGACGAAGACGATGACAACGCTGATAAAAATGTTGACGACGATGATGAGGATAAGGAGGAACAATTTTTATAAAAAGAAGGCAATGCATTGGGAAATTATGCGAGAAAAAAACAACACCAAGATGAATAAGAGATCCTTCTACAAATTAGTGGCATCCTTTTATTTAATATTCAGTCTCATGTTTCTCCCGCCACTTGGTGTTAAAAAAAAAAGAACTTGGATCCGAAATTAGATTAAATTGCCTCAGATGTATGACGCTCAATCAGAACTGAAAGGGAGCATAGGATGGGAGGGGAGCGGTGGCTGGTAGTAGGGGTGGGAAGTGGGGGTGTGGGGAGGAGGGTCAGGAGGAGAGAAAACCTAAAAAGGTGTAGAAGTCACAGGTTTTAGACCGACTTTGGCTGAATTACTGAAGGCTGCCGTCTTAGAAAATTGTGCTATTATTCTCAGGTTGTTCGATACCATTTTGTAAATTACAAAAGCGTCGGCGAGGTTTTTTATTTTATTTTATTTTTTTTGTTTAACGTATGAATGTTTATTTTTTGGGGAAATACTGAAAATGCATAAAATGTTTTGGAGTATATTTCCACCGCTGTCGCCTTGGAGAAGGTAAAGCAACGTAATCATAATTTTTGTCGCAGGCTGACAAAATGCGAGGTACAGGCTGTAAAAAAGTATCAGGCTATGCTTTTCACAACTTTAACGCCAAACGAAAATCACAACGCTCTGTATGATTATGACAAAAAAACATATTTCCAAATTCCAAAGAAAATCACTGTCACTTTATTTTTACCCAATTTTGGGAAGTCTGGAACATTCCTTTTTAACAACAGACCCTATCTTGTGATAATATCACGGAGGCACGCATAATACATACGAACATTCAGAGTTATTATGGTAGGTACGCTACAATATAAAACCATATTCAGAAAAAAAAATCCAATAATTTTTCTTTTAAGATGTTTTCAGGAAGTATGTTACCCGTTTAACACTAGATTGTGGTGGTCGATAAAACCACAAGCACACATAATATAATCCGAATGAACGACACAGTAGGGACCGCATTTCAAAAAGATTCTCTTCCTCCTCCTCAGCCACCACCTCTCTCTTTCTCTCTACCCCCTCGCTTCACCCACCAACTACCATCCCCCCCCCCTCCCAAAAAATAAAATAAAAAGAAGACGTCCATCTCTGTATTTCGTTATGATTGCATCAGTTACTTTGAGAGACAAAGAGGGGAAAATGTTGAGTATTATTATGAAAACCTAGTTGTACAAATTGTTATGATTTTTATTTAAATTTGTTTTGTATTTTATTTATGTAATAATTTAAGTTTTTAGATTGACCTGAACTGAGAGGGCAACAAGTGCAGATGAGATTGCACGATTATTTGGAGGCGAAATATCACGATGAATATTTTGGTGTGTTAGTTAATTAGTTACTCATTGCTTACAGGGTCCAGCGGATTGCAAAGAGCCAAATCATGACCAAAAATCAAGACCACAACTTCGCTAAAAGAGTACTCACCTTTGATCCTCATAAAAGATCTGCCGAAACAACCCTAGTGGTAACACTGAAAACACTCCACCAGTCGGTCACTTTACAATAAAGACACCTACTCAGGGGACGCTGAGGCTATACTCTAATTTATTGAACCCCCGTTTACAAAAACAAAATAAAATACAAACATCATGAAATATCAACAAAACACATACATAGAAAATGCCTACATTGCTAAATAATAATATCATAGGAAGCCCTAGTGACCATTTGGCAGTAAGCGTTCAATATTCCCAAGCTGATACAACAGACCTCACACACAAATGAGGAGTTTTGTCCCGGAAGAGTTTTCAAGAAAAAAGGTAGGTGACTGGTCTAGTGAAGAAGAAGATAGCATAGTAGATTGACAGAACAGAGTAGGAATGAGAAAGAACAAATGATGAAGACAGCGACAGTGGGAATTTAAAGCACTAAATTTCCAGAAAGTGGGGATACTATTTATACAGAAACCCCCGGCACACCCACGTGTGTCCCGAGTGATCCTGACCGTGCGCTTTCTCTGTGCACCGCATTCCAATTTCGCGCTGCTTCTTTGCTTGTGTAAATTATACAGAATAATAATTAACACGGTAAAGCTGCCTGTTCCATTAAAAACGAAAAAAAAAAATAACCAAACACACACGCTTTATTTTGTTACCTGTTTTGCGAGATTTGTTCGAGCACTCTTTCCGAAACTTAAAATAATAAATAATAAAGCAAATGGAAAACAACAACTAAAGTAATTTCCTTGCTCCCCCCTGAAACTGGCTTGCACGCAAACGTCAACAAAATTAAAGAGAGTGTCGTAGAGCGTAATAGGGCGGGAAGTGGCCGGGGTAGAGTTTGGGGGAAGGTGGGAAGAGGAGGAGGAGGAGGAGGAGGAAGAAGAAGAAGAAGAAGAACAAGAACAAGAAGAAGAACAAGAAGAAGAACAAGAACAAGAACAAGAATGAATGAATGAATGAATGAATGGAGTGAATGAATGAATGAATGAAAATTTATACAGCGCATAAAAACTTCCACACCCGGAGGCGTGCTCACAGCGCTTTTGGGGAGAGGAAGGGTGGAAAAAAAAAGGAAAATAATATAAATTATCTCTCTCACGCACACACGCACGCACACAAACACCACACAAACACAGTGCTGTAACAGACCTGGCAGATGGTTTACGAAAGGGCAGAAATCAAAAGTAAGCTTAGTGTGTTTTCAAGCTAGACCTAAAGGATTCTATACTCTCAGGAAGGGTTTCCATAAGGTGGGAGCGAGGTACCTGAATTCTCGCTGACCCCAACGCTTGGTCTTGGCATACGTTGGCCTGGGTACGTCAAGGAAAAGTTTAGAAGACGACCTGAGAGACCGGAAAGGCGTGTATAAGGACAGAAGGTCTGTGAGATGTGACGGTGTTTTGCATCTAATACAACGGTACGTGAGCGAGAGTAGTTTGTGGAGGATCCGCTCCTCAACAGGAAGCCAGTGAAGCTCTCTGAGAATAGAAGAGATATTATCAGACGAAGAAGAAGAACGGGAGGGGGAAGGGGTGGGAGGAAAAGAAGAAGAAGAAGATAACGATGATGATGATAATGGTGATGATGATGATGATGATGATGATGATGATGATGATGATGATGATAATGATGCTGATGATAATGATGATGTTTATGATAACAATGATCAACAACAACAAACACATCAAGGAGAGATGATGACGGCGACCAAGAAAACGACGAAAAATAATAATGGTGATGACGACGACGACGACGATGATGATGATGATGATGATGATGATGATGATGATGATGATGATGATGATGATGATGATGGGAACTTTGGGAGAGAAAAAATCATCTCCTGGAACAATGCACAATTCACAATGGTAAATACACAGAAAATTACACATTAAAAAACTAAGCAAGACAGAGATACAGAAAGAGAGAGAGAGAGAGAGAGAGAGAGAGAGAGAGAGAGAGAGAGAGAGAGAGAGAGAGAGAGAGAGAGAGAGAGAGAGAGAGAGCTTACTACTCATCCATCAGATAAACAAAGCACGATACATGTAATGTACCATAACAATCACGTAATAACAATCTTTTTTATGGGCAGATTGAGATGAGGTCAAACAACAGCTAAACAAAACACATTAATTTCAAAATGTAAAGCGACATATGATCAAACGCTTCATAAAATAATGTACAGTCTCTGTCAAAATCATTCGCTACTTCGGATATATATAACAATTGTTTTGTAAAAAAGTGAACTGCTGTTGTTGCACGTAGTGGTTCATTATTATTATTGTGTTGTTTTTTTTAAATTGTTTGCGTCATATACTCGTAATTTTATTATATATAAGCTTAGATAGATAGATATACATGTGTGTGTGTGTGCGTGTGTATATATATCTATATCTATATCCTATCCTATCCCGTAACTCAGAGGTGGTAGGGACACCACAGATGATCGTTTAACCAGCGTACTCTTTCTAGGTCCTTAGCAACCCTCATTGCTTCGACCAGTGTCAAACCAGTCCATTCTAGAATGTTGCCCTCCCACCTTTTTTTCTATGTCCCTCTTCTTCTGCCTCATTGCACTGTGCCTTGCAGGATGGTCTTGCAAAGGTCTGATGATCTGGTGACGTGGCCATACCATCGGAGTTTCCGTTTCTTCACCACTGTGAGCAGGTCATCGTGTTGTCCAATGGCTTGTGTGATGGTCTGTCGGACTTGGTCGTTGGTGATGTGCTGGGTATAGGAAATGCCCAGGAGTCTTCTGTAGCACCTCATTTCCATGCTTTGTTTTCTTCGTTGTAGATCTGCTGTGAGGGTCCATGTTTCGCAAGCGTATAGGAAGATGGAGATGACAAGGGAGCGCTGCAGTCTTACTTTGGAATGTAGACTGATTCTTGTCTTTCCAAATGGGTTTCAACCTGGCCAGGCCAGCAGTTGTTTGTGCGATCCTGGAGAGGACTTCCTGTCGGGACCCATTGTCTGATACAATGGCTCCTAAATATTTGAATCTATGCACTGTGTTGAGGGATTGGCCTTGGGCTTTGATGTCCGTGTTGATGCCATTGGTGCTGTTGGTCATCTTGTTGGTCTTGTCTGCATTTATTACCCTTCCATAGCCTCTGAAGATGGTGTCAAGCCTCTGTATTAACACCGGTCCAAGTTCTTGTTCCTCTGCAGCCAATCCATCAATGTCATCCGCAAAACGAAGGTTGGAGATTGCTCTACCCCTATGCTGACTGTGCCTTCGTGATCTTCAAGGGCATCTGACATAATGCGCTCTAGGAAGATGTTAAAGAGTGTTGGAGAGAATAGGCATCCTTGACGTACACCGATTGTTGTTCTGAACCAGTTTTCGATTGCGTTGTTATGGAGGACTGCACTGGTAGCTTTGTCATACAGGTTTTTGATGTCTTCAATAATTTCAGGGCTGATGTTGTACACTCTCATGGTTGCCCATATGCCAGACTCGGCCAAACGCTTTCTTGAAGTCTACGAACACATGATATAGATGCTGTTGGTGCTGTAGGTATTTATCGCAGATTATTCTGAGGTTGAAAATCTGTTCAGTGGTACTTCGCCCTGCCCTGAATCATGCTTGTCCTTCAGCTATGATTTGTTCAGCTTGGGGTTTCAACCTGTCGAGTATTATTTTCAAGAGGACCTTGCTGGGATGGCTGATGAGGCTGATGGTGCGGTAATTTTTACACTCCTGAAGGTTACCTTTTTTGGGAAGAGTGATGACAAGGGACTGGTTCCATGGTGTAGGTCACTCCCCACTCTGCCAGCTCTTGTTACAGATAATGGTGAGGGCGTCAACCGCGGATATGGTGTCCACTCCCGATGACTTCCCCTTCTTCAGCGATTGCACTGCTGCCTCAACTTCTTCTCGGAGAATTGGGAGGATTTCTTCTTCTTCTCTGTTCACGGGACATGCTAGAACTGATGGGTCTCCGTTTGGTGTGTGGTCGTAAAGGTCAGAGTAGTACTCTGTCCTTCTGTCCAAGACTTCTTGTTCTTTTGTTAGGCAAATGCCATACCTGCTTTGGATCGTGGAGACCTTAGGCTGTTTAACACTTGTCAGCCGCTTCACAGTCTGGTAGGCCTTCTTGCTGTTGTTCTTGTTCAGACTGTTCTCTATTTCCTGTCATTGATCTTCTATCCAGTTCTCCTTTGCTGTGCGCATGCCTTTTCGGATGTCATTGTTGATTTTTCGGTAGTCATCAGCTCTCTGTGAGGTGTTCTTTTTCTTTTTCAGCTCTCTTCGTTTATCACAAAGATCCAAAAGTTCAGGTGTGATCCACGGTTTCTTCTTTGGGCGGTGCTTGGCAAGGATCTCAGTGGCGTCATCTGTCACAGCTGAGTTGAAGGTGGTGGTCATAGTGTTGACATCTACTTCACCAGCTCCCGAAATGGGCAGTGGTGCAAATTTCCCTCCAATTGTGGCCTGAAATATTTCTGCCACCTCCAGGTCTTGCAGTTTGTCCAGGTCAAACTTCAGTCTAGTGCACTTTAATGTATTTACTCTCTTCAAGTGGAGCCGGAAAGACATAATCACGAGACCGTAGTCACTTACGAGATCTCTCTCTCTCTCTCTCTCTCTCGATCTATCCATCTCTCTCTCTCTCTCTCTCTCTCTCTCTCTCTCTCTCTCTCTCTCTCTCTATATATATATATATATATATATATACACCCACACACACACACGAGTATATAACGTAAACAATTTTTTTTAAAGAGGATAATAATAAACCACTATGTGCAACAACAACAGTTCACTATAAAAATAATTGCGTGCCTAAATTTCAAGCAAAATGTCCTTGGCTTAATGTCACTCTTTTATATACTGCAAAATAGAATCATCAACGAGATTGTGACAACATCCTTCGAATAAGTGGACAGTAGATTTTTCTTTATCACGAATGAGTGGCGCGAGAGAGTTTGTTGTTGTTGTCTTGTTGTTGTTTGTGTGTTTATTTGTTTTTTAAATGATTTGTTTGATGGTGTTCCAATGCTACCTGTAACGATGCGTGGTCTCAATGTCCTGTTAAAAACCCCGGTCATTACTCACTCCAGAGGCCAGACTACAAACAATACAACCGTCCATCAAGGTCAGTAGCATTACACTTAGCGCAGGCTGAGAGCATTCGTTCATCTTGGGTAGCCTGGTTTCAATATTGAACTCGGCCAACGCCTTCACCAGTTCTCTGAGTTAGTAAGGGCGCTATGTAAAAATAAAATACCTTAGGTTAATTTTTTTTAAACAGTGCCGTTAAGAACATTTTGACAAGACAAAAATGCCTAAAACGTCATTTCAATCAACTGCACAACAGTCGCTTTAAATAAATAGTAATCGTCAAAACATCACATGTAGCAATTTGCAGATGGCTGACAATCACAGGACTAAAAACAAATTAATGAGACAAAAGCTGTACATAAAACAACAATTTATCAGGTCACGTTAACTTGGCAACAATTAAACGGTAAAAAGAAAAATAATTTTGAATACTTCAGAACTGCACAGCAGTCAAAGCATGATATCAACTAGGCCTATCAGACCTAACGCCCACACTTCCCAATCATCTACTGTCCTTGCTCATGAGCAGTTATTTTCCTGTACACTCATTTTTTACGTACCGTTATTTTCGATTTGCACCTCTTAGTAGAGCTGACAGACTGATTCAAACGAAAATGTAATTTTAATCTATCAGCAAGTTTCCTTCATAAAAAAAAGGTAAAGGTAGTCCCATAGCCTTGTGGCCGTAGGGTAGCGTGATGTTGGAGATCACACTTATCTTGGGCCAGCATAATGAGGGTGATGCCCATCTCTCTCCCTCGCTGCTTTACCTTCCCCACCCTTAAGAGAGTAGGTACTCAGTCACAGTTGAGTCAACTGGGGGAAGTTGTTATTTGTCGCTTCACGTTTTGCGGTCACCCATCCAAGTGCTAACCGCACTGGACGGTGCTTAACTTGCGACACAGTAGCGAGTGCTCCAACCACTGCGCTATCCGACACCCAATGGTTTCCTTCATGGCATCACAATAACCCATCTAAGGAGTGTCCTCCATAAGCATTGATTTTCTATACAGTTCTCCTTTGCTGTGCGCATGTAGCTTACAACTTATGTTAATCTGATGAATAAAAATTGATACAACAACAACTCCATAAGCCAGCAACTATTTAACGTTTAGCCTTACTATTCAGAAAAAAACATATATCTCCGATATTCAATAGTAAATGCACGACTGTTGCAGCCACCTCAAGGTAAGTTTTCGTACGCAAGTTTTGTAAATATTCAGTTTTATTCGCTAAGTTACTATCAAACACAATCTTAATGGATAGCTCAAGCTGCAGTCAGTCACAGAAAACCATCTACACGTTTTTCTCTCGAGTCCATTTCCGAAGAGGGGAGAAACAGCATTACCGGTAAATTATAATCTATAGGTCTGATTTGCAATCAGCTGCAGTCATTTGTTTGCTCTGAGAGCACACATTTTACGCTGTCATTGCTACTAGCTCAAATGGAAATACAACAAATGGCGACTGCCTATCCGCCGTGTCTCTGCTCAGGCCATTCGGCCAATTCAGTTAAATCGAAGCAAGTGAGGTTATGACTGCGACACGGCGTCTTCGTGTGACCCTTCCTCGATGGGGTTGATGTTGTTGACAAAGTCAAACTGTCGTACGGAGTTGGCACGTAGCACCATGTGAGCTTTGCTGACGGTGTGCTGCGTGTGCACAGACGTGACTGAGGCCACGGAGTTGAACCTCTCGCCGCGCCGCGAGTCCTGCAGCATCAGCAGCTGCTGTTCTCTCCGCTCCTTCAGCGGTGGAGGCGGCTTGCGGCAGGTGAAGACGCGGACGAAGCCCTCACGGAACTTCTTGTTCATGAAGCAGTAGGTGATGGGGTTGCAGCAGGACGAGACATAGGATAGCAGGTGGAACAGTGTCTTGGTCAGCGGCGACACGAACTGGTAGGCCGTGTCAAAGTCGAAGATCATCCAGGTCTGTATGATGTAGACGGGAGTCCAGCAGAGGAAGAACTCCAGCACAACCACGAATAACATGCGGATGACGCGGATCTTGTTCTCGCGGATCTTGCGCGGGTTGTTGTGGCGGATACGGTGGTGTTGGCCGCGGCTGGGGCTGGCCTGCTGCTGGGGCCGATTGGAGCGGCGCCTGTTGGTGGTGGTATTGTTGTTCGTGGTTTTACAGGCGGTGCCGTTTCCTGCAGCGCCTCCAACGCGGTCAGCCAGCAGGTCATTCATCGTGCCTCCTCTGGATAAGATTTGACCTCTTGGACCTGAAATTTAAAATAATAATTTTAACATACATTCTCGTCTTGCGTTTATATTCTACTCTATTCTTATGTCTAGTGGTTTAAGTTTCACTTATATCTATATCGATCATCTTCTCTCATTCAGAGATACAGTAAGAAAGCAACGAAATATTTATTAACATCATCGAATGCATCACCATTGACAACTGAGCCATTCTGACTCAAAACAGTTTAATCTAGTCCTACAGCAAAACCGAAAGACTAGTTTCACTAACTCAGCTTTCGAGCCTTAACATCACCACCATCCCACCCCCTTCATAATCTACAGACCGTAAATCTGTGTATCGTTTTAACCAAGGCGGTAGAAAGGCTCCATGAAGGCAAATCCTCTATGTCGATGGCATTAAGACAATATTTTCCTCCAGCGTGTGGTTAACTACTGTTGGTCACTATTGCACACTGTGTGATCTTACCTATGGTAGGTCCAGTGTTAGACACCAGAGTCCCAGACCTTGACAGGCATGTCTCTTCTGTCGATGAAACTGAAGTGATACTTCTCATGGAGTCTCTGCTAAGCAGACGTAGTTCTATAGTCCTGTAGTTTGCTAGGATCCCTTTCGGTGCTGTTCCTATAACAGAGAGACGTTATAATCTCAATACATAGGCTATACACCCAGGACCACATCACCAGGAACACCAGTAGCAATGCCAGCGGAACCAGCGCTTACCATTTTTCATCATCATCATCATCATCATCATCATCATCATCATCATCATCATCATCATCATCATCATCATCATCATCATCATCATTGTCATCATCATCAACATCATCATCATCGTCGTCGTCATCATCATCATCATCGTCATCATCTTTGGCAGCTTCAGCCAAATCATCATCCTTGTCGTTGTCACTCATTTTGTTAAAATGGAATGAAGCAGTCTAGTGAGAGAGAGAAAAAGAGAAAGAGAGAGACAGACAGACAGACAGTACATACAGACAGTACAGTACAGACAGCACAGACAGACCGGATAGACAGAGAAAGAAAGAGAGACATACAAAGACAGAGAGATAGAGAGACATAGATAGACACACCGAGAAACAGTGAAGCAGGAAGAGAGAGAGTCTGGATTTTGCAGAGAGAGAGAGAGAGAGCGAGAGAGAGAGAGACAGACAGACAGACAGACAGACAGAGACACAGACAGAGGATCAAACGCTCACTTCACCTTGATGCACCAAAACGCAAAATGAGACAAGACCTAGATGACCTATCTGAAAGATAATGGGTCTGTTTCCCCATTTGGAGTCGTTTGAACGCCAGTTATCTCACACACTATCGCGGTGGGAAAATCTGTCAATTCAACGCCCACGTTCGCTGAGAATGATCGAGCTTGTTAAATTATTGGAAGTGGAGGGAGACAGCGGAGAGAGAGACAGACAGACAGATAGACAGAGGGAGAGAGAGAGAGAGAGAGAGAGAGAGAAAAAGAGGGGGAGAAAGAGGCGGAGAGAGAGTGAGTGAGTGAGAGAATGTTTGGGGTGGGGGTGTTTAGGCGTATTAACGGATGGAGGAATGTAACGGAAAGGTTACACTGCATTAGTTCGAGAAATGACTTATACGGATAAATGCTAAAGAACATTTGCTAACAACGATCAAGCTGGCTTAGTTTACTATCTGCGTTAAAAGTAAATGATTGTGCGAGTAAAATGCGAGCTAGTTAAATACTATCAGTCTCAGAATATAGTGCTTTGAAGAGAGAAAGCTTTTATTTTTTAGAAATACATCGTTGTTGATATGTACGGCTGTAAGAATAATTACGCTAAGAACGGCCAAGCCCATTTTAATGATACAAGTGGAAAAAAGATAGCTTGGAAGAAGAAAGCGCGTAATTTTTCAATAGACGATATAACGAAGATAAATAAATATTTAAATGTATGACTTAAAGGCCACGTTGAGACAAATGAGTCGGGGTTGACTTGTGAGACAAGAAAATATACCCGCTCGGTTGCCGCCACTCTTTTGCGCTTTATTTTATTTTCCTAACAGCTAAATTCCTAGAAGAGTACAATAGGAAAACGTGTCCTCATTTCCTCAATGACCTAGCTCCTTGATTCGCGCGACCTTACTGAATTGATGAAAGAGGACCACCAACTCTTCAATCTTTACCGGGGATCAGACCAAGGACTGTTCCCTTTTTTATAAGGTATTTTCAGACAAGGTTAATAGGATATGAGATTGTCCGATGAAGTGTGAGGTTGACTCGGAAAAAAAAGTGTCTACCTTAATTGAGATTTACTGGACTGTGCGCAATGCGAATGAAAGATAAACGAGAGAAGAAGAACAATTGTCCTTTGAGGACGAACGTTTACCGTGGCTCAAAAGTTTGTGGCATGATGCTATGTACACATTTGCTACGAATGTTTGAATTTTTATAATACTGTTTTTCAAGATTTATCTTGGACGGTGGGGAGTATGGGGACGATCCTGGCTTCTGCGTAGATCAGTAATTCTTCAGGCAAGAAAAAAGATAAAATCGTTTGCTTTTTTTTTCGTATCGCGTAAATGGATCTCCTATGCATGCTTAACATTAAGCACTGACACTACGTGTGCATGCTGAAATCTAAAGAAGAAGAAGACCACCACCTCCACCACCACCACCACCAACAACAACAACAACAACAACAACAACAATAACAACAACAACAACAATCTTAGATTTATACAGAAGGGTCAGATCACTTAGACAACATATTTTATTTAAGATTTAAGACAAGAACAATGCCTTGCTGGCCATGCAAATATGACATCAATTTTTGTTTTGTATCTTTAGCATTATTCTTATTTATATTTGACCCTTAGCAGCACTAATTATTATTCATGGTTCTTCTTCCTTTAGCTGAGCTTCTTTTATTTTCTCGCTTTGATGCGATTATTATTATTCATGTCATGGCAATGGGGGATTTCTCTTGGCTTTTTTTTATGATAAGAGACCTCGTGACCCACCCAGCTACTAGGACTTATGAAAATATGAATAGCAATAATGGGTTCTCATGGGGCATTTTTCCGTTTTGCATTAGCTTGCACACTTTGTAGAATTTGCACAAGGCACACAAGCCCTGCGTTCCTTTGTTTGGCATTGTCTAGATGTGCGTGTTTGCGTTGATAAGGTGAAGAAAAAAAAACAATTCAGAAAAACCCGAAGGATAGATTGAAGAAAAAGACACACAGGAAATAGGAAAAAATGATACGAAAAGAGAAGTAACAGATGAAAAAGACAGGAAGAAAACAGAAAGGAAGAAAATAGGAAGGACGTGGGGGGAGATTTGGGGGGAGAACATAGACTCACATTGCTATGCGTGCGAGTCAAACATGGAAGGACTGAAGAGAGGAAGGTAGGGTGGGGGGTTGGGAGAGGAAGGAATAAATAAAGGAGAGAAGTGAAAAAATAAAGAAAGGAAGGAAGATGGAAAACAAAGGAAGGAAAATAAGAAGGAAGCGAACTAAGCAAAGAAAGACAATAGAAAATAAATAAATAAATAAATGTACACAAGCCATTGGACAACACGATGACCTTCTCAAAGTGGTGAAAAAAACCGGAAACTCCGATGGTATGGCCACGTCACCGATCATCAGGCCTTACAAAGACCATCCTGCAAGGCACAGTGCAAGGAGGCAGAAGTAGAGGGAGACCGAAAAAAAGGTGGGAGGATAACATTCGAGAATGGACTGGTTTGACACTGAGCGAAACCATCAGGGTTGCTGAGGACAGAGAAAGATGGAGTACGTTGGTTAAACGATCATCTGTGGTGCCCCTACGACCTCCGAGTTACGGGATAGGATAGGATAGGATAGGATAGGGTAATAAATAAATAAATAAATAAATACATAAAAAATAATCGAAGTGTACGGGAAACAGAACAGAAGGAAAGAAGCGAAGAAGAACCGAATATTTTACTCAATTCCGAAGTTATTCAGTGCTGCGTTCGCATTACTTGGAAATGGGGTGTCAAAACAGACTTCCCTCTCCTCCCCTCTCCCCTTACCATCTTTCCATCCCTCCCTCTCACTTTGCCTTCACCTAATAGACTTCACCTTGCATAAGTAATTCATTTACTGCCGAGAGACGAACAAGCTTGGGGTTTTTCTGCGAAAGCATTGCACATATGCTGCAGATTTGAGCCTCTCTGGGGTCTTAAAGTGGTGTAAATTACCTGCACTTAACGAAATAGCTCAACTACAAGCCTCTGATATATTTCGAAAACGTCGTACCACTAAACTATTCTTCGTCGCAGCTTGAAAAAACGTAGGCAAGCAGCGCCTTCAGTCTCAGCACCTTCAGCATGTTTGTGAAGGGGTCAGTGCGCTTTATAATCGAGTGTGAATGTGCGCACGTGGATAGTATGTGTGTGTGTGTGTGTGTGTGTGTGCGTGCGTGGAGAGAGAGAGTGTGTGTGTAGGTGTGCGTGTGGGTGATGTAGGCGTATGCGCGCGCTGGTATGTTTGCTGCCCTGTGCGCGGGCGCGTGATTGCGCGGGTTGTTAGTGCATGTGTATTACTGTGCGTGTTTCTTATTTTTCTCCCTTTTCAAGCCCTCCGATTTTGAAGAAGC
>CM072518.1:32511158-32586158 GCA_036898135.1 Oncomelania hupensis | reverse complement strand
CAAACAGCGTAGCGTCCTAGTAAGGAAATCCATAAAACATTATTAAGTGGTTGTAAAGGCTTAGTGTTACATATTCACCCATACATGCGCACCCGCACTCACATTCATCCATCCATCCATAAGCAAATACATTGTCGCGAGAGGCTAGTTCAACTGAGCACTAAGGCTTCAAGCCGCCAACATTCAGTCTGCGTGGACCTATGTAAGTTAAGTAGCTGCCTAGGAGACGACACAAGTAAGTTGTGTGCTAACCCTCATTCGCAGTGACCTCATCCTGCTGACGTATAGCCACCCCCGCTAGAGTGCGCCACAGGTATCGGACGAGATTTTCGCGGGCTTTGGCTGACCTCAAGGCAAGATAGTCATACTTTGTCTGCAAGGTCTAGTGTTATTACTACCCCTCAACACCACATTCCACCACCAACCACTAACACCCACCCACCCTCCTACACACAAACTCACACCTACAAAACCTGCAAACCTACTTTTTCCAGCATAACCATCAAAGGAAACTCTAAATAAACTGTCCTGCTATAAAACTAGTGCTAAAAAGGAATGCCCAGGTCCATTTTAAAAAAATCGTTCAAGTTTAAATAGGAAACTTAGCAAATTTTATTTCAGGTAGAAATCTCAGGGTTGTAGTTCCCAATGCACGTACTGGCCACGAAGACGTGCGCACGCGCACACATGCACACACACACATGCGCTAATACGCACCCGCACACCTACTCGTCACAAAATCCGTCAGGAGAATTCAAAATGACCACGAAAAAATGTGTAGGAAGTGTATAGCATTACGATTATTATAAAAATACTTTTTTTTAACCTTACAATATAAACTGAATCAAAACTTTCTTTCCTTTCTGAACTTTATGAACTATATAAAACGCACAAAAGCCTTTTTTAAAAATTGTTTATTTCAAGACTTATCTGCAAATACTTTAAAATAGTCGAGAGTTGGGTGTGGAGTTGAGGGGGGATTAGAACGAGCCAAATATTGGTCTGCCCGACACACATTATTATAGATGTACAGCCTCGGTAATTTCCTTGCTGAGATGAACATACATAAAAACATGATCCGTTTTCTGTCTATCCATCCAATCAAAGGAAATGGATTCTTCTTCTTTCTTCTTCTTCTTCTTCTTCTTCTTCTTCTTCTTCTTCTTCTTCTTCTTCTTCTTCTTCTTCTTCTTCTTCTTCTACTTCTTCTTCTTCTTCTTCTTCTTTTTCTTCTTCTTCTTCTTCTTCTTCTTTAATTTTCTGTTTTGTTTTCCGGTATGTTTACGTTTCCTTCCATTCGATGCAATCAGTCTGTGATGAGCTTCTTATGTTTGATGAGATTTTTCTTTTTATTTGGCAGAAATTACTACACGGCCGTGCGCGCGCGTGATGGATGGAGAAAGAGTGAGAAAGAGAATGAGGGAGTGAATGTCCGAGCGAGAGAGAGATCTAGAGAGTGAGAGAGTGTGTGTGTGTGTGTGTGTGTGAGAGAGAGAGAGAGAGAGAGAGAAGAGAGAAGTTGGTGCGTGGGTGTTATCCTCCAAGCCCGATTCATTATTTTGTTCCTGATTTCTGTTCTTGCATCTTGACATTTCCTTGTATGTTCTTTCTTTCTTTCTTCCTTTCTGTTTTTGTCTTTATATATATATATATATATATATATATATATATATATATATATATATATATATATATATATATATATATATATATATATATATATATATATATATATATATATATATATATATATATATCTTTTTGTCTTTATTGCTAGACTTATCTGGAAATGCTTTGAAATAGCCGGATTGTGTGAGGTGGGGATGAGGGGAATAAGATAAGATAACAATTCGTGGTTATTTTGGGGAAGGAGTGGGAATGGAGGGGGGGGGGGAGGAATCAGAACGAGCCAAATGTACGAGCCAAATGTCGGTCTGTTAGTAGGTCCGTTTGGAACAAGAACCACTGTGTTACGTTGAATCGCGCACGATAGATCCGATCGTTTTGTTTAAAGCATGCAATAATAGAGTGTATTTACCTTTGATTTGATTTTGCATTGTTGTTAGAAGAAGCTTGGTATAATGTTGATAATTTTAGTTGATCGATATTATTTGAGAATTTTCTAGAGTTGGTTGTTTACCATCGATGGAAGGATCTAGATAGATCCAATAGAAGCTGAGAGGTTCTTTTATGATGAAGAAAGTTGTATGACGTAAGACAGTGGTGACGAAGTTTGCTTTCATTGGTTGTGGTGCGTCACGCTGGAGTGTTCTACATTTTTCTGGAGTATAGAGAGACTATATATGTACCGCACTGTTTCAGTTAAAAGAGAGGGGCCGGGTAGCTCAGTTGGTAAGAGCGTCTTGCTAGTAACCGAAAGGTCGCTGGTTCGAATCCCGGATTGGTCAACGTGTGATCATATTATTTTCCCCTTTACCAACAACTGGCCCGCTGGTGTCAGTATAAATCGGTCCAGTAGTCACCTATATGCGAAAGTGTCGTGTGACTATTCTACAAACAACAACAACAGTTAAAGAGTTGAAAGTTGAAAGTTGTAGAAAGAAAGTGAAAAGCGATTGAGCGATTGTATGCAGTTGTTGATGTACGCTGAATAAAGTTGGAAAACTTCATACGACGACTTCTGCCTTGTTGTTGAGTGGACAGGTTGCGTGGATAAACGAATCCGAGTTACACTTATCAGAATTTCAGCATTGGGGCTGAATCAACTACTGATAAAAACAAAAACAACAACCAGTGTAACACACTGAACGGATTGTAACCCAACTTCATAGGAACATTACCATGGTTAGCGACCTGCCTCCCGTCCCTTCAAGTTTGCTCTACCGCAAATGCCAATGTTAATGGAGTCCTTTGGTTTCTAAACACGTTCTGATCAATGTATCAAAACACGGCTGAAGCGCTTCTGTGGAGTTTTGGTATGTATACATGTACTTCACATCATGGGACATCCTTCAGTAGCAGTCCAGTTGTCAGTCAGTCGGTCGGTGCGTCGCTCTCAATTTCACTTCGTCTCAAGAATAACGGGACCACAAGGTATCATGTTTACTTTGTGGATACTTCAACGGCTGCTAAGCAAGTGAGATCATTCATAGTTGTGCTTTCTCAAAGGTCAAGGTCATTGTGCTTCACCATTTTCTAAACACCATTGGCGCTGTATCTACAAATTGGCTAAGCCGATTTCCATAATGTTTTGCTTGCCGATAATTCAGGTGGCGTTCTATCGTTCCATATTTTCCTTTTGCTTCGTTAGGATAAAGCCCAGTACCAACATCGACAAGAAAATTAACACTTTGGAAAATGCGGATTTTTCGGCTATTTGTGTCAAAGCTTGGAAATACATTGGAGTGGCTTGCCATCTTGTTTTATCTTGGTTTTTTTCTGTACTCTCCATCTCTCTCGACGTATTTTCATGTTCTTCTCTCCGCAATGTTGTTGTTTCGCAGCCTTTTATTTCGTTTTCTCGCGTTGGTAATCAACAACCCCTACCCTCATCCCTTTACAAACATGCTCCTTTCGTCTGATTGTCTTGTCGATGTCGATTTCTCCATTTCTTTAGGTGCATACAGCAGTTGTTACCCGCTTTCTCTCTCTCTCTCCCCCCCTCTCTCCCCCCCTCTCTCCCTTTCTCTCTCTCTCTCTCTCTCTCCCCTCTCTCCCTTTCTCTCTCTCTCTCTCTCTCTCTCTCTCTCTCTCTCTCTCTCTCTCTCCCTCTCTCTCTCTCTTTCTCTCTCTTTGTCTCTTACTTGCCAACCTCTTTATCCTTCTACTCCTTCTCATTTCAGTTTCTACCTGTCTCTCTCTTCTTCTCTTTCGGCTGTCTCTTTCTTTCTTTCTTTGTTTCTTTCTTTCTTTGTTTCTTTCTTTCTTCTTTCTTTCTTTCTTTCTTTCTTTCTTTCCTTCTTCTTCTCTTCTTCTTCTTCTTCTTCTTCTTCTTCTTCTTCTTCTTCTTCTTCTTCTTCTTCTTCTTCTTCTTCTTCTTCTCCTCCTCCTCATCCTTCTTCTTCTTCTTCTTCTTCTTCTTCTTCTTCTTCTTCTTCTTCTTCTTCTTCTTCTTCTTCTTTCTTCCACTTCTTCTTTTTCTACTTCTTCTTCTGCTTCTTCTTCTTCTACTACTACTTCTTCTTCTTTTTCCTTTTTCTTCTTCTGCTTCTTCTACTTATTCTTCTTCTACTTCTTCTTCTTCTTCTTCTTCTACTTCTTCTTCTTCTTCTTCTTCTTCTTCTTCTTCTTCTTCTTCTTCTTCTTTTCCTACCTCCCACTCTCTCCCCTTCTCTCTCCATCCTTCCTCTCTCACTATCTTTAACCCCCACCTGTATGAACCCCACCCTTACTCTCTCCGTCTTCTAATCCTATCATCTACAACTAAAATACATGTGCCCCACAACACGCAAAGACAAAGAAACCTTTAAGGCTTAAAATGTGATTACCAAATGTCTCTAATACGAGCCAGAACGTTGAAAATGAGAATCACAGGGTAAGTGGAAAAAAATGCTCAAGAAAATAATCTGGCGCAACGGAAATATTGACGCGCGCGCGCGTACGCACACTGACGCACCCCCCCCCCCCCTTCCACACACACATGTTACAATCAAATAGAAAGCCTATACAATAATATTTACGAAAGACAAAATGTTAAAATACTATAGACAGCTTGAAAGACCTATTTACTTTAAAAGAACATTTCCAACTGTAAGGTCATTTTTCAGTATTTTTTTTAAATCACTGCATTAATAACATGCGAAAGAAAACTCACTTAAGCACACACACAGGCACACACACACACGCTACTCACACCCACACACACACACACGCTACTCTCTCTCACACACACACACAAACCAGACAACCTGTCTTTTGTCTTTGTTTTTAAGTAGGTGGTCAGAGGATTATAAACAGTAACAAAAAAAAATTCTTATTAATTTTATTTATTTATTTTTAAGTGGAAATGTTCATTATTTTTTATATTTTTTTTAGCTTTGTTTTGTGTTTTATTATTTATCTCTTTATTTTATTTTATTTTATTTCAATAATTTATTTATACAATAATTTAATTAAATTTTTGTATTGAAACACAAGCTTCATACATTCTAAACTGCATTTTACACACAAACAACAAATAAACTAATATTATATACATGTCAAAAAATGAAAGGAAAAGAGCGGGTCACTCTCTGAATCACGCCTCCCTCCTCTTTTCCCCCTAACCCCCCTCTCTTCCTTCTTCTTCTTCTTCTTTTGACTTGACTCCTTCTCCTCCACTCTTTTTTTTTTAATTCTTCCTCGCTCACAAAGACAGGGACCATAAATATAAAAAAAACAAAAAAAACATCCGCATGTCCACCATGATGAACATGGCCGAAGTGTGATAGTTTACGACTGTTTGCCTCCCCTTCTACATCCCCTACCTACATTTTAATGATAGATGGACGCGTGATTAGGGCACTCGATATTTGTATTCAAAAAACGGTTATCTCTTGACAAACGCCCGAACGTCCATCTTTCTGGCGGCCTAAAGTGTTTCCTCCTTGTTCTTTTTCTGTTGTTGAGTCTTCTCCTTTGTTCTTTACAAACATATTTTGTTGTTGTTGTTGTTATTCTTCTTCTTTTTCTTCCGTTCTTCTCCTTCTTCTTTTATTTTGTTGTTATTGTTGTTGTTCTTCTTCTTCATTATGCCTTCTTCTCCTTTTTTTCTCCTCCTCCTTTTTCCTTTTCTTCTTCTTCTTCTTCTTCTTCTTCTTCTTCTTCTTCTTCTTCTTCTTCTTCTTCTTCGTGACGTGTTCTTCTTCTAAAAATGCCTTATTTCTTTTTTTTAATTTCATTCTTTTAACTTCTTCGACTTTCTCGTGACCGCTTTAGTTTTGTTTCTTTTCTATTGTCATTTTGTTCATGTTATTTTTTTTAAAATCTCCTCCCAGTGTTCCTTCCCAGTCTCCTCTTTGTTCTAATTCTTCTTCTGCTTCCTGTGCGCATTGAGTATGTCTCTGCGACAGGGAATTGCGCGCTACAGCCTGCAAGTGAGCATTCGGATTGGGTTGGGTGGATTTGATGCCTCGTCTGTTCCTCCTGTTGCGTGCGTTGCGTGGATAGATTACCGTCCCCGGACACAGGAGCGTGGAGGGGACTTACCTCCTGTTACTTCTCTTTCTCATCTTTATCCTCATCCTATTTCCTCTGCTCATCGCCTTTTCTGATCTTCACGCCTCACCTCTGTGTTGGTGTTGCCGCTGCTGATGATCCTCAGTCTCAGACACAGGTATTTATTGTGGCGTCGTGTCAGCTCAGAATTATTGTATGCAATCGTCTCCTTAGCCTTTTTGTTAGTTTTCCACGCCGTTTAGACGGATGGAGTTATTGATAATTATGTCTTAAAAGGTACTTTTACCGTTTCGACCACTCATGCACATATTTGTATTTTACTCTTTTATTATCTATGCTATATCTAGTTGCATGTTTAAACTGTAAAGTCTAAATGTATTTTTTTATTATCTATACTAATTTATCTGTATGTTTATACAGTGTTTATCCTATATTTAAACAAATGTAAGTTTTTCCGGTCAAACTTGCACACGCGAGTGAGTGTGAATGCCTTTGAGCGCTTATAGTAAACTTTCAGTTTGAATTTGCGCTGTAAAAATTCATCATTATAATGATTATAAAAAAATTTAAAAAGTTTGTTTTCCAATAGCAAATTCCAATATCAAATTTCCTTCTGTAAATGAGGACAATAAATCTTGTATCTTGAAATAAAAATATACATCATGCTCAATCAATCCTCTTCTTCATGATAAGTATCAGAGATCCTGGGGTTACAGGCTGGCGATTCAGGCTCTGGTCCGTATTCAGCGTGGCCATCCATTAAGACAGAACAACGTTCATTTTATTTGTAGTTTGTCGCATTACATCTCCTTTTGCTTTGATAGGACGATCCAGACAAATAGTCTACAGATTTGTAGAGCAGTCAGTCAGTCAGGCAGCTTGTCTGTCTGTCTGTCCAGGGCTGTGCTAGGGAGGAGGTGGGGGGTTCCGGAACTCTCCCCCCCCCCCCTTCCGCCCTTTTTTTGTAGTCATGGTGGAACGCTATCCTGTTTCTGTGGAGAAGAGCGACTTACAGCTATGTTATGCTATTATTTTAGCGCTAAGCTTTCTTATGGCCTGTAGGATGACCCCTCCTTTCTCTTAAACTGGCATTGAAGAAGCAGTGAACTGCTTTGCAAGGCGGTACAAAACGCAGATGGCTCTCCTTCCAAAGAACCTCATCCAGTGTGATTGAGGTCAGAGACTTGTTTTGAATGTTCGTTCTAGCTTGACATTATCTATGTCAATTTCGGGCTTCTAATAAAGGCACATATAAATGATGATAATTTGTATTTTATTTGGAATGGTCAATAACAAATTATGGATTGACTCAATTGATCTAGTTTTCAGTTTTTAAATTTTGTCAACTTTGTGTATGTGTTTGGTTTTGACAACTCTGTGTATGTGTTTGGACGTGTGTGTAAGATAGCTGATCAGCATGCATGTTGTTCCTGGTGTTGGTTTGTTGTTTCTGTCACTCACACTCGCATCAGGCCCACTATTTTTCAACCAGGCAGTTGTTTTTTTTATTTACGCACAATTTTTTGATGCAAGGAAATTTGATTTCAGCCTTGCCAAATGTACTAAATGATCCTGCCCCTTGACAGTGTCAGGGGGCATAGCCCCCTGGACCTCCAATTGTAACCCCTCCCCCCCCCCCCAACCCATTAACACGTTCTGGCACAGCCCTGCTGTATGTCTGTCTGTCTGTCTGTCTGTCTGTCTCCCTATCTCTCTCTCTCTCTGCCCACTCCACCCCAGCCTTCTTCCCATATCTCTAATGTCCTATACTATCCTATTCCGTAACTCGAAGGTCGTTTGGGCACCACAGATGATCCTTTAACCAGCATATTCAATCTTTCTCTGCCTTCAGCAAACCACATGGCTTCGCTCAGTGTCAAACCAGTCCATTCTCGAATGTTGTCCTACCACCTCATTTTCTATCTCCCTCTTCTTCTGCCTCCTTGCACCGTGCCTTGCAGGATGGTCTTTGCAAAGCCTGATGCTCTGGTGACGTAGCCATACCATCGGAGTTTCCGTTTCTTCACCACTGTGAGGATGTCATCATGTTGTCCAATGGCTTGTGTGATGGTGTGTCGGACTTCGTCATTAGTTATGTGCTGAGTATAGGAAATGCCCAGAAGTCTTCTGTAGCATCTCATCTCCATGCTTTGTATTCTTCGTTGCAGATCTGCTGTGAGAATCCATGTCTCGCAAGCGTATAGGAAGATGGAGATGACAAGGGAGCGCAGCAGCCTTACCTTGGAATGTAGACTGATGGTCCTGTCTTTCCAAATGGGTTTCAACCTTGTCAGGGCAGCAGTTATTTGTGCAATCCTGGAGAGGACTTCCTGTCGGGACCCATTGTCTGATACACTGGCTTCTAAATATTTGAAGCTATGCACTGTGTTGATGGATTGGCCTTGGACGTTGATGTACGTGTTGATGCCATTGGTGTTGTTGGTCATCACTTTGGTCTTCTCTGCACTTTTCCATTCCACTGGCTCTGGAGGTGGTGTCAAGCCTCTGTACCAGCTGTTCAAGTTCTTGTTCTTCTCCAGCCAACCCATGAATGTCATCCGCAAAACGTAGGTTGGAGATTGCTCTACCCCCTATGCTGACTGTGCCTTCGTGATCTTCAAGGCATCTAACATGATGCGCTTTAGGACGATGTTGAAGAGTGTTGGAGAGAGTAGGCATCCCTGACGCACACCGATTGTTGTTCTGAACCAGTTTCCTATGGCGCTGTTGTGGAAAACTGCACTGGTAGCCTTGTCATACAGGCTTTTGATGACTTCAATAATTTTAGGACTGGTGTTGTACGCTCTTATGGTTGCCCATAGAGATGCATGCCAGATTCAGACAAACGCTTTCTTGAAGTCTACAAACACATGATACAGATGTTGTTGGTGCTGTAAGTATTTCTCGCAGATTATTCTGAGGTAGAACATTTGGTAAGTGGTATTTCGCCCTGCCCCGACTCATGCTTGTTCTTCAGCTATGATTTGTTCAGCTTGGGGTTTCAACCTGTTGAGTATTATTTTCAGGAGGACTTTGCTGAAGGTTACCCCTTTTGGGAAGGGTGATGACATGCGACTGGGTCCATGGTGTAGGCCACTCCCCACTCTGCCAGATCTTGTTACCGATAATGGTGAGGGCGTCAATCATCGCTTTTACTCCTGCTTGAAGCAATTCCGCGGGTATCTCTAATCTAGCAAGCCATATTCATCTAATCGCGCGCCGTTTTGATTTACAACAGTGAAACGGGGCAATTAATCTGGAGATCTGTCTACTTGTCTATCGGTCTTTTTGTGTTTATGACCCTCTCCTCTTCCCCCAAAACCACCTCCACCCCCATTTACCACGTTTTCCTGATCGCTACGAACAGTTATCATGTCGCCGGTTTGACTTACCGGAACGAAACGGGGCAATTAAGTCCGAGATTCATATCGATGTCTAGCCGTGTTTACGTTTCCTGTTGATCATTACTCAGTAAGCAATGGATATCTACACATCGATCTTTAGCTTACTTCCCTCTTACTCCGATCTGAACGGAGAGATATGGGACATTTTATTTGCACTGACATCGTAGTTTTTGTCGGAAGTTTGGTTTAACCGAAAGAACGAAGACTGCACCCAACTACGCACGTCCCGGCTGTGCTCAAATGTCTCATGGCCTTCGCACTTGTGTCGTTCTGGTACCCGAATCGTAGCAATCGAATCCTCCTGAAAATGTATGTTTGACCCCAACTTCTATTGATTTCTCCCGCCTCCAGGCTCTTCCCCCTCCTCTCCCCTCTACACACACATCCCCTCCCAACAACTACGCATGAGCATATTACTGTGTTTACGATTGCGCATGTGCGTGTGTAAACGCCCCAAGAGTCCAAAGCTTGATTAAAACAGTCTAACAGAAGGTACAATGTTCATTTTCCTTACCTATTGGCTCTCCGTTTGACTCTTGCGGCTCAGCCTTGAAGCTGGATCCTCTGACGTCATACATGAGCGCGTGAACGACGCTGGTATAGGCCAGCGACATCAGCAATACCGGCATCACCAGCAGCGCCAGGTCCAAGAGCACTGTATAGGCCTTTTCCCACCTGAAATACACACACACTTTACCCACTATGTGTGACTTCACACAATTTTAATAAGGTCAACAACTGTTGGCCTCTATTTCTCAACGCAGCTGTTGAACTTCATTCGAATAACGGTATAATTGCACATGTTATTTACCGCTACATCTAGCATGAGACAAATTTCTGATTGAAGAATCAGAAGTCAGTTGACGACAGTTAATGCTGAAGGAGAGATAGTCGAGCCGTCCATCCGCAACACGATTTACAGGCATTTCGCTACATCCCAGTTCCAGTACTGGATTAGGTTGTACCACCCCCACCCCCACCCCCCACTCCCGCCTCCCCTTTTTAAAAGGCCCCAATTCTAAGGCTATGTTTATGTTTGCTTTTGCCGAAAACGTTACCATAAAATTCGCATTGTTTTGTTTGGTTGTTTTTTTACCTTAAACAACGATACAGTAGTCTTCTGTTGCTCATACCAAAAGAACGGGGGAAGGTCAGGTAGCGAACGAGAGAAGATTAGCACCGCCCTTATTAAGCTGGCCCAGAGAAAAAGAAGGTCCAAATGCCTTTCTCCCCAACGACCGAAAGGTTACGAGAACACTTTTACCTTACCTACTCCCCATGTTATAGACAAACGTTTGTCCCTCTATCACTGCCATTATCAGCAGACACATTTGTCAAGCGTTAATTAAGCGGGGTATTATTTATTTTTTAATCTCTCTGTGAGTTTGGAAAATAATATTTAAAATAGATTTCGCTCGTTTGTTCAATTCAGTGAGCTTCTTTCCTTGACATGACATTACATTACATTACATGGTTATTGCTTTAGGTCCAGCGGACTTCTTCCGAGCCAAATCGGGACCACAAAATCAAGACCACAAATTTGCTGGAAGAGGACTCACCCCTGATCCGCATAAAAGATCTGCCAAAACAACCCTAGTGGTAACACTGAGCGCATTCCACTAGCCGGTCACTTTACAATAAAGACATCCCACGCAGGGGACGCTGAGGTAATGCTCTAATTTATCGAACTTCCGTTTACAAAAACAAATTAGAATATAAACATCATTATTAAATATCACCAAAACACATAACATAGAAAATGCCTACATTGCCAAATAATAACATCATAGGAAGCCCCAGTGACCACCTGGCAGAAAGTATTCAATATTCCCAAGCTGATCCAACAGACCTCACATACAAATGAGGAGTTTTGTCCCGGAAGAGTTTTCAAGAAAAAAGGTAGGTGACTGGTCTGGCGAAGAAGAAGATGGTATAGTAGATTGACAGAACAGAGTAGGAATGAGAAAGAACAAAGGAGAAAGACAGCGACAATGGGAATTTTAAGCACTAAATTTCCAGAAAGTGGGGATACTATTTATACTGAAACCCCCGGCACTCCCACGGGGGAAAGCTTCTTTCCTATTTTAACGTTAAATGTAATGAACAACCAAGGAACCAATACGTAAAGCATTTCCAACAAGAAAATGAAAACTTGCATAAGGTCGGGCCACTCCTCTCTGCAAGCGTGGGCGTCGTTGGCCAGCTGGTGATGCTTCTGGAAGACGGCTACGGGCAACATGAGGATGGCGGACAGGATCCAGCACACCACGATACAGCGGTAGGCGTGCGACAAGGTCTGCCATGACCGTGAATGCAGCGGCCTGCAGATGGCGAAATAACGCTCCAACGATATAGCCACCAGCGTGAAGCAACTGGCTCCCACCGACACGGCTGTAACACAGAGGAAAAAAAATGTACAAGAAATTCATCTTCAGTTAGAATTCATCTGGTGGAAGAAAGGTTCCAATTCCTTCCTTGCGGTAATAAAGGTGTGTTGTATTACATGTGTTTTATAGTGGGTGAGGTATGGGGAGGGGGGTCGAGTTTGATGTGTGTGGCAAGATGGTGTGGGGAGAGGGGGAGAACTTACCTGTTGTGGTTTAAAGAAAGAAAGAAGGAAAGACAGGAAGGAAGGAAGACAGAAAGTAAGAGCGCACCGAGAGTGTTACCGAGCCCTTAGTGGGCAGCGCTATAATAAACGTGTACAACATCATCAACATCCAGGAAAGACCACCAATTTTTGCAGTAATCTCACTTTTGATGATGATAGTTCAGCTTTAACTTGTAAGATTTGATTAAATGTTTGTGTCCATGCACGAGAAGGACTGAAGGACTGAATGTTCTAAAACCACATATGTGAAATGACGTTAAAATAAATTGTGGCGAATGGGAGGCGACTGTTCACGCTTGGGAGAGATTGCCAACTTTCCATTGGTTGGTTAGTCTAACTGCTGCACAGAATCCGTTGTTGTAGCCATTGGGTTATACAGGACAAGGCAATACGACATATGTAAGGCGTACCTGACTTGGCAACATTCAAATCGCAACTGAAAACGTATTTGTTCAAGCTTGCATTCAAATAATTATTATTATTATTGTTGTTTTTATTTCATTGTAATATTATGCCATATGTGTTGTAATGACAGGATGTACAATGGATGAATGCGAGTGGGTGCGCAATGAGTCACAATGTGAGATTTGCGCGATATAAGTACCATTCATTATTATTATTATTATGATGTTCTCCCCGCCTGACCATTCGTCTTCAGCTTTTGGTGGTGAGCAGAACTACATTGTCGGCAGGCATTTTGGGCAGGTTAGTGGCGGTGACCTGCAAAGAGTGTCGTGGCAATAGTAGCCGGCAATCCAGTTTACTATCAACACGCTTCCCCGCCTTGAAAGGCAACAATTTTTATGTCTCTCTTACGAGGGATGAATGAAATTAGCATGTTCTCACGGGCGTGGCCGAGAGGTACAAAACGCTCGGCTACAAGTAGTGCAACGACCGGGAACAGGATGATGCTGGACCACTTGGTAACATTTTAGGGCAGTTATACACTGTTAAGTCAGTGAATGGTGACTGAAGGGCGTATTCAGTGGCGGTTCCAGACATACCTGTTTCGAACTTGGAAACCATGAGGACATGGTTCGATTTGAGCTGTGGGATTTGTGGCGGAATGAGAGGCGACTGTTCATGCTTGGAGAGATTGTATACCTTTCACTTGGTTAGTCTAGCCTTGAGGGGGATCCTGCTGTGCAGAATCCTTTGGTGGGATCATTTGGTTATTCAGAATACGACCATTTGTCTTCTGCTTTTGTTAGTGAGCAGGACTACATTGTTGGCAGGCATTTTATGCAGGTTAGTGGCAGTGACCTTCAGATGGTGTTGTGGAACTAGTAGCTGGCAATCCGGTTTACCACCAACACGCTTCCCCGCCTTGCAAGGCAACAATTTGTATATCTCTCTTACGAGGGATGAATGAAATTAGCAGTTCGAATCAGGCCGTGTTCTCAATGGCGTGGCCGAGAGTCAAATCCTCCGCTCGGTTATGATGATGATAGTCATTGTTGTCAGTGTGGCGACGTGGTGATCGTCCTTAACGCTGATGCAATAGGACGTTAAGCTTCGTTGTTCCTCCTCCGCTCGGCTACAAAATTATTGAATTGATTTGATTTTTTTTTAAAGCGAAATTAAAAAAAGAAAAGAAAAAAGAAAACAGGGAAATCAAAACAAACAAAAAAGATTAAAAAAAAAGAAAGGAAGAGAGAAAGAAAAAGTTATGTAAAGAACGGAAAATGTACAGAAACGAAAACAAACAGAAGTTGTTGTTTGTAGATTATAGTCACACGACACTTTCGCATATAGGTGACTACTGGACCGATTTATACTGACACCAGCGGGCCAGTTGTTGGTAAAGGGGAAAATAATATGATCACACGTTGACCAATCCGGGATTCGAACCAGCGACCTTTCGGTTACTAGCAAGACGCTCTTACCAACTGAGCTACCCGGCCCCCTAACAAACAGAAAGTTCCTACACGGGATTTTATTTTCGAGCTCCCTCCATTCCTTTCTACTTGAACCCATCCTGCACATAATGATTAGTCCTAGTCGACAGCTTTGATCTCTAAAAGTCTGAATGATTGGTACCTACCAGATCAGATGTTCAAATAGATGAACAATTAATAAAATGATTTAATGATTTAATGAAATGAAATAGAGGCAAATTACTCCAATAAACGTAGGTTGATGCATGGCCCTGTGGCCATGGCGTTAGAAAGTGTACAAATTTACAGCAAGTTGGCCTCTTGGATTGACTGAATTTGGTACTAATATCGGAAGTACAGTAAGCAGCTCCTGAAGCTCTTGGTAAGTACGCTACGTAAGAAGGAAATTCAGTAAACCATAAGAACAGTTATTTTCCCATCTGCTGTACCTCTATCGTATTTGTTTACTAGTCAACATCAAGGCAAGCACATTGCTTTCAGGTATTTTGGTTCAAAAAGTTGCCAGGTAGTTTTATTTTTATAGCTTTACAATTGAACAATTGTCTTGGGCTTACATAACCTATAGGTGACAGTGAGCAATAAGGTATCCAAAACCGCGGTCTTATGACTAAACTGCACCATATTAAATACTGAATGAGATGTAACAGGACAAAGAAATTTGACAAGAGGTTAATTTTCAACGACAACTTTACAACTGGGACTGTGTCATCGATCCAGCCCCCAATACACGAAGGACAGGGTAATATTTCCGTCACTGCCCTTAAACATTCTGAGGAACACGTACACGATGAAACGTTCGAGTGTTGACACAAATACGGTGAAAAGCATTACAACTTTAGTGCTTTACTGAACCTTAATTTAAAAGTGGTGGGTTGTTTTCCTACGCTACGTGTTAGGGTCCATAACATTACCTGCCTTTCCATTCTCCATCAATTTCTATAATGTCTACACCCATCTTTGGCGATATGGCAAATTGTCTGTAAAGGAGGAGTGAGTTGGAGGAGGTGCTGTAATAAAAATAATAATAATAACAACAACAACAACAACTTGAAATAAGCCATATGAAGTCGTGTATTTCCGTCGAATCTCTATGTCAGGTACACATCTTTCATAAATTCCGTGTACAAAGGGCTTTTTTCAAATTGTTGAAAGTTGTTGTGGGTTTTCACCGAACCCTGATAAAACATACAAACACTTCATCGTGTCTGTGTTGTCAGTGTACGATGCAGGGCTCATCGATGCAGAATAACAATACGTCTCGACTCTCCACTCATATAGGGCCCAAGGGGATATCGGCAACACCAAACACCGGAACAGATTGGATTGTTCACCATCAAGCTGAAAATGACGGATGTAGACCAGACTGCACCACAGTAAAACCAACATGACTTCAAGAACTGACAATTCCACGGTGAAGTAATGTCAAAATTTGGATTTCTGATACCGGAATACACGATCCATCCCACCATACTGTAGTCGAGTTTGAAGGTTTGGGCTTTTAGAGAACCCTGTAATAGTTTATCGCTCACAATAAGCTTAAAATTGCGGATATAGACTAGACCTCGCTATTGCAAAATCAGAAGTACTGTTGAAGAGTCATTCCATGGTGAAATCATTCATTATTTGGGGTTTGGGAGGATAATAGATCAGATTCTATGATCCACTACCCACATTAGGCTGCAAACTAACTGTCGACGTAGTCGCTCGCTACAACAGTGTGGAACTGACAGGGTTATCGCCTGTCCAATGCCGCTCATCACTGGTAGACTTAGCTGAATTACATCCCTTTCGCCTTTATTTATATCCCACAGCTACTTTAGGGTCAAACTTAACATGGGTTATTTCCCGTGCACATTATGTTTTTCATTAAACGACATTCGATGCGTGATAGAAGCAACATCAAAATAGACCCAGAGGTACCAAAAGTACTGTAATCGCTGTCTGATTCACCTATATAATAATAATAATAATAATAATAATAATAATAATAATAATAATAATAATAATAATAATAATAATACAGGATGCATAAAGGTGAACCTCGTTTTGAATGCGTTGTCGCACATTCACCATTACGATTTATTTGTACTGTACTACTCGCTGCGGCACCAATAGACCTATTCAAACTTTCAAGAGTCCTCTGACATGCACGGAACTGAACACGGAGGCAAACTCCGAAACTCTTATAAAAATAGATTTGACGGTTTAAGATACCAGAGTGTGCGTTTTTTGTACAAAGGCTCAAACTTTTGTGTAGGAGACATTTTTCTTATGTATTAGAATTGGGAGAATACGGACAGATTGTATAGTGTCAACCAAAAGCTGAAAAAAGACAGGATACAGACTAGACTGCACATCCAAGAGAGATGGAAATGTCAGAGGATTCTCACAATTCAATTCAAGGGTTGAAATTATGTTGGAGCTTTGACTGCTCATGCATCAAGTGGCCTCTTGGCCAACAAGGAACAGAGCTACGCCAATCTTTCTTAATCAAAATCTATCCATAAGCCTATCTCTCTCTCTTTCTCTCTCTCTCTCTCTCACACACACACACACACACACACTCCCACATTTCTCCTCTCCCTTCCAACACTGCACACAACAGAAGCATAAACACGAAACTCTAACATGGTTGATGTCAAAAATACATTGACCCTTGATGTCATTAGAAGATCACGATCTACATGTGTTCGAACTCGAAAGTCTAAAACAAAACAATGACGCGTTACCACCTTAACAACTATAGGTGCTTCTAAAGTGGTAGACATAACTATAAGCTGACCGGGGTTACAGCAATTTGTTTATATACAAAAGTTAGGGAAGGTCGAACAAGCGAGCTCTCAAACCCAAGCGTGACGTTTTTTCCAAACGAGCTGCAGAGCGACGACAAGCTCGTGGGTAAGAGACACAACTTTCATTAATAGAAACATTATTCCTTTGAGGTAGCTTACAGCCGAATATTGGACTGTTCCCGACAGCTCTGCCCACCGATCATCGCATTTGTCTGAAGAAATCAACTTTCATTGCTATATCGGGCTGTAATAATCTACAGAGACAAAACAAAAAGATATATTTTAAAAACAGAATCAGTGTTATTGCTTATAATCTTCTCTTATTCGTGGCTGTTTCCCTCCAAAAAACGCTCTTTGCCAGCCGATCTAATGCCTGTGCCTAACGAGAGATGTGACCTTCATTGCAAACAATCAGATCTGCATGAAGAGCTATACTGCTATTTTGGGCTGAAATATCCAGCTTCTATATTGGATTGTTTCCGAAGGATGGTTTCCGGCGCCTATAAGATGACCGTGCCATGCAGTCTGCTGCACCTAGGTGCCGTGAAATGTGAATCCTGCATACGGCAATGTCGGTGCACATTTCCATGCTCAGTCGCTTTGAAGACAAGACTGTGATGTAAGGAATCCATCACTTGACCCTTTCGATGCCGCAACTACATAAATATGGCCCCAGAAGGGCAGTCTGAATAAAACCTTTGTTTTATATATATATATTTGCCTTACAGTGCAGTGAGACTAATATAATAATTCTTATTTCAAAACAACAGCAGCGCAACTCACTTACTATCTAATCCCACACACACACACACACGCGCACACACCCCCACACCCACACACACCCACACACATCCACACACACACACGAAGTTTTAATAACTATTTGTTTCACGATAGTTATTAATTTTGTTACAGGTTGGCCCACATCAATTGTTCACTCCGTAATGTCAGTAGCTGAATTGGTATTGGGCACTGTACTGAGCTTAACTCCATTTTACTGCCAGAGAGCATTGGTGGATAGCGTACTGCAGGTTATTTATTGCTAAAAACAAGCAAACAAACACAATCATATAGCAGACTGCTTTTTCTGCGCTTACAGCATTGAACATGTCAACAGTTGACTGAGCCTAACCTTTTCACTTTCATTGAGCGCCTGGATTGTAAACTGCTGTTTTAGCTCCGGCTGAATTCTAAAACAACCACTTTCACAATCATGTTGTATAGAAAGGCTCTTACCGTGACTTAAAATGGAAATTGAAAGGGTCAGGGGCGGATGTAACAAGCCGAACATTTCCCTCGTTTCTATACACTTGTGGGATTGCCTTTTGCGGGTAGTGTCTATAAACCCGATTTGATATTACTAGAACAAACGCTTTTAATTTACTGCAGCAGTAGTTTTTTTGTGTAGGAGTCAACGGCTGACCGAGCCTAAACCATAACACTGTTGATCACTTATAGATTGACTTTTGCAGATACCGCTACTGTGTAGCTTGCACTGTACTAGAGCACCGATTTTACAATGGAATCATTTGTAGACCAGAGCATGTTCTGGCGGGCGAATTCTCAGTGCTACCATCCGGGCGTCGTTTTGCCTTACCGGCCTGTAAGGGTAATCGCCGCTCCCAGTTTTATTCCTTGCTCGATTCGACTGCTAAATTTGATGCGATCATCTCCGCTTTAACATTTTCCCCACCGCCCTAATGCAAATTTATTTATTTATTTATTTATTTATGTTAAAAAAATAAATGCTCGACGATGGCCTGATTCAGGGATTGATTGATTGTTTATCGACCGATTGATTTGATGATTCATTGATGATATTCTTACCTTATTTTGTTACCTTCATGTTTTTATTTGATTTAACTATTTAACTGTCGGCTATGAGTGTTCATGATGTGCGTGGTGTGTGTGTGTGTGCGTGTGTGTTTGGTTTATGTTTGTATGGTAGGAAATGTGCTTATAAAATCGTGTGATAAACTTTTTAACTTTTTAAATTTCAAAGTTTTTTAAACTTCTTTATGTATTTATTTATTTTAATATTATGAGCTGCTTCTAAATCTTGTAATTGCCCTATGTGGATAAATAAAGTTGTATTGAATTGAATTGAATTGAATTGAATTGAAACAATCACGTTGCAGCTAGACTGCTCATTCTGCACTTTAAGCAAAGTTTGGGGTAAAAGGCTGTTGTACGCTTCTGTGGTTCGCCTGGGGCAACGATATTACCGCGACACAACATTGGGATATTAATATTGCGATGCATATTTATTTGATTGGCCGACATTATTGCGATTGCGGTCACTGTTGCTGCTGCATGTTCTTGTCCAATTTTAGCTCGCTCTTTGTGTACATGTTTCTTTTGTTCTTTTTTTTCAGTCTGTCTGTCTCTCTCGCTTCCAATTTCTTTGTGTTCGGTTTTGTGTCTCGTTTTAAAATAAGTTGTTGGCAGTGAGGGGTACCAACCAGACAATATTTCATGGTTTATTTCCTTCAAGTTTCATTATCACATTTTAATCCTTCTTTTATAATTTTTTTTCTCAATCATACCACTTGGGACTTTTTTGTCTTGAACTACTGTGTTTTATATTTCTTTGTGTCTATTTATTCCTGTCCAAGAACTTTAGCTTGAAAATATGCATTGTTTTGTACAATCTTTTCCCCAAAAATAGCCATCCTTTGGTTTATCCCGTCTCAAAACAGTATTTCCTTCTAGTGCAGTAATAATATTTGGTTTCCTAATGCCATTCCATCTTCATTTTATATTGCCTACTTCAACTCTTTCTTTGTTTTTCTGGTTCCCTTTGTTGCTCTCTTTGTTTCCTTCTTTGTTTCTCTCTTTTTCATCGTTGCATTTTTTTATCATTAATTTAACTTATGCAGCGACAATCTATTAGTTCATAAACCCAATATATTTGTGTTGTTTTGACACCAACAATGCCTAATGGCTAATAGAATGAGATTTTTATTTCCGAAATATTTGGTAAATAAATTGACCTTATATGTTGTTGGCCCATTTAATTATTTATTTCTGATCATTTATAATCTCAAATTGTCACGTTAGACCTTAGCAAGACGAAGTTGTATTTTGCCCAGTGAAAAAAAGACCCATTATTAACCACAAGATAAAGCTCGTTACAATTATCTCTTTATATTATTAGCAATAATATATGCAATTTAAGGTTAGATTTTATTTAAAATTCCACTTTGTGAAAAAGAAAAAAAATGGAGGTGGGAGGATTGAGGCTTGTATAATTTATTTTTGTTGATTCCTATTCTATCCTATCCTATCCCGTAACTCGAAAGTCGTTGGGGCACCACAGATGATCGTTTAATCAGCGTATTCCATTTTTCTCTGTCCTCAACAACCCTCATGAAATTAACAAAATTAAAATAAAATACGCAGAAAAAAAGCAACTATTTTACTCAATATAGTAACCTCAAACTGTTTTATTATATTTCGATATAACATTGAAGACATAATGTTTTAAACCTTTTCTGTAAAATGTGGGTTCTTAATTGATCAATATTTTATATTATATGATTATACTTATTTCTAATTTAATATAAAGTTGTTGGGTTTTTTTAAACTTGTATAACAATGCAATGTGTTCGGGTGTGGAAGATCGAGAGTAATTGTTGTATTAATAGAAATATGAAAGAGAGAGAGAGAGAGAGAGAGAGAGAGAGAGAGAGAGAGAGAGAGAGAGAGAGAGAGAGAGAGAGAGAGAGAGAAAGAGAGAGAGAGAGAGAAGAGAAGAGAAAGAGAGAGAGAGACAGAGAGAAGGGGAGAGTAGAAGGATGGGAGAGGGGTGGAGACCTGAGCACTATTCGGTTTCGATGTAATGCTGGAGTGAAGCAAGGTAAGAATTTTTCACCGATTTTATCTTCAGTGTTTCTGAACGATCTAAGGTCTTTCATTGCCGAACTTCTTGATGGTTTAGTGTTATCACGGAATATCGCTAATGGGTTAAATGTATCATATTCTGAAGAGTATTTTACATTGCTTTTGTTATTGTATGCTGATGACACAGTCATTTTATTAGAATCAGCTAAAGACATACAGAAGGTAGATTTCAAGAAAAGACATTGAGAGAAGTTTGGCCTCTGTATAAATATTGCCAAAACGAAAGTTATGATTTTTTTGTCCCGATTTAGAATCAGAAAGTTGCCTGGCTTCAAGTTTAATAATGTAATCCTTGAAATCGTTTGGGAATATACATATTTAGGTACCCTCTTCAGGGGCGGACGAGGGGGGGGGGGCACAGTGGGCACGTGCCACCCCCCCCCCCCCAATCCCCCCATGGGCGACCCCCCCCCAAAAAGGGGGAAAAAAGGGAAGAAACAAAAAAGAAAAGAAAAGAAAAAATGAGAAGAAAAAAAAGGGGAAAAAAACACACACAATAATAATAATAATACAAAAATTTTAAAAGGTGGAAAGAAGAAAAGCGTGCCCCCCCCCTTCCCCACTAGTCCATCCACCTGTTCAGGGTCCTCATTGGCCCTCGGGCACGCATTCAAGAACTTAACAAGCAGGCTCTGTACTTCCACTGCGCATCTCATTGCTTGAATCTTTGTGTTGTTCATGCCTGCAGAATTCTAGAAGTGAAGAACATGTTTGGAGTCCTGAAAGAAGTGTCCCTGTTCTTCTCTCTTTCTCCAAAATGACAGAGAAAGTTTGAAAATGTGGTGGAGTCAGCCCAAGCAGAAAGCAAGAGGAGAAAACTGGTCGACCTGTGTAAAACACGATGGGTCGAGAGGCACTTTGCCTTTGAAACTTTCGCCGAACTCTTCCCTGTGGTCTATGACTGCCTTGGCCAGATGGTGCAGGAGACCACAGATTGGGACAGTGAAACGCTCACCAAAGTTGGAGGGGTTTTGCACGCTTTCCAGTCGGGTGACTTTCTGGTTGCTTTTGTCGTCACCAGAAAATGCCTGCAAGTTCTCCGTCCACTGACTTTGAAACTTCAGCAAAAGCAAAGGATGTTGTGGCTGCGTACGGAGAAATAAGCGCAGTGAAGACAACAGTTAAGGGATTCAGGGATGACGTCATTGCAACCTTCAGCAGCTGGTTTCAGGACGCAAGTCGGATGGCAGCAACAGCCGACTCTGATCTGCGCAGACCAAGGGGTGCAGAACGACAGACATGTCGGAGTAACCCGCCAGCAGAGACAACTGAAGATTACTTCCGCAGGTCCATATAGGTATCCCGTTTTTGGATCACCTCATCGCCCAGCTGGACTCTCGCTTCTCACCACCGGCTCTGAAATTGCTGTTGACGGGCTTGGTCTTGTACCCTCGTGCATCGTGCAAAGCAGGAACGGGCCAGTGGCAGGTTTTCGCAGGGTATCGAGCGACTTGCCAGTCTATGGCAAGCAGATCTGCCAAGTGTTCATGAGCTGGACACCGAGTACTTCCGATGGATGCACAAGTGGGAGAGCGCTGATGCAGGGGCCGTTCCTGATACTGTGGACAAGACTCTCAGAGCATGCAATGTGGATTTTTTCCCGAACATTCACGTGCTACTGACCCTTTTGTGCACTCTTCCGATCACAACAGCTGAATGTGAAAGAACTATCAGCGGCATCAGGACGCTGAAATCCTATCTGAGATCAACGATGGGTGAGACCAGGCTCAACGGGCTCGCTCTCAGGAGGGCTCACCGACACATCATAGTGGACATTGACGATGTCGTAGAACGGTTTGCGGGAAGATACCGCACCGTCATGGCTCTTCAACCTCGCAATATGCTGAACGCCTGAGAAAGTAAGTGTTCTAGCTGTGGGCCAATGTGTCAACCTCTTTCTTTTTTTCTTTTTTTTTCTCACAACTAATTTCTAATTTCACACGAAACATGCTCGTGTTGATCTCTCTCTCTCTCTCTCTCTCTCTCTCTCTCTCTCTCTCTCTCTCTCTCTCTCTCTCTCTCTCTCTCTCTCTCTCTCACACACACACACACACACACAAACAAACCACACTCATGTCAACCTTTCTTTTACTGTGTTTGAGTGCAAGCACGAATCTGTATACCGGATAAAAAATGTAAAAAAAATGGCAGTGCCCCCCCTCCGGGCATTTACTCTGATCCGCCCCTGCTCTTTCATGATAACAATGCAGTTCACAAGAACTTAAAAGCCTAGAGCGTGTCAGCTGAACGTGCGATGTATGCACTTTCAAGGAAGCGTAGAAAGTTACATTTGCCGCTCAAGTCCAGTTAGACTGAGAAATGTATTGATCCGATTCTATTGTATAACTGTGAAGTGTGGGCTCACGGAAAATCGGAAAGAGGCGATAGATTGCAACTAAAATTCTTTAAAATGATCCTTTACTCAAAAACTAGCACGCCGCATGGTTTTAGGGTGCGGTTGGCTGTATTCTTGTCTCTTTGGATGCCAAATGGGGGGATTTGTTTTGGTATATATTGTGCATCGATTGTTGTAACGATTCCACAAAAATGTCTGTGCTTATCTTTCGTCTGTGCTCTTATTTGATTTTTTAAAATAGTGAATATAAATTAGTTTGGTTAAATACTGTTCGTTCTCTTTTGGACGATCTCGGTTTGTCTTTCATATGGTTGCGTGGTTGTAGTTATTCTTTGAACTGTTTTTAAGAACCTAGTCAAACAAAGCCTGAGAGACAAATTTTTGGCAAATCTGGCACCAGAATATTGATAAGCATAACAGTTATAGAATTCTACAGAAAATGTTTTGTTTTGAGGATTATTTAGTTAATTTGTGACCATTTTTGTTAGAATAAACCTGTTAAAGTTTAGACTCAGTTGCCACAAACTTCCGATTCAAACTCAAAGATATATAAATATTCCGAAAGAAGAAAGGCTGCGTTCTTTGTGTGATTTAAATGAAATAGGTGATGAATTCCATTATTTGTTTAATTGTACTAATCCCCTTATAAAAACAACAGGTGTTCCCTATTGTCACAAAATTTTAGGTATCGCCAAAAATGTCTTTACATTACACCAGCTAACGAAGTCGAAATCTAAAAGCACACTGATGAATTTGAGTTGTTTTACTGGAATCAAATTTTCGTTTTTTTAATAGTACTGCATTATATTTTTCTTTTGTTTCAAGTGCGTCAATACTGTTTAATGATGACTGTTGATTACGTTCTATCTGGCATTTTTATGCGCTTGTATTAATTAATTATTGGATTTTTTCCCTATCTTATTTTGAGTGCATATATTTTTTTAAATTTCTTTTCATTATTATTGAGAATTTTTATAGCGCACTTATCTCGCCGTACTTGACCAGACTCTAGGCACTAGCCGATACAGGATCTAACTCAAATCGCCCGAGACGCCCACCCGCAGCCTTTGGGCGCATGGTCTGACGCCCGGACAACTGAGCACTATCCTGGCCAGCCAGGGATGGGGGAGAAGGACCAAGTGCATGCTGGGTGTGTTCTTGTTACCGGTCGAGATCACCCATCTAGGACATGAGCGTCAGGATCTTTAAAGTCCGTTATGATGGAATGTATGCGACACACAGACTAGACCTCGGTTTATACTCTCATCCGAAGGAGTAGGAAACGAGAGTAAAGTGTCTTTCCCAGGGACACAACACAATGGCTCGGACAGGGCTCGAACCCGGGACCTTCAGACCCGCAAGCCCAAGCACTACCATTAGACCACCGTTTTAGAGGTATGCATGTATCAAAAATAGTTTAAACTTCTTTGCTTTTATTTAAATCCAGTATCTTTGCTATCATTTCATTCAGTAGCCTATATGCTACTGTTTGTAGTTAGATGCGAATGTGTCTTTTTATGTTTATTTTATAGCAATATAGTGCGGTTCTTGCCGTCGTATGTATATATTGTACATCCCTATTTCTCTCTCCCGCCCCCCCCCCCCCCCTCTGTGCTAGGAGCCTAATTTCATATTTGTTGTTTCATTGTTTGTTTAATAAAAGAACAAAGTTCCAAAGGGGCAGAAATCTAATTGTATCAACTGCTCTGTCAAGCCGCGTCCTGGAACTATTCCTTTCTTATCCTATCCTATCCCGTAACTCAAAGGTGGTTGGGTCCCCACAGATGATCGTTTTACCAGCGGAGTACGCTGTCCTGTCCCGGAACTAGGCTACTGCAGAAAGTTTTTAAATCAGTGTCTGTCACCACACTCGCAAATATTTGGCTATCAATACCACTAGAAGAAGGACGAAGAGGAAGAGAAAGAAGAAGGAAACTAGTAGGATAAGAACGAGAAAGAGGAAGAGGAAGAAGACGGGAACTAGTAGGAAAAGAGGGAGAAAGAGGAGGAAAAGAACGAGAAGGAGGATGAGACGAAGAAGGAAGAGGAGGAGCAGGAGAAGAACGATTGGAAGAGGGGGCAAGATGACGACAGAGCAGGAGGAGGCAGAGAAGGATGAGGAAGAGATGAGGAAAACCACGACGACAACAATGACGACGATGACGAGGAAGAAGAAGAAGAAGAAGAAGAAGTAGTAGTAGTAGTAGAAGTAGAAGTAGTAGTAGTAGTAGTAGTAGTAGTAGTATATCTTATTAACGTCTGCTAAAACCAAGGGTCATTCGAGACGACATATACAAAAGGGATTTAAAAGTGTGAATAAAATATCAATAAAAAAACAACAGTAAAACAGTAAAATCGAGTACACAGTAAGACTAAATTTACATAAATAAACAAATAAAGCGTGCATACATTGGAATTTGCAAATAATCCCACTGCCGCACTAAACAACAGAATCGCCCATGTGTAAGTACAGTTTAACATACTATCTCTCCCACCAACTCACGCTCTCTCTCACCCACTGGCTGTCCCGCTCCCCCCTCCTCTCTGCGGCAAGCAAGACAAAGCACCAACAACCGTGCGCGCATCCCCAGCAATACTCTCACACACATTAACGCACACATACACGCCCACGCACGCACACCACACACATCAATCATGTATAATAGGTTTCACAAAAACATATTAGTTTACTTCCTTTACGCTAAAGCGCACAAAGAACAGTCCTACGGCAAGCTTTCAATATTAAATATGCAGGCAAAACGTTAAAAAAATAGATTGAAAAAACCAATAAAATTCTATAAAAAAAACTACCAAACAAACGAACAAGGCAGGCATATTACAATTTAGAGAACACAAAATAGAGGCATGCACGTACCACTTTAAAAGGTTAAAACATACCAATAATATTTAAAATTAGAAACATATATGAAGATCATGTCTCAGTAAGCACAAAACACAATTACATACATCGCTCCTCCTAACATCTACACATACACACACATTGACGCACACGCAGACGTGCATACATGGGCAATCATACCCACATAATCCCTCATACAAATTTACAAAGTCACGAGCAACTTCATTTTAAGGCAGCGGGAAGGTACGAACAGGAGGGCTAGCTGCATAGACCTGGAGCCCAGCTATTATCCTAGATGATAATTAAATTCATGCTGCAATCTCTAAATGAGATAACTCTTTAATAAATGTTTCAGTTACCTGCCATCCAAATACTGGATGCTTACATAGCAGGGAAGCAGGGTTTGGGGCAACGCCGTATTGTTGTAATTTTACAAACATTGGAATAATTTTGGCGCAAGAAAATAGATGCTGGAAGTCTAATACGTAAAAGCAGTGACAGTGTTGTTTGATATAGCTAAACCTCAGGGACTGTGTACGCAGACGATAAAATATTGGCAAAAGATAATGAGGTCAAGTTAGGATGGAAGAAGAAGAAGAAGAAGAAGAAGAAGAAGAAGAAGAAGAAGAAGAAGAAGAAGAAGAAGAAGAAAGAAAGAAAGAAAGAAAGAAAGAAAGAAAGAAAGAAAGAAAGAAAGAAAGAAAGAAAGGATACAAATTGCAACAAACTTGTTGTCAAGAAAAAAAAAGAAAGAAAAAAAAGAAAGAAAAAAATTTTAATGTAATGGAATGAAAAAAAAAAAGAAAAAGAAAGAAAATGAAAAACAATAAAGAAAGAAACAAACAAACAAATGAAGAAACTTTTAAGTTGCAACAAACTTTTGTCAAGCAGCTTTTCACAGAAATGTCGAGGCACAGACCATCAATGACGAGCATGCCGCGGAATGCAAGGCAAGTGCATTCAATTTGCTTTTATTGCAAACGGCGGCAGATTGTGTGCGATAAATTTAAATGCAGCACACTTGGGATATAGAAATTGTGTGATAACATCAAATCCTGAAGGTTACAAAAGAGGCCTCGGGGAGACGCTTTTCGTTGTAATTTAGCTTAGTGAACTGTCACTTTCTTAAACGGCAGCAGAGAGAGAGAGAGAGAGAGAGAGAGAGAGAGAGAGAGAGAGAGAGAGAGAGAGAGAGAGAGAGAGAGAGAGATGGGAGAGAAAGGAGAGAAAGGGAGAGAAAGAGAGAACGAGAGAGATGGAGGGAAGCAGTGAGAGAGGGGAGGAAGGGAGAGAGAGAGAGTTGGGTAGGACAGAGAGAGAGAGAGAGAGAGAGAGAGAGAGAGAGAGAGAGAGAGAGAGAGAGAGACGCACACACTTGCGCGGCCAAGCAAGTACACACACATACGAGCATTGACGCACACAGCCAACCGCACTCACGCACCCGCGCGCGCGCGCTCACAAACACTTACATACACATGACGCAGGCTCACACACATACATACACATGACGCACGCTCACACATCTTAGTGATGTTTTCCAACAGTCACATCATACTACCACACACCACATCATCAAATTTAAACATATGCAACTTAATCCAATTGGAGAACAAGTTATTTATTGCTATTTACTCAGAACCGTGAGAACAAGAGGAGGAGGAGGAGGGGGAGGAAAAAAAAAGAAGAAGAAGAAGAAGAAGAAGATGATGATGAGGAAAAGGAGGAGGAGGAAGAGGAGAAGGAGGATGAGGATGATGAGGATGATGATTAAGATGGTGATGACGATGATGATAATGAACAACAACAACAACAACAACAACAAAAACAAAACACACACACACACACACACACACACAAACAACAGCATTGAAAAGAAGAAGAAGAGGAAGAACAAGAGGACGAGGACGAGAGCAGCAGAAGAAGAAAAAAAACCAAAGAAGAACAAGAACAGGAAGAGCAACAGTAACTCAAAATCAAGGGAGAAGAAACGTTAACTTGACGGAACATTACGGTATATTGGCCTTGTCATTGCGCAGTCATACGCTGTTTCTCATTGTGCTCATTTTGTATTTCATCGTCTCTCCATCACGTCCGCATTATTCTTCTCGTGTATGTGCAGTTGTGCAGTAGTAATCCATTTCCATTTGTCTGAGCCTGTTCTGGGGCTAATACTAGCGATGCATTGATGATAAGGGCTTATAATTGTATTGCAGAAGGCGTATGTATAAGTTGCAATCTGCACAGAACGAGCATTACCAGTGACAAACTGCACGTGATCTCATCACGTGTCCCCTCCCTCTTCCCCCACTCCATCCCTTTCCACCCTTCTCCGTCTTCCCGTCAAACCTCTCATTCTCACCACAACCTCATCCCCTTGTCCTTTTGTATTCAATGTCCACTCGACACCACTTCTACCTCCCCCAACACCCCTCTCCACCTCCCCACCCCACCCCCAAACTTCAAAAGAATGTTCCAATATCATCGATCTATGAACTAATAAACATATGGGATGGAGCTGTAAGGTAGGAGTTGGGCGACGGAGGTATCTTAAACTCACTTGACCATGCCATTTTCTCATTCCATCTGCTCATGTCTGACACTACGCAATATCCGTGCCTGGCCTTGCAAGGAAAACGAAAAGCTCGGTCCTCTAAAGGTCAATTAATCTAGCTTTCCATCACTTGGTCTATTGCCTCCCTTTTTCCTAGTATCTCTTTTTTCATGGCCAATATCGGCCATAGTCCGCCTTCTCATATGTATCCAGGAGACACCGGCATTTGTTTACTATAAAACTTTGCTGACAGTTGCGATAGAAACACGCCTCTTTGTCTGTCTGTGGGTCCAATAACCAAGCACAAACTGTGAAAGAACTGCCCTGAATAAAAGCCCCCAGTAAACGTGTGCGATAGATCCGCACAAACTGTTTTTGCTTCTGGGCAACGTTCTGCCTGCACAAGCGAACGTTTTCAAAATAACGCAGCAAAGGTTGACTTCACAACAACCAATCAAAGTGAAGTCGGGTGAAAGTGAAAATTACTGTCAATCACACTGACGACACAACAATACTATCAAATATAAATACTAATTCGTACGGATTGCATATAAATATAATGATTCGTCAAACAACAAGTACACAAATCTACCAGACTGTCAAGTCCTCCCTTGCTATTTCACCGTTATACACATCGCCATTCGAAATTCAAAGCCCAAAACTCTGTCCGCCATCTTTATCTCTTCACAAACAACCTTTCGAGACAGCTTCTCCGCGAACATAGGGTTGCCCAGACATTCCGCCAAAATAGTTACTTAGCGCTCTTGTTGGGCAACTCTCGGCTGTTCACTGCAAATTTGTCTGTAAATCCTCTCTCTCTCTCTCTCTCTCTCTCTCTCTCTCTCTCTCTCTCTCTCTCTCTCTCTCTCTCTCTCTCTCCTCCCTTCGCATCTCAGTGATGTAAATGGTACATATAAAGATCTGTTGAAATGAACTGAACTAAAATAAATTGAACATATTTTTTGGCCTTCATTTTATTTTAGGGTCCATGTTAATTCCAGGTTTTAAATTGTAAACATATTCTTTTGAACGTGGGTGGACTGCATGTATGGTACATCGATCTTTTGTTGGTGGTGGTTGATTTTTTCTCTCCTCCAAAAATTTTAATGTAAAATAAATGTTTCCTCGCAATAGTTTTTTTCTCCACATTCCTACTACATGTATGATAGTCACAAAGGTTTTCTTATTTGTCGTCCATTTATATAAGCGTGAGCATGTTGCGAAAGTCCGGGTGTGCGCCTAAAATGGAGTAGTAGTAGTAGTAGTGGTAGTAGCGGTGGTGGCGGTGGTGGTGGTAGTAGTAGTAGTAGCAGTAATAGTAGCAGTAGTAGTAGTAGTAGTAGTAGTAATAGTAGTAGTAGTAGTAGTAGTAGTAGTAGTAGTAGTAGTAGTAGTAGTAGTGTTATCATTATTATTATGAGTGAGAAGACAAGATAGTTTGTATTGTTTGCAGTACAGCTTACATACATTCTTCGCCTTTCATCGAACGAAGCAGAACTTTCCTCTATTCATTTACAATAATATTTTCTGTCATTTCCTCATGAAAGTGGGCGGTGGTTGCCTTCTATTGTTGCCCTTTGGTCGAATAAGACGATGTGATTTTTCGGTCAGTTTTCTTGGTCAACTGCGCAAGCAATGAACAATGCCCATCTCAAAATATCGCGGATACAGTGCCCTTATGCTAGAGTTAACACCTAGGGTTGATAATAAGAAGGGAGCAGCGACCAGGAGTGTCAAATGAACAGGACAGTCTACACGCCGCCTTGTCATCTCCATCTTCTATACGCTTGCGAAACATGGACCCTCACAGCATATCTACAACGAAGAATACAAAGCATGGAGATGAGGTGCTACAGAAGACTTCTGGGCATTTCCTATACCTAACACCTCATCAATGACGAAGTCCAACAGGCCATCACACAAGCCACAGGACAATACGATGACATGCTCCCAGTGGTGAAAAAACAGAAACTCCGATGGTACGGCCACGTCACACCAGAGCATCTTCAGGCCTAGCAAAGACCATCCTGCAAGGCACGGTGCAAGGAGGCAGAAGAATAGGGAGACAGAAAAAGATGTAGAGAAAGATGGGAGAAGGAGGAATAAGCTAAGGTAGAAAAAGAGAGAGAGGGAGAGAGAGGAAGAGAGGGAGATAGAGAGAAGAAGAGAGGAGAGAGGAGAGAGAGAGGTGGGGAAAGGAGGAGGAGGAAGCTAAGGTGGGAAAGGAGATAGAGAGAGAGAAAGAGGGTGGAGAGAGCGGTGATAGCCGGTCATGATTAGATGGACACGTAAACGTGTCCAAGACTACACTCAAGCATAGCACGTCCACACACATATAACTAAATGCACACGCCATGGAATCACGATGTTACTGGATTATCTACTGTAAACACTGTAATTAGGCTAATGCATTCTGTGACGATGGCTCTATTGTTGCTGGGCTCTGCACAATGGAATGTTATTACCAACTCGTCTATCGTCGGCGGAGATCGGCTAGTGTAATCACTCTATGAATAATCTTAATACATTTATAAGTTTAGCTCGGTCTGTGTGTGGATAGGGTTATAGAGATAGAGAGAAAATGGTAAAGATTCACTGACACACTAGCTCTCGCACGGCCATGAAACATAGGTAGTCCAGCCACATGTTAGCAGTAAATATCACACATTTATTTCCTCTACTCTATACAAAGTCTTCTAATCTCTACACTAACTTAAATGTTCAAATTTTACTTCGAGTAGTTCGCTCCATGATGGGTCTATGCAGCTACTGTTCTCGATATTTGTTACTGTCTCATCATTGGGCTATGAGTTCTTTCTGTCCTATTATTCGTTTTTCTGGACGAGTAAACTATCGCAGATCAGTGTGTGTGCACGGTTTCAAAAAACTTAGCTTTTATCGGCGATGTGCGGTGTTGTTGTCTCTTCTTCTTGGTAGCTGACTATTGAGCTAGTGGAGCCCAATCCTCTCGCTGCTCAAGGTTGCAGGCCACGTGTCAGGGTTGCCTCCCTGTAGTATTTCTTCCCTGCCGTGGACCAAGATGCCTGCTCGTCTGCAAAACATGAGACGAATTTCTGCAACGCCTTGTTTACAAAGGTTGTGCAGAGCGTCTCACTGTTGGCAGAAACAGCCCTCAGTGAGATCGCATCCACTAATACAAATAAGGGACGACCAATTCTTCTGATTCCGTGGTCCCCTGGAATCTCCAACATAATTCCTATACATATACCTACATCATGGCTAAACTAAACACATGGAGAAGTAATTAACACTATACACATAGGAGAAACAACAGTTGGACAGTGGAGGCTACCTCGTGGTGCCGAAACTGGTCGCGTGTCTGCCACGTGGTCAGCAAAGTTTTACTACCAATCACAATTCTAAAACATGGCAAAACTTCACAAACATAATACAGCAATAATATCAATAATGAAACAAACGATTGATCATTTACCTTCTTGACAATGTCAGGCTCTGGCTATACTGCGATTAATTGAATTTCACCCGTCACCTGCTTAGTCTTCTTGCTAGAGAGATTTGTCAGAGCGTTGCTCCTTCTCGCATGAGGTTCAGACAAAGTATGACTACCTAGCCTTGTGGTCAGTCAAAAGCCGCGAAACTCTTGTGTGACCTGAACGCCTCGTAGCGGGGGTTGGGGTGGTGGTGGCTATACGTCAACAGGATGAGGTAACTGCCTACCTTATCTAGCCTACACATGCTTAGCACACAATTGACTAGTGTCGTCTACTAGGCAGCGACTTTAATTTACAAGGCTCCAACAGGCTGGACTATTGGTTGTCAGGGTGGCGACGTGGTGATCGTCCTTAACGCTCATGCAATAGGACGTTAAGCATCGTTTTTCGCAGGGCCGTGGGGCCGGGTAGCTCAGTTGGTAAGAGCGTCTTGCTAGTAACCGAAAGGTCGCTGGTTCGAATCCCGGATTGGTCAACGTGTGATCATATTATTTTCCCCTTTACCAACAACTGGCCCGCTGGTGTCAGTATAAATCGGTCCAGTAGTCACCTATATGCGAAAGTGTCGTGTGACTATAATCTACAAACAACAACAACAAGCGCAGGGTCTAAATAGCCTATTGTGACACATTCTCCTGGACCGAAATACAAGTTTGCCGTTACCCTTTAACCTAATTGGAGGTTTGGATCAGTGTCACACACGTACACACCCACACACACACACACCAACACAAAGGCGTACGCTTGTACACACAAAATTTGGATTAGAAGTATGGTCATATCCGCGGGAGGGGGGAGCAGAAGTTGGAGGTGTTACTATATTCCCACTTGTTACAGGCGCAGGACTGTGACGGCCATGCGATGCGCTAAACATTTATTACTTTCCTAATGTTAACAATTACAGTTTTAAAAAGGATGGACAGAGTCAAAAATAATAATTCCCCATATATCTTTCGGAAACTAATAAACAACCACAAATTTACACAAACTAAAATTAAAATAACATAAAAAGTCGAGCGTCAGCCTAAAATATTGAAGGTCTTCAAATTTATGAGAGTTCGTGAGGTTTAACTCACCATTCCCGGCACGCTAAATTATAAGAGTGTCTAAAATGTCGAAGGCCATTTTGCAATTTGTGTTGGCCAACGTGACACTAATGATATATGTTCCATTTTTCAGTCTTTGTTTTAACTGACAATGCATGTGCATCGCTGTGTGATAAACGGCTTGATGGCCTGTCTTAATTGAAAGGTTTGTGGAGGTACATGAACCTTTTTTTCGAGGTTCCTAGATTCAAAACCTAGGTTCTTGAACTTTCTTGTTTTGTTTTGTTGAAAAGTTTTAACAAACCTGGATTGGGGATCTGAGAACCTCGAAAAGGTTCGTGAACCTCCACTAAACTTCAAATTAAGATAGGCTATTAGCGTGATAGTGACAGTGTTATAGAAATGCAACCTAACACTACCAGGCTGGGAGTACAGTGTAAATTGCAAATGGGTGCGTGCGGTTAAGTCAGTACAAATAAGTCAGTTCAATGCCGAGTGTATGCGTATGTGTCAATACGTATTTTCAATATTGCCAAGTAAGTACATGGCTTATGTGTAGTGGTTTATCGCTTGATTTTGTAAACAGGTTTGTTTGTGTTTCTTTCTAGTTTACAGTTTTTAAACATATGAAATTTCAGAAAGTCCATAACTGAGATCAAAACCACGTACCCGTAAACGCTATAAGCGAGTTCTCTATCTGAAGAATGCTTTATTTATTCCCACTGCGTGCATGTTCTCATGGACACCATTCTGCAGCGTGTTGTCGTCTCACACCCACGCACAGTACAGAAAACAAGGTGAATCATTCATTTTCAGAATGTAATACAATGACTTCTGTACTTAGTAATACAATGACTTGTGTACTTATTCAAACCGACAACTGTATGATAAAGTATCATCTATATTCCGAAATAGTACAGATCAACCTCTTCATAATTCATCTGCCATGGTAGACTTAAAAACAGCATCCTCGGGATTTATGCAACTTAGAAAGAGGTCCATTTAGGACTGAAGGGATCAACATAAGGAATTTCACTTCAAAGGTCTATTAGCAGACATCTTTGAACCCAGTTTTTTTTTCCTCAAATGGCCGCCCCTGCAGCCTGGTACATATGACATAGCTTTTCCAATGTTTGTAGTGCAATATTTACACTTTTATTATTGTTAACTAAAATGACTAGTTTAAAGAATCTAAAATATGTTAAAAGTCAAACAAAATTGTAGAGACGGGTGATTTTGATAAATCAGGCAATATATATGAGATAGGCAACCTGCTCAGTTGTTTCTTTGCTGTGTATTTTATTACTAATGTGTTTTAAGAATGTTGCTACTGGACTGTATTATGTAATTGGTTGTTGACTGTCATCTATGTATAGGTGAATGTAGAATGTTCTAGTCATGCCTCTACCTTTTAAGCACTGCCATTATAATCATGTATAGTGTGTCATGTCATGTGTGTGTGTGTGCTTTCTCTGCGTAAATGTAAAATTGTTAGTTATTATTGATGTGGGGTTTAGATTGTGAATGTCTGTATTTGATTTGAATTTAAGGTTGTTGTTGTGTCATTAGAAATGAATGTGTTTCTGCTGGTTGTTTATATAAAATGGATATATCGATTGCTTCTTGCGGACGACAAGCCAAAGACAAATTTCTGTATGTTATGAACATCAGACAATAAATTTATATTGTATTGTATTGTATAAAAAGCAAACTAATAATAATAATAATAATAATAATAATAATAATAATAATAATAACAATAATAACAATAATAATAATAATAATAATAATAATAATAATAATAATAATAATAATAATAATAACAACAACAATAACAATACTACTACTACTACTACTACTACTACTACTACTACTACTAATAATAATAATAATAATAATAATAATAATAATAATAATAATAATAATAATAACAATAATAACAATAATAATAATAATAATAATAATAATAATAATAATAATAATAATAATAATAATAATGCAAAATCCGGTGCTGCTTCGAGTATGACCAAATGTATAAAGCCGGCATATGCAAACTATCAAAGCTCCAAACATATAAACAGAGTTGAGCAAGTGCTTTACAAATCCTGACGCTGATGTCGTAGACGGGTGAAGGCTAGTCGCACCAACATAGCCAGGAAGCACTAGTTTCCTTTCACCCAATCATATGGCGGCCTACTAGCGCCAAAACCTGATAATTACAATTATCATGTGATAATTACAAATATCATGGGATAATTACAATTATCAAGAGATAATTACAATTATCATTGACCATTACAAATATGTTCGTGTGATCATGTTTAATTTTCAGTTTTGGCTCTATCAATCCGCCTAGAAATGCGCCAAAACTGAAAATTGTAATTATCACATAATAATTATAATTTTCACGTGATCATGCTTAATTCTGGTAAGGCGGCTTACTAGCGTCAAAACCTGCAAAACTTACATGTATCAGTGATAATTGTAATTAACACGTGTTCTGTGTAATTCACAGAGATACCGGTAATTCACAGTGTTAATTACTAATTTTCAGTTTGGGCCACGCTTTACTAGGGCCAAAACCCCAGGCGTGCTAGGAACAGTGCCGCTGCCGCGCATGCGCATCGCGCATCGTTCCGTGCATGCTCATCTTGATATTTATAATTTTCAGTGATAATTGTAATTATCGCTTGATAATTGTAATTATCTCTTGATAATTGAAATTATCACATGATATTAGTAATTATCAGGTTTTGGCGCTAGGAAAGCATGGCAAATACTGATAATTATTAATTAACACTGCGGATTACCGGTATCTCTGTAAATTACACAGAACACGTGATAATTTCAATTATCTCGTGATAAAGGTAACTCTCGGTTTTGGCGCTAGTAGGCCGTCATACAATCACCCACCTAAGGCAGCAAGTTTCGGCCTCGTGGGACCTGAGTTAGGTCCTGTCTTGGCTAGCGTCTTGAGCAGCTCTCCAGCTAGTAAAGCGCTGTATATAACAACAATAAATAATCATTCTTCTGATACCAAAGCTTGAACATACATGTAATCACTTAGTGGGACATCGGGACTATAGAAACAACTTCAACAAGTTAATGAGGCTCACACGAGGTCAACAGCCATCTCCTCCTTTACCAACAACCCTCTCTTCCCTCGTGTCAAAATAGGAAAATCTGTCTTTCCGGGTCATGTCTCACCTCCAGCCTGCCAATTCCCAAATTGTCTGTGACACTGAAACGTGTGATTCAGCAACAAGTTTCGGCAGGGAGATGGTTGAGGTGTTGGAGAAGGGTCAAAATAGAGAAGCCTGTCCTGCAGTTGCGTTTTTAGATCATTTATTGTGAGCACCACGCCTCTTGCACAAATGTCTGTGAAACTTAAATGCGCGATTTTAGCAAGAAATTGGGCAGTTAGACATGCGATATATTGGCTCTGATGGTTAAACTAATAAAAATTTAAAAAGAGTAAAAGTAAGAGATTTCTGATCGATACACTGAGATGTGCGATTTTAGAAAGAATTGTCACTTTGAAATAAGCGGTTAAAAAAAACACGCTAACCTTGAAATATGCAAATCCAGAAAACACGCGGATCTTGAAGTGTGCGATTCCACAAAGAATGGCTGTGAGATGTGTGATTTATGTATGAGCCATCATGTTTGAGAGAAGATGGTATGAATGACCAGCGGGTCTGTATAGAAGTCCTGTCACTAAAGTAGCAAAACCTGTATTTTGGGGCCGGGGCCCTACAACCTCTTTTCCAGTCTACCGTGATGATTATTGCTACGCCTTCGTCGTTCTTAAAGTTGGTCGCTACCCACTAATTTCCCCCCTCTTCACAACTGCCGTATAGATCCGGGTTAAGGGTGTCAACGTCCTCAGCACGTCAGAGTATCTTGTAATCTTCCCTCTCGGACTTTCAGTCCTGGAGCGTGTCTCTTTGCACGCAAGGTTCCGGATACTTTGCATGTCCATGCTCCTTGGTCACCCAGCTCTTTCCCACAAACCGGAAGCTCTCTGGCAGCTCCAAAAGAAAAACAGGAACCGGGTCAGTAGATCCCCTTTTTCACAACTTGGTTTGGTGTTACACTCAGTTTGGCTCACAAACAATTCTTTCTATATATCTTTGCCAGTATTTGTGAGCTGTAATCCGGAAGTTATGTGTAAATCGATAAACATTCTTCATTCCTCTTCAGTTTCGATAAATAGTTCAGCGTTCTTCTTTCTTTTCTTGTCTTTTTCGGTCTGTGAAAACTTCATGACCCTTATTAAACTCATGTCAGTCAATCCTCTAACAAGGGTAGACCTACTCCAAACATGGGCAGCCTTTTCCATGGAGCTATAGTTGTGGGAAGGGGGAGATAAGAGAGCGAGAGAGAGAGAGAGAGAGAGGGAGAGAGAGACTCAGTGATGACATTTTCATCAGAACATAGGTACATACGGCGTGTTTATACTTTTTTCTACTTTTTAGTAAACACAATTTTACAAACACATCCACGCTGGCGCACAAACATTAAAACAAAAAGAAATTAAACAGCATCAGCTGCTTCGATCACCATCAACAGTCAGCGTCCTCTACAGAAAATACAACAACACACACGTTCCTGATCAGAAACAACAGCTACGACAAAAATACATAGGCGCATTGGTCAGTATAAGCACCAGGTTGTGCAGAGAATTGGTGGGCGGAAGCATTGTGAAGTGTTCGAAGGTCATCGATTCAATCTGCGCGCTAAGCTGACAACTCGGACTCATAGTACAGACATATTCGGGGTTATAGCACTCGCATACTGGTTTCCCATACTATACCAGCCATAGAAATTCCCATATCAGCAGCACAAAGCATAGACATTTTCCCCTCATCATTCATTGTCGTTTTTCACTGCAGCAGGCACAGGCACTTCGCTCACTATCCTTTCTAGAGGGACGGAACCTCCCTCATCTATTAATCCCGTCGCCTACTGTCTGTCACCGTGTAACAATGCCTCTCTCGCTCCACCTCGGACATCAATGGGACGCTGGCACTGTTGTATAAGTTTTAATATTGTCTGGGTGGGCGAAGTGCTATCAAATATCTGCGATATCCAATCCATGCTGCATTTGGATGAGCAAAGTACAATGAAAACTTTTGAGACAGGTTAAACGCTTTTTTTGTGTGTTTGTCATTTATTACTGACGGTTTTATCCAAGGGTGGGCGTCGGTTCGCCTCCTCTTCCGAAAAGGCGATAAAAAACACACATCTTGCAACCGCTGCGGAAAGCTAACCACTGTTGGCGTTGGGTAGGGGAGGGGTGTGTAGATAGGTGGCTGCACTTGCGCTTGTTTGTGGACACGCGAGCGTCTATGCCTGTGACCGTTTCCCTTAGGTTATCTATTATATTATATTATATTATATTATATTATATTATATTATATTATATTATATTATATTACAGATAACCAAAAAATATTATAGATAACCCCCCAAAAATCATGTCACCTGTCTCAAGAGTTTTCATTGTATTTTGTCCATCCAAATACAGCGGATTGGATTTCGCAGATATTTGATAGCACATCGTCCACCCGACAATAATAAAACCTAAACAATAGTGCCAGCATCACTTCATGTCCGAGGTGGAACGAGAGAGGCATTTTAACATGGCTTGGGTGGCTGGATGGTTTGCCCATAGTGCGTGTGTGTGCGCGCGCGCGTTTGTGTGTGTGCGTGCGTGTTTGTGCGTGTGTATGCGTATGTGCCTACGTGTGTGTAATTTATTCAAAACCTGATCCTGTCACCTGTACTCTGTAAGACCTTAGCTTATCTTGTTCAGATTTATTAAAAATTCCGCACGTAATGGCATTTCATGGAAATCCATTTCCATATTAACTCCGTGGTCGATCCAGTATTATGGTCGTTCACCGTTCGCAGTAACTATTTTATCGACTCTCAACCCCACCCTTACAAGCAAGCGGTAGGGCCAATACATCACAATCAGTATCAAGAATCGTCACAATGGGCGACCTCCTGTCACAACAGCGTGAGTAATGTAGGTAAGTCTACCAGCTTTCAAGTGCGTGCCCACACTCTCTCTTCAACCTCCAGGGACCTGTTCATGTTTCTGCTAAATCAACCGAGCAATCACCCCATCCAAGGGAGGAGATAGATGAGGCTGATATATACATCGGAGAGTTGATCCACGCGATTCGTTGGTCCATTCTTCACGCCCTCATCCTTAACGTCCTCGATAAAATGTACTTTCGTCGCTTTCATTTCAGTCTGAATGATGGATGGTATCCTTGACCGGGTTAAACAACTACACAAGGGGAGACAGGAAGAACGATATCTGCAGAGAATATTTTATTTCCATCAATAGTGAACTTTGGCGGTATAGGGCAAAGACATTAAGATTTTTTTAAAACAAAACAGGAAACATTTATCAGTTGCCGTTTAAACGGAATCTTATTAATGAAAGTCAGGTTTAGTGGAGTAGGTCTAGTTACAAAGGGTACAGGAATATACACTTAACGCTCGTTAAGGCGTTCGCACGCATACGCGCACACGCACGTATTGACACAGAACGCATCTTCCATCCCCGTGTTTGCACACCCTGATTCAAGATTCAAAATATATTTATCGTCCCCATAAATTACAAGTAAAATTAAGTGTGTGATATGACGATTCCGTACTTTTATACCCACACTAGCTCGCAAGAAAATATGCTATTGTGCATATATCTCTGTCTGTCTGTCTGTCCCTGTCTGTCTGTCTGTCTGTCTGTCTGTCTCTCTCTCTCTCTCTCTCTCTCTCTCTCTCTCTCTCTCTCTCTCTCTCTCTCTCTCTCTCTCTCCAAGATCGTATGGTCTCCATGGAGTTCAATCTCACTCCTGCCGATAGATCAAACAATACACGAAAGAGATTAGACAGCGACCCTTCCCATTGGTCCCCTGTGATCCTAGCCTTTTGATGTGTACACACTGCAGGACTATCTGCTCGTTTCTCATTTACACCTCATCCTCTGACCACCACCATCCCCCCACCACACTGACACTCAGGAATCTGCCAGCTCGGGCCTAGCTCGTTAGGTCTTGGTCCAATCTCATGCACCTAGCGTTCAAACTTGCCCACAACCTGCGCACTTGCTGAATACGCAGTTGTCCCAAACCTTTCACTTCCTTTAGAATATAGTTTCCTGCTTACTGCATAACCCAAGCAAAGATAGTTCAATCCCACGTAATAGTTGATTTGTGATGGGCGACGGTATCCTATCTCTCTGTACGTCCTCCTTCGTACGTCAACACTATATATACCCTTGCCCTACGGGAAATCTTCTGTAATCCCCGAAATTCAAAATGATCTCTCATGGGTATCAGAACAGATTAGCTAGAACAGCGTAGATCTCGTGTTTCAGAAGACGCGAGTTCGATTCAGGTTGTCTGAACGTTAATCTCACAGTGGGCAGTGACCAATCACTCTTTCAGACTGACTGAAACTTCAGTGTATAATACGGATGATGATGATGATGATGATGATGATGATGATGATGATGATGATGATGATGATGATGATGATGCTAATGATGATGATGATGATGATGATGATAAAATATGGTGAGGAGAATGACCGAGAGTGAGAGAATGGGTAACAGAGGGCTGCGTACTTAAAAAGTAAGCCTACGTTCCTTTTTATTTGGAGTTTAAAGCTTAGGTCGATTTGAGCAACGATTCCCCATGACGTAAACTTATAAATGACAACATTGGCCTTTCAAACGTACATTCATTGTCACTAAATAAACTCCGAAGGTATGGCCATGTCACCATAGCATCAGGCCTTGCAAAGACTATCCTGCAAGTCACGGTGCAAAGAGGAAGAAGAAGAGGAAAACAGAAAAAGAGGTGAGGGTTGCTGAGGACAGAGAAAGTTGGAGTACGCTGTTTAAACGATCATCTGTGGTGGCCCAGTGACTTTTGAGTTACGGGATAGAATAGGAAATAAGATAGGATATGATAGGATAGGATAGTATAGGAAAGGATAGTCACTAAATAAAGTATACAAACATCCCTGATACCCTATTTAAAATGTCCCAATTCGATGGTTTTGTTCACTGTCGACGAAAACGGATTTACATTACAATTAACTTTGTGATTACATATTAAACAATGATACAGTGAGCTTTCGATCCTCAAACCAACCGCTAAAGGTTGAAACTTTCATTTGGGTTCTACCAGGGAGTGATTTCCCCTGTTTTAACGGTATATCGATACCGTAGCCGTGTTACCTTTGACCCTATTTTAAAGGGAACCACGCGGCTTGAAGCGTGCTTCTTTGGTGTCCGGGGTAGGGCAGTGTATAGTTTATCTACCTAAAACAAAAAACCTTACAAGCAATATCTTTTACGGGTTCTGTCCCTGATCGGCTTTGGTAGCTGCTATTTTTAGCTTTAGAGTGTTAACTGGCTAGCTAACGGCTGTTGCTATTAATAGTCACACAAACTGCGGAATTTTTATTTTAAGAACTATATTTTCGAAAGAATTATTTTTTTGTGTGATAAACTTATTTTTTCAGAGGGGAAAAACTCACTGTGAATGTTAAAAGGATCAGTGGAAGGAAAGTGGTCAATGTAGGTTCCTTTAAGCAAAGCCACTGAAGCAGACAAGCACTGATCAACAAACTTCCCATTCCACTTAATGCAATTTTGAACTCTGCCTTTGGTCATTGTTTTCTATTGCACTCTGCTGTCCAGAGATCTGTCAAAGAGGCGGACGTCGATAGACAAAAACAAAGTAATTAAAGCAATATTTTGGTGGTAAGTAGTAGGCTTAATGGCACAGTACACTGAAATCGGCAAGGTGAAATCGCCATGAACATCACTCCATTAACCGTCTTTCTCTTCTCGTTAACATTAAATCGTCAATCTGTTACCACTCGCTACTGTGTCGCAAGTTAAGCACCGCCCAGTGCGGTTAGCACTTGGATGGGTGACCGCAAAACGTGAAGCGGCAAATAACAACGCCCCCAGTTGACTCAACTGTAACTGAGTACCTACTCTCTTAAGGGTGGGGAAGGTAAAGCAGCGAGGGAGAGAGATGATGGGCATCACCCTCAGTACGCTGGCCCAAGATCAGTGTGATCTCCAACATCACGCTCCCCTACGGCCACAAGGCTATGGGACCACCTTTACCTTACCTTACCGTCAGTTTGTTTTCTTTTTCTCCTTCCCTCTGCCGCCTGCCTTTCCCTCTCTCCTCTCTTTCTCCTTCTCTCCATCAAATTCCTTTCTCTCTCCCCCCCCCTCTCTCTCTCTTACTTTTTTTTCTGCCAAACTCTTTTTGGTCTTTTCCATCTCCCTCTGTCAAGGACAGATTGAACAACAAGAACATCCACTTCTTATTCTACTCTGTACCCATTGAAAATTAAATAGTTCTCCGTTAACCTACTTTTTCATATTAACCCCATTACATCTGTCTTCGTTTGTCTATACCAAGCCACCCACCCCTTCCGAGACTGTGTGTCTTTCTGTCTATTTGTATCTCTCTCTCTCTCTCTCTCTCTCTCTCTCTCTCTCTCTCCCTCTCTCTCTCTCTCTCTCTGTGAAATCCTATCCCTCAGCAACCTTCTTCCAACAATGTGTGCGTGTGTGTAAGCTTGTGCGGGATCGGCGTGCGCGCGCTTGTGTGTGTGTGTGTGTGTGTGAGCGCGCATTTGTGCGATGTGTACGTTTATCTGATTTGTGTTTTTCTACGAAAAGTCTTACATTCCATGCACGACCATTTCTAACTCGGGAAATTCCTTTGATAATTTGGAGCAAAGGGCTACCACATCTGAGGTCCTTTCTATCCCCCGCCCTAACCCCCAAGACAGACTCTCTCTCTCTCTCTCTCTCTCTCTCTCTCTCTCCCATTCTCTCTTTTGGAGCGTAGAATGCGTAAATGCCTTGAATAAAACAAAATTGCATGTACGACTGTGCACGACTTGAGCCGTAACATCAATTTATCAGTCATGCATTCGGTAGTGCATCCTGTTCTTCACCTCCTCTCCTCCAATCTAAACGCCATTTCTACTTCTCTAGAAGATTCTGGCGTAGAAAGGTGAAAATCGCTTGCAAATCAAGTCGAAATATTATCTTAAGATCGCACAGAAACAAATGTATCATCATATAATACTAATAGGCCTATACTCATCCAAACCCCTTGCCAACAAAGTAGACTTTAAAAATGGGATGATCTGCTCTTTTGTCCTGTCTTTTGTCCTGATTTGCATAATTTTCTGGAAACGCCGCAATGCAAGGCGGGGAAATCTGGTGGAAAATAAACTCGAAATTAGATCTCAATACATACAAAACATTGGCGGCGTCAATATCCATAAATTAAATGTGGCATATTCTGCTCTGTCGTTCTAACTCACACAATTTTCTGGAATCACCGCAATGACGTGAGAGACTTGTACAAGAAGGGCAAACTTGTTATTCAAGTTGAGAATAGACCCTATTGTTCTCATGAACCAGCCCCCATCTATTTAGAAGGACGAAGATTGCACGACAAGGATTACCTTAAGATGAATGTCAGGGCATGGGTGTGCATATGCTTGGTTGTGAGGAGAAAAGGGGCGGGGTGGGGAGAGGAGTTGGAAACAGGTGGGTATTGTAAGGAGTGGGGAGTGAGGAGTGAGGACAATTCGTGGATCTCACGTGACGTTCTCACAAGTGGGGTACTCTCACAAGATGGCCAATGCTACACTGTACCTTTCCGAGTAATTACTCGTCCGACGCTCTTTTCAGTCCCTTGGCCAGTGCTCTAGTCACGCTTGGCTACCTGCAAATCAAAGCGGTCGAACGACGGCAAGGAAAGAGAGATGTCTGCCTCAGGCAGCGTGTCACCGAGATGTGTCTAAACCACCCGTAGTCAGAAACCTCTTGAACGGTTTGTGATGACGAGGGAGGGAGATATAAGACTGTCAAAGAGCAGTAAACTGAGTTGGAGGAGGAGAAGAAGAAATCAGACAGATACAAAGGATAAGACGATGAACGAATAATATGAGGAGAAAAATAAAGAATAAGAATAAGAAGAAGAAGCAGAAGAAGAAGAAGAAGAAGAAGAAGAAGAAGAAGAAGAAGAACAACAACAACAACAACAACATCAACAACAACAACAACAACAATCAAGTCCATGTGTGCACTTAACAATCGGGCCCACGCAAGCGCATTTACGCATTGTATTCTATAAATAACAGTCTATGCAGGAAGACGTAGGTTGTGATAATGACGATCATAATAACAATCATGATGAGAAGGAAGATGATGATGATAGTGACGACAATGCTGATGCGACCGGCGATGCTGGTGACGAGGATGCAGCTTATTTTTGAAGACGGCGATGATTATCGCAATGACAAAGATGCTGCTGTTACTGGTGCCGATGATGATGATGATGAGGAGGAGGAGGTGGAGGAGGAGGAGGAGGATGACGGCGTATAGATCAAGCTGCAAGGCAAACAACGATGTCGACCTCGAGTAAGACTAAAACGATGACGACCATATTAGGAATACGAATACAAAAACCCTATTATCTCATTGAGAAATTACATAATGAAGTTTCGTATTGGTTTTCGTCTTGAGTACCCTGAATGTTCAATGACAATGATGGGCACGCTGAGAACTGTAATGTATTCGATGGTTGTGATTTTCTAACCGACTGTCATTCACAACATTTAACAGCACTATCAAGACGACTTCCTAAAACACATGGAGTATCGGCAACTTAAGTGCTCGGTCATCCAACACTCTGGTCAAGAGGAAAATCGAAAAAAAAAAGTTGACGTGTCCACTACCCGACACCGATTTTTGCAATGCCATTAGAAACGACAGCTAGAAATCGATCTTCGCATCAGGCTCTCAAATACCACGCAAGAAGAAATGGAAGAAGAAGAAGAAGAAGAAGAAGAAGAAGAAGAAGAAGAAGAAGAAGAAGAAGAAGAAGAAGAAGAAGAAGGAGAAGGAGGAGGAGGAGGAGGAGAAGAAGAAACAGGAGAAGCAGGAGGAAGAAGGAGGAGAAGAAGAAGAATAAGAAGAAGAAGAAGAAGAAGAAGAAGAAGAAGAAGAAGAAGAAGAAGAAGAAGAAATACAACAACAACAACAACAACAACAATAACAACAACAACAACAACAACAACAACAACAAGAGATATTAGGAAGTAATGCTGTAATCTAAAAGACGTTAAGACAGAAATATAAATATAGATAGATAGATAGATAGATAGATAGATAGATAGATAGATAGATAGATAGATAGATAGATAGATAGATAGATAGATAGATAGATAGATAGATAGATAGATAGATAGATAGATAGATAGATAGATAGATATCCTGTCCCGTAACCCGGAGGTCGTAGGGGCACCACAGATGATCGTTTAACCAGCATACTCCATCTTTCTCTGTCCTCAGCATCCCCGATGGCTTCGCTCTATCTATATAGATAGATAGATAGATAGATAGATAGATAGATAGATAGATAGATAGATAGATAGATAGATAGATAGATAGATAGATAGATAGATAGATAGATAGATAGATAGATAGATAGATAGATAGATAGATAGATAGATAGATAGATAGATAGATAGATAGATAGATAGATATCCTGGCGACGAAGCGGGTAGTGGACACGTCAACTTTTTATTTCGATTTTCCTCTTGACCAGAGTGTTGGATGACCGAGCACTTAAGTTGCCGATACTCCATGTGTTTTAGGAAGTCCAGTCCATTCTCGAACGTTGTCCTCCCACCTCTTTTTCGGTCTCCCTCTTCTTCTACCTCCTTGCACTGTGCCTTGTAGAATGGTCTTTGCAAGGTCTAATGATCTGGTGACGCGGCCATACCATCGGAGTTTCCGTTTCTTCACCACTGTGAGCAGGTCATCGTGATGTCCAATGGCTTGTGTGATGGTCTTTCGGACTTCGTCGTTGGTGATGTGTTGGGTATAGGAAATGCACAGAAGTCTTCTGTAGCACCTCATCTCCATGCTTTGTATTCTTCGTTGGAGATCTGCTGTGAGGGTCCATGCTTCGCAAGCATATAGGAAGATGGAGATGACAAGGGAGCGCAGCAGCCTTACTTTGAAATGTAGACTGATGGTCCTGTCTTTCCAAATGGGCTTCAACCTTGTCAGGGCAGCAATTGTTTGTGCGATCCTGGAGAGGACTTCCTGTCGGGACCCATTGTCTGGTACAATGGCTCCTAAATATTTGAAGCTATGCACTGTGTTGAGGGATTGGCCTTAGACTTTGATGTCCGTGTTGATGCCATTGGTGTTGTTGGTCATCATTTTGGTCTTCTCTGTACCTATTTCCATTCCATAAGCTCTGGAGGTGGTGTCAAGCCTTTGTACCAGCTGTTCAAGCCCTAAAATTATTGAAGTCATCAAAAGCCTGTATGACAAAGGCTACCAGTGCAGTCCTCCATAACAGCGTCATCGGGAACTGGTTCAGAACAACAATCGGTGTGCGTCAAGGATGCCTACTCTCTCCAACACTCTTCAACATCATGTCAGATGCTCTTGCAGATCACGAAGGCACAGTCAGCATAGGGGGTAGAGTAATCTCCAATCTTCGTTTTGCGGATGACATTGATGGATTGGCTGGAGAGGAACAAGAACAAGATATATATATATATATATATATATATATATATATATATATATATATATATATATATATATATATATATATATATATATATATATATATATATATATATATATATATATATATATATATATAAAAGAAATATTAATATTAAATATTTGATGATGAATATCAGGGTTCTGAACCCCACGAATAAAGATAAAGAAGTTGGAGGATAAAGAAGAAAAAATGGAAAAGACAGATAAGGAAGATATGAAAACTGTGATGATAAAGACTACGACCGAGATAATGTTGAAGATGACGACTACCATGATGAGAGTAACGATGGAGACGATGCCGACCACGATGATGATGATCGATGACAATGACCGTCAATAGCTGCATAGTATGACCAAAGAGACTGAATCAATCAATCAATCAATCATCATCATCATCATCATCCTCCTCCTCCTCCTCCTCCTCCTCATCATCATCATCATCATCATCATCATCATCATTATCGACACCATTAAACTTCGCTGACAAGCAAAAACGCACAGAAATATGCTCTTCTTCTTTCTGTTCTTTTTTTAAAAATTGCGTTCCAGTTTTAAAATAAAATAATTCAGCCAATGTAAAGAGATTTTTGTTCTGGTCTTTATGCCCCTCATTAACTTACTGGCACATGGTGTAGTGTTCTTCTTTCCCCCTTTTTCCGTCGTTCTTACTCATGTTGTTTCTACTTTTGTGATGTTCTTAGTGAACAGATTCTTATTTCTCTGTTTCTTTTCTGTACACATCGGTTTCTTCCTTTCTTACTCATTATACAAACACGAATACGAATATAAATCCATTTATTGTCGCAAAGATAGTTTTGGGGAAGTGATGTGCCTCAGATATATGAAATAAAATATGAAATAAATATATTGCATTGTGTTGTCTCTTATTTTTGCGAGTGCTTGTGTGAGTGTATGCGAGTGAACACATTTTTGAGCGGATTTGTTTTTTTTATAAGTGTTGGAATCGCGTTTTCCGAAAGACGTAATAATGATTATGAAATAAACTTAAAATGCTAATTATAAGCGCTTCCAACTTCCGCACAAACATTTAATTCAGCCTGTACACACTGTACACCCCCCCCCCCGCCCTCCCCATCTTCACGTTATATTTTTTTAACTACCACAATGTAACCAAAACAAGACGACAGTTGAAATATGCTTGTCCAACTTTCATCCGTCATTACCCAACTTCTAAACCTCTGTCTTCTGATTCATTTGTATAGTCCGGAAGGAATTTCAGCAAACTAACGAGTCCAGCAACACATATGCTGTTGTGAGTTATTCGTTGGTCTGAATGAATGCGTGTGAGAAAATCGGTTTGAACTAAAACATTTTGCCCAATTCTTGCGCCAATACAAAATAAATTATTATTTATCATTATTAAGCTCACTTTCTTCCTTCAATTTCTCTGTTTTGTAAATTTTTCATTGTCCATCTTTTGTGTGTACTGGTTATGTCAGGGGAGGAGCATGGGGGGCAGGGAGAATGGTGGAGGTGGAAGTGGGTCATGGAGGGAGGAGGTGTCTAAATTAAAGATGATCGTGTTTCATCTGTCTTTCCTCGGTCTTTACTTCCGTCTTGCCTCCTTCTGCTCTTCAGATCGATTTATTCTTTTTTTTCCCCCGTCCTTCATTATAACATTTCTCTTCCTTCGTCCATCCTTTCTTCGTTTCCTTCATCTTTCACAAACGTTCTTTCTGCTGACTGACAGCTGTCTGGGACCTCTGTCTTAATGCCTCCTTTCGGACCGTTAGAAAAGGGAAAGATCCCAGCAAGAAGACCAAGCCTCAAGCATAAAACATCCAGGATATCAGCAGGCTCTCAGAGGATCCCTAATCTTACATGTAGTGCCATAGATGCTATGTAATCAGATTAATCTGGTAAAGAATTTAAATTAAAACCCTTATCAAAGTTGGTCTGGAGCTCTTTAGACCGTCCCGCATCGAAAATGCGGAGATCTATGCAGTCTTAATATCGGATACTACCGACGACGTTTTTGTATATCAGGGGCTCGCAGAGGATATCATGTCCCAAATGCGTTGCTGTACATTTGATAGATATACCCCCTTTTTTGATGGTCAAGAAAGGAATTTCAGCAAAATAACGAGTCCAGCAACACTCAAATACTCTACCCTAAGTAAAGAGCTGTCACGAAAGATTGTTCCTAAATTGCACCCTCTAGCTCAAAGAACTCCTCAAGGCATGGACACATAGATTCCGTAAGCACAAATAGTTTGCTGAAGTCCGGATCGAACACTCCCGCCCCTATTTACGCTCCTTTCCCCTCCTCGTCACCCGCTGCCTCTGTCAGAGGATTCAGACAAAACTGCTAAGGTGGACTAAGACAATTATTTTTATTGTTAATGTCAAGCTTAACGTTGCCGCAGTAAAAATCGAGTCACACCTTTGTCTTATTTAAAAAAAATGTTTATTTCAAAGTTTGTGGTCCCGAAATATTTTTAAATATTCATCACTAAACAAAATTTGCATATTTATGGCCTAGGACCTATGCTGGACATTCCGCCGACAAATTGGAAGCAAGACATGCATACAAACCCAAGCCTGGGACGTACCCGACCTCAGACAACTCAGAGGAGCGCAACCGAACAGCGGATAATTGTATTGGTCCCGGGATTGGCCACCAACGCCTTGTGGCTTGTGCGAGTTAAAGGAGAACTGCTTAACGTGTTTCGTGCAGACGAAGCTCAAGTCGTGATTTCCGCCACACTCTTTTACATTACACAGACTATCCGGAACCACTACTGGCCCCTTCTGTGCAGTCAAAGCTTGCCTCGACGTATGCAGATATTTAGATTCATCCACACTTTTACGTTATACACACTATCAGGGACCTAGTTCTAGCCATCTTTCGATCCGTCTTTGATTTGCAGCTTGTTTGAACGTACGTGTGATACTCTGGTCCCTGCCGTAACTTGTGTCTTGCCAGCTTTCAGGCGACAGATTTGCCGCCAGCGAGGGTTGGGCTTAGTGATAGCAAGATTTTTCTACGCTTTCTTCTTCGTCTGCTGCTGCCGCTGCTGCTTCTGTTACTGCTGCTGCTGTATCTTCTGTTTCTATGTTCTTCTTCTATGGCATACTCTACTTCTTCCGCTGTTGCTTCTCCCCTTCTTTCGGACTCATTTTCATCTGCAACTTATCCTTCTTCTTCTTCTTCTTCTTCTTCTTCTTCTTCTTCTTCTTCTTCTTCTTCTTCTTCTTCTTCTTCTTCTTCTTCTTCTTCTTCTTCTTCTTTTTTTTTTTTTTAAGTCGCAGAAGTAGGCCTCTGGATATGTGGTCAAAGACGCACAGTGCCATTTATTTGCCTCGTTTGATTAAAAATTAATTCAGCAGTGGCCAAAAGTGGAGGGAAATGGTTAATTATTGTATCAGTCTCTCCTTCCGCTCCTTCTTCCACATCATCTTCCTCCTCCTTTCTACTTTGTTCTCCTGCTCTTCTTTCTCCTCCTCCTCTTCTCTTTCTCTTTCTCGTTTTCCCTCTTTGCGTCTTTTTCCTCCTCCTCTTTTATAAAAGTTCCCGATTCATGTCCCAAGATCCAGTTGGGCGTGAGCACTGAGCAGCCTATGTGAGCATGGACAATGTTGTTTTGTTTTTTTTAGTTTGTTTTTTTAGGGGGGTTGAGGGTGGTCTATAGTACCAGTGAATCCACAAAATTAAATCTCTAAAACACTACACTAGAGTATTTTTTTAGACCTAGCGATTTCTACTATTCGGTGGTAGTGTAATTTACATAGATGCAAGAGTTTGTGGTTGGATATTTTAACTTCGCACTCATAATTGATCTACTTGACAAACTTGTTTTTAATGTGAAATTCGGATGCATTTAATCAAAACATGCAGATCGGGGACTGAATAGAAAATGGAATTATGATAGCAGTACATCCACACTGAGTAACGTGAAGAACAAAGTTTGCGTTTAATATCCTCAAAAAGAGATGGAATTATTACAAGACTACATCAATACTGACGGACTTGCTGCACAAAGTTTGTGTTTATTATATCCCGTGGCTATTGACTGGGGAATGGGACCGATATGATTAGCGAGGAGAAAAGAAGACCGGTGTAGCAGGCCAGATTATACCCCGCCTCAAGTATACCCAGGGTATAAACTGGCCTAGCCCAGACTATGCCCCCGTATAAACTGGCCTAGCCCAGACTATACCCCTGGGTATTATCTGGCCTAGGCTCGTTTAACCCTCTCCTGCCCATTATAAACCCCCAACTACGGAAAACCTTATCCTTCACGCTACTCTTTAATGTATGTGTTGTAATTGTTCTGATGCACTCATATAGATAGATAGACAGACAGACAGACAGATAGATAGATAGATAGATAGATAGATAGATAGATAGATAGATAGATAGATAGATAGATAGATAGATAGATAGATAGATAGATAGATAGATAGATAGATAGATAGATAGATAGATAGATAGATAGATAGATAGATAGATAGATAGATAGATAGATAGATAGATAGATAGATAGATAGATAGATAGATAGATAGATAGATAGATAGATAGATAGATAGATAGATAGATAGATAGATAGATAGATAGATAGATAGATAGATAGATAGATAGATAGATAGATAGATAGATAGATAGATAGATAGATAGATAGATAGATAGATAGATAGATAGATAGATAGATAGATAGATAGATAGATAGATAGATAGATAGATAGATAGATAGATAGATAGATAGATAGATAGATAGATAGATAGAAAGATAGACAGATAGATAGATAGATAGATAGATAGATAGATAGATAGATAGATAGATAGATAGATAGATAGATAGATAGATAGATAGATAGATAGATAGATAGATAGATAGATAGATAGATAGATAGATAGATAGATAGGGTTAGGGATAGGGTTAGGAATAGGGTTAGGGTTAGTCTTTTTTTAAGTTTTTTAGTGTTTTTTTTTTTACACGCAAGATAAAGGCTGTTAGCTGAGTTCACTCAGGCTTTTTTTTTCTTTTACCCGCAAGCAAAAGGCTGTTTGTTACCTGAGAGTTGGTCACGCAAACGGTCATGTACAACAAACCCATGAGTGAAATCTCTTTAGGTGGGGGTATATTCCGGGCGCGAGGGGTATGACCTGGCCTAGGCTGATCTATACCCAGGGGGTTAAACCCGCCTAGGCTACATTATACCCAGGGTATAAAGTAGCCAGGGGTATATTCCGGCCTGTTACACCGGTTAAAAAAAAAAGACATCAAGATAGCAGGAAGAAGCGTTGCATAATAAGGAGAAGGCCTATGATAATAAGAAGCGAACAGTATGGTGGCCTACTAGCGCCAAAACCTGATAATTACAATTATCATGTGATAATTGCAAATATCATGGGATAATTACAATTATCAAGAGATAATTACAATTATCATTGAAAATTACAAATATGTTCGTGTGATCATGTTTAATTTTCAGTTTTGGCTCTATCAATCCGCCTGGAAATGCGCCAAAACTGAAAATTGTAATTATCACATGATAATTACAATTTTCACTTGATAATTATAATTTTCACGTGATCAAGCTTAATTCTGGTAAGGCGGCTTACTAGCGTCAAAACCTGCAAAACTTACATGTATCAGTGATCATTGTAATTAACACGTGTTCTGTGTAATTCACAGAGATGCCGGTAATTCACAGTGTTAATTACTAATTTTCAGTTTTGGACACGCTTTACTAGGGCCAAAACCCCAGGCGTGCTGGGAACAGTGGCTCTGCCGCGCATGCGCATCTCGTATCGGGCCGCGCATGCTCATCTTGATATTTATAATTTTCAGTGATAATTGTAATTATCGCTTGATAATTGTAATTATCGCTTGATAATTGTAATTATCTCTTGATAATTGTAATTATCTCATGATATTTGTAATTATCAGGTTTTGTCGCTAGGAAAGCGTGGCAAATACTGATAATTATTAATTAACACTGCGGATTACCGATATCTCTGTAAATTACACAGAACACGTGATAATTTTAATTATCTCGTGATAATGGTAACTCTCGGTTTTGGCGTTAGTAGGCCGTCATGAGGTAAAGGATGAAGACAGAGGAGCGAGTTTATGAACTATCCTAATGGTCCAAGGCAGCATATAATGGTAGACAGGGAGATATGATAGGAAGGAGGGAAGAAGGAAGTAAAGTCAGTAGGGAAGTAGGGATCTACGGAGAATGGAAGTTTTGGGTAGGGAGGAAGTTATGGCATAGTTAGGCTATCGGAGAAAGGAAATCACGCAGCTCCAATCAATGGTATCGCAAACGACCTAGACGGGATAATCTACTCAAATCGTCCACGTTCAGGCCAAAGTGTCACCTTTTAATAGTAGCCACGGTATTGATACTCAGTAAATCAGTTGGGCCATCAATGAAATTCGAGTCCCTCTCAGACTGGGAAACGTAAAGACCGATTCGCCCAATGTAAGGTTTTGCATATCAACTCTGCCCAATAACATTGGGAAATTTACTATGCCTGCGACTGACACCATTCTTATTTATCCGACCTAAACCTGGAGTTTCTGCATTAAAAAAAAGTTGAATTTTATGTCAACTCTGTTCCCTCCCTTCCCAATCCCCCACCCCCCCAAAAAAAAAGAAAAAAAAGAAAATGAAATATTTGCCACCTGCGTCTGAACTCAATGTTATTTACCACACCAAGACCTGGAGATTCTTCCTGAAAAAGAGTTTAATTTCATTTCAACGTTTTAACCAATGAACTTAGAAGATCTTAAAAGATTTTCTATCTAGGAATGGCACCATTATTTATTCATCGGACCAAGAACTAGAATTTCTACTTGAAGAGAATTAAAATTGTATAACAATTTTTTTACCAATAAACATTTAAAGATTCACGTGGCATTTGCGACTGAACTCGTACTTACAACTGCCCGTCTAAAACCTAGGTGTACAACTTTCTGCCTGAGGATAAATTCAATTATTCAAAAATGATACTCCAACGGACATGACAAATACGGCAGGTATGAAGTTACAGACAAAGCTGACCAACGTAGGTGTATTTTGGTTCTACATAAAGCCCATGGGTTGAGATTAACGTCTGCGACTAAATCCATTTTTATTCGGCAAGACCTAGAACTGTCTGCTTGATTAAATTAAATTCTTCAGAGGTTTCGTCGTGTTAACGGATCAGAGCGGGATAGTACGTGTAACGCTTCAGACGATGTCTCCATGTTCTATATAAGTGAAACCTGAAGTTGGCGGCAGCTTTCATGTACGCCTACCTGAGTTTCCGTTTCTGGAACAGTGGAGAACTATGGTCTACAGAGGTCGAATCTTGTTTTAGACGCAACTAGCCGAGGAGTGAATCTTTGGGAGGAAAAAAAGTCCATGACTACACTTACCTGGATTGCAATCTCTCAAATGGTCGAGGACTATAGTCTATCTTACTTTTAAGACGCGGCGTGCCTGAGGCGTGAGTCTTTGAAAATGCTCCACCGTAGTCTATTTGAAATGCTCTACCGTAGTCTATTTGAAAATGCTCTACCGTAGTCTTTCTCCCAGTCGAGTGTCACTTTCGACCGTACCTCTCCTTACTTTTCAAATCTGGAACGGTTGAGAGCAATACATTATAGGAGGACTATAGGTTTCAAACCTCATCTTAGACGTTTGTAGTGCCAAGCGTCCCAGGGTTGCTTTTTTTAACCTTCAAAAAAAAAAACGGTCGTACTGCGGAGCTTTTAGTCTTTCTCGAAGTCTAGGGCTATGAATCTATATGTTTTCAATTTTTGTCTCAGTCTTTTTCTCTAAGTCGAGCGCAATGGTGTACGCGTACGTATCGAATCTCGTCTTGAGTCGCCACTATTCGACTATTACAAAGGCGAGAATCTTCCAAACGGTCTTCCGCAAAGGTTTCAGTTTTGCTCCTGGGACAACCGCATCGGGTCCAGATTTACATGATAATTGCGCGGGCGAGACTGACGCTTGTCACAGATTGACGCCGCGCCCTTACAACCGCATTCCTCTCTCCTCTTCCCTCGCCACCCCACCCCTCACACTCCACCTCACACACACAACCTTGTCGTGACAGTTCAAAGTGATAAGGTTAATCTAGGCAGTGCCACCACCATCGCCGCCCAAGCTGCAACAGCTACCTTCAAAATAAATTCCAAGATACCGGGAAACAAATGCCGTCGAGTCAAAACTACATTTCTGCAATCTCAAAATTAAATTCAAAGGCACAGGAAAAGTATTGGACAGGTTCAACTTAAAGGGCTCTGCAATATTCAGTTGTATTAGGTAAACAAAATGTTGCGCACTTCATCCAGTAAGACGATAACCCGGGATTCAACTCCAACAAATAGCAGCATTATTTTTTTCCAACGATTGGACTTTTCTAATGATTCTCTTGATAGTGTTCCCTTTCCGTTGTTGCACCAGCGCCTATAGTCGTTCCTTGATCTGGGCAGTGCATCCTCTGTATAAGCAGAAGAAGAAGAAGAAGAAGAAGAAGAAGAAGAAATAACTTTCCCCCTGATGATGATGATGATGATGATGATGATGATGATGATGATGATGATGATGATGATGATGATGATGATGATGATGATGATAAATAGTCATTGTTTATATGGTCCAGCTGATGATGATGATTACGACGACGACGACGAATACAGTTTAAGTAATGGATAATTAAATTTTACAGTATGCTCTAAGATATCCTCCACAGGAAACATCGCTCACACTGTATAAAATCAAGACTATCGTATCTTGTAGGCCACACTGACAGTAAATATTAATGTAATGGAGACACACCAACCCATTTAGGGAAGAGAAGTTTTGTTAACTTTTAGTCTCTTTTAAATTAAATTGTATTGATGTGCCACTTTCACGGAAAAAAATAGATTTGGGTTTTGCCAGATACTATCTATATATATAAATTGCTTAGCCGGAAGTCCTTCTTCGCCTCTACTGTAAAGTTTGTCCGGTATGGACGCTGATCTGGGCAGGTGCTGGGCGCTGCGGATCGGCCTGCTGTGCGCTCAAAACCCGCGAAATCGTTATAGCCGACATTTCCTTACCGAACGTTTAACCGTTTCTGAGATAAATAAATAAACAAAATGTCCACAAACTGCAATAGCCTCATTCCGCGCGCTTCCGATTCCACCCGTGTCAAGAACGTGCCGTTCCTTAGTACCACAAATTTTGTTTTATTTCCATTCAAAACACTTTTGCACTCATGTCACCAATCTTACAGCTGAAGGTTACCTGTTCACTTTCTTTTTCATCCATACTTATATGCGCACAAAAATTCATTCGCAAACAATCTTGCAAGAATCCCATCCAAGCGCCAAACGTGACGTCACATATAACTTTGCAGATGACATTTGACAACAGCGTCAGCTGTAAGTGTAAGTACATTGCAATAAATATCATGCCTAATATTTTTAAATAAAGGTATGACATTTAAAAGTACGTTGCCTAACATAAATACTAATATAAAAAAATAAAATATTTTAGTGCATTACTCATAACATGCCGGCCCCAGGAGACCACAGTGGACAGCGCACAGCATCAGTCGTATGTACATTACAATTAATTTCAGTGCATTGCATGCTCAACAGGTTTCTCTGTTGTATAGACCTGAATCAACATTGCGTCCCTTCCAGTAAAATATTGCAATTATTTCAGTGTATTGCTATTGGTCAATTCTCACCTTTATATGTGCTGCACTAAAACTGCCCAACTCACCAAAGTTAGAGGGAGAGGATGCCTTTGTACCCTGGCAGTACATTACGATTAATTTCAGTGCATTGCCTGTTCATGTAACCAAGCCCACCCCTTCAAACGACCAGTCCCATGAAGCTTATTCATATGTGCATTGTACTTTTTTTTTATTCCTATGTGTAGCGCTTAGGCCAAAGAAAACAAAAATTGTCCGTTTACGGTCACCCGACCGACCCTGTACATTTTGCACCAAACCTAATTTTTTTTTCAAAAAACATAAAAATAAAATAATAAATGAAGATACTTTTAGAAGCCAAGGCAAAATCGTCCAAATGAAACTCGCAGACAACAGTTGTCTCTCTGTCTACATTTTTAACAGCAACCTGTGTACCCTGACAAGCCAGGATACAAAACCACTAGTCTGAAAATATTTTGAAATAGTACCAGCCAATTGTGGGTCCCTTCATCGGTCAGTTTGTCGCACGCAATATCTTAAGAACCGCTGGACAAATTTTGTTCAAACTTAGTAAGTACATGAGTTAGTGTCCAGCATCCTGTACCATCGTATTTGTACTACCCTAAAGGTCAAGATCGCTGGGGCCCGTGCTTAGCCAAATATGTCTCGCTCTATATCTCAAAAATGGCTGAACCAATTTTGCTAATCTTTAGTAAATAAGTGACTGTGTTGTGGAAATGTATTTGTCAATTATTATTGTACACAACGACATAAATGTCCTTTGAAGATGAAGATTGTGAGTACTTCATCACAATGTCAATTATTATGTAGGAGTCCATTGGTCGGCCTATCGATCGGTATTTCACTTTCTGTTCAAAACACATTTTTTTGCGTCATCTATAATACGACGATTTTGTCTACTACAAAGTCTTTTATACCATTCATATTTGCACTTTCTTAATGCCAAAATGGTTGAGGTCTATGATTTTCTAAACAACTTGTGCGCTTTGTCTCAACAATGGTTGAATAAATATGGATGATTTTTAGCTTGCGGATAGTTCAGACAGTGGCCCATCTTTCCTTGTTTTAATTTTGTTGTTTTCGTTTTGCTGGTTAAAACCAGCTGCATGTCCGTGTCTAGAAATACATATACATTTCTTGCCATCTTATTTTGCATTACGCAGGGTAGGTTCACGGTAAATAATACTCTTGTTTTCATTAGTGATATAACTAAAAATAAATACAAGATGTGATGATATTCTGTTTAGCTCATTATTCTACAATGTTTGATAGATTTATGTATCCATTTCAACATGTGTCTTCTTCCGTTTCTCATTGGCCAAGTAGCGTTTGACTAAAACTAATACTTCATAGTGGACGAACAATCACAGGTGACGGTGTTTTTAGCAAATTAAGGAATATAAAAGTCGTTAAGAATAGAGGACCTGCGAATCGAGGTCTGCAATGCCTTTTCTGCACAAGACTAAAAACAGCAAAGAGTCTTCTTGTATTTTCGAAGATGCGCCAAAACACTGATGTTTTCGTCACGAAAACTACAGCTACAATTATCTCAAGGAAAGGGGAGTCCAAAGAGTAGGGCTTACATGGATCCACTAGATCAGCGAATGAAACTTACACCTTTTGTACTTCTTCAATTTTTCGAGTTAAGACAGAATACCTTTGTGCGTGGTACAGAGACGAAGCTCTGTGCAACTGCTAAATAGTAATTAACAAGCATACGGCTCTCATCTATCTTAATTTGTTCCTAGTTTCAGCGAATTGACGACATTGCGTGCATTAAGTAGAGCATGGGTAAAAAGGAATAATTCCACTCGTGATCGCATGCAGCAATTGTCTTTCATGAGAAGTTATTCGCACGCGAGAACGATGACATTTTTAACACAGTTCCTGTAGTTTTTTTGTTTCTTACAGTGGCTCAAAACAACAGGCTTTCATGATTAGCGACAATAATTAACAGAGAAGACGCTCCACCATTTTTACAATCAATTATGGTGTCACTGATTGTTCCGTGAAATACTGTCGTCGCAGCATTACTTTGTCTCATCATTGTCTGTTTTATATTAGAACACATGAGCATCCCATTGTTGAAGAGGGCATGCGGCGATATTGCAACCATGCATCATAGTGTCAAAAGCAAGGCAAATATAACATTCAGGCGGTTCCTGCCCCCCAGGCTAATGTAACGGAGCGTATGTGTGCTCACTTTTGCGTTGAAATAACGCTCGGCAGGCTCTCCTCCAGAATAGGAAGCCCTTGATGCAATGACAGGCTCAGCCAACCAGCCAAGCCGTAGACAACCCAATATGTAGCTTTAGCCCCACCATAGCAATGTATGTACAACATTCTACTGTGCCAAACGCCACTGGGAGTTTCATATTATTGGGATCGCGAGGCAAGTTGGCTGTCACTTCCGGTCACTGGCGCCTGATGGGAAAGTACGTTGGTGTCAGCCGGAAGTACGTAATTTTCAGCTCCTATTTGTAGCAGACATCTTTCCTTCGTTTTCCGTCCTCTATATGCGAAAGTATTCGTGGACGTTTATCTACACAACCAGCCAACTTCGTTGTAACGGACACACATGAGATAAACCCGTGAAATCATGGGGAATTCGATCTGACAGATGTAGTCTGTAATATATTTGGAAGATGTATCATAATTATATCGAATGTCGATGATGTATCATATTTGGTAATATTTCTAACTTTACTGCGCACAGTAGAGTTTTTTTTTTTTAAAACTCGCGATGACCTTTTTAGTCCTAAAAAAAATCTACAACTTACAACCTCAAAACGGCGATTAACTCTTTGCTTGTAGAACGTAAACCTAAAAACGGCGGACCGGTTAGCTCTTTGCTCGTAGAACTTCAAACCGGCGGTAAAAATTTCCTGGTACATCTTCAAAATCCCCCGGAATTGTGTATTTCCAGCTGATGGAAATCACAATTAATAGACCAAACGCTGTTTTCTGTACACCGTTTCATTATAAAATATGTTACCTGTCGTGACAGAATCATAGTTAAGTCGAAAGCGTAACATAGTCTTCGATCGGTGGAAGTTGGCTGCCTACATTTAAGAAGGAGAACAATTTAAGAGAAGAAGTACTTCGTAACCATGAAACTAAGACTCTTTGCAAGCAGACCTAGCACATCATAGAGATATTTTGCCGCAATGTCGCCGACTTTGCTTATATTAAAATGATTGCTACATGAACTACCAGATGCTATGTTGAACCTAAGCATGAACATCAAGCAAGGCAATTCTACATTGTTATTATCTGTCTGTACTTTTAAAGTTCTCTTTCACTTATCATTCCGTCTCACCACCACACTGCATGTTGAAAGTTACGTGCTGGAAAAGCAAATTGAATGGTCATTTCAGTTCATTCTGTTACTAAATGGCTAATCACACCCATGCAGCAAGGCCTGCATACCTACATACAGTTATTTTGTACAGCGTTTTCTCTTAAGAAACCGAATGCGTCCGAAGCTCAGTTCTCACACAGTCTAACATAATACAAGGTTTATTGTCTTCAATTACACAAGGAAATAGGACATTCGCATCAATTCAAACAAATACAATCAATATCTACATGCTTATTGAGTTTATGAAGTTCAATCTTGGCTTTAGCAAGCTATTTGGTGCATGCCGGACCTAGAATCAGTAGCCGGTGATACTGACATACTCAATCGTTTCATAACCACAAATCTAACGGTTTGCATTTCCCTCGCAAAGACTACCTCGGTGTGTTCTACAGGTCAATCGTTGCATAAAAACATCTTGCTCCTCTCTTTCACTCCAAAGGGAATATCTCGCCAATCTGGCGTGTTTGCAGCGGGAGTCTGACGACAACAACACTAATACTTGTCTACGCTGGTTCTTGTTTTCTGGCCTTCGGTGGTCCATCGCGACAAAACTGAATTAGCGAAAAACTGGGAAACTGGGGCGATGGACGGTCCCTTGTGGGCCCTCTTTTGTGCAGCAATGAGTAAATACCTAGCCTGTGTACCAGCCTAGGCTGCGGTGAGAGAGCCTCAAGTAGGGCTATGTAGTTTATAGTTGAGTTCAATTTAGTTTGCTGAGCGTATCTTGGCATTTAATTCTGTATAGACTTATTATTATTATTATTATTATTATTATTATTATTATTATTATTATTATTATTATTATTATTATTATTTATCATTCTTATATAGCGCTTTTTTAGCTCAATAGCTGCTCAAGGCGCTGGTCGATATAGGATCTAACTCAAGCCGCCCGAAGAGCACACGTGCTGCCTTGGGCGCACAGTCTGACGTTCAGACGACTGAGCACAATCCTAGGCGACCGGGGAAGGGGGAGAATAGAAAACTATACATTAAAACAACCATCAGACTAATAGCAATAGTAAGATGGCCAATGCTTACAGCCAAAGACTCCAGTTTGGTTTTATTTTGTTTTATTACATTATATCTTATCTTTCTTTTCTTTTTTTTTTTAAACATTTTATGTTATTTTTTTAATATCAATTTTATTATAATGTATACCTTTCCCCCCAAAAAACCAATGTTCAATTAAGGTTAGTAAGCTAGATTTAATACGCATTGGCAGGACCTAATGACATTTAAGGAAGAAATGACTAGTAGGTGCCGGAATGTTTGTGGGCGGTGGGGGTGGGTTATAAGGAGAGAGAGAGACTGACCGATTGGTTTATCGTTTTTGGCCACACCTCTTCCGCAAGTACATATAACGTATTTACATACTACATGAATAATGAACAAACAGCCGCCTAGACGCGTCGCGCGATTTATAAAACACACACACACAATAATAAACTTAAACAATATACAGGAAGAAACAAAATTAATTAAACAATAAAGTAAAAGAGTCATAAAACAATTTTAAACAAACAAAAAACTCCAATAATAATAATAATAATAATAATAATAATAATAATAATAATAATAATAATAATAATAATAATAATAATTACAACAACAATAACAACAATAATCTACAAATTTTTATTATCATTATTATTGTTATGATCATCGCCGTGATCATCATCATCATCATCGTCATCATCATAAAAATCATCAAAAACATAATAAATGACAATACAAGGGCCTACTTTAGACAGAGAGGGAGAGTGAGGGGGGGGAGAGAGAGAGAGAGAGAGAGAGAGAGAGAGAGAGAGAGAGAGAAAGAGAGAGAGAGAGAGAGAGAGAGAGAGAGAGAGAGAGAGAGAGAGAGAGGAAGAAGAAGAAGAAGAAGAAGAAGAAGAAGAAGAAGAAGAAGAAGAAGAAGAAGAAGAAGAAGAAGAAGAAGAAGAAGGAGAGCGAGAGAAAGAGAGAGAGAGAGCGTTGCTGTTTTCTCACTGCTCTGATCTTAAAACGTATGTAATTTAGTTTATCTTTAGGGAAACGTTAATTAGAAATGGACAGGAAATACAAGGAAAAACAAGGATAAAACAGAAATAAACGAACGTAAAGCAAAGGCGACTAGAAGAGAAAAGAAAGAAAAACAAAGGTAATCATCAAATTTATTAGCACTGGTCATGGTATTCAGGGATAGCTCAGTGGTCAGAGCGCACGACTTGAGTGAGTGCGTCTTGGGCGACGTTGGTTCGAATCCTGACTTCAGCAAACTATTTTGTGATTGCTGGATATTACGGGCCAGCGCCTTGAGAAGCTATTTGAGCTTGTAAGTGCGCTATATAAGAGAACTCTCTTTCTTTCTTTTTATTCGCCTTATCTTTAAAGGCGCCAATTCCAAATCTTCTTTTACTTTTGGCAAACACGGGTTTACACTAACATTTTGTTGCTCAAAACAACCGCTAACATTTCAATTTTTCATTAACTGGTCTGACGGAGCAATTTCCCGTAAAAAGGTACACCAATACTATTTCTAAATGAACCAAGCGGCTTCAAGAGTGAGTCGTTGGTGACTGGGGTAGGGCAGGGTCTATTGTATCAAAACTAAAACGAAAAAAAACTTACCGAGCAATCTTTTTGAAGGGGGTTTGAGTCTTATTGCCTACGATAGATGTTTAGTTTTAGCTCAAGATTGGTGGCTATTAGTTGCTAATAACAGACGCAAAAACTACGGGATTTAATGATTTATAAAATTATTATACTTTTGTTGCTGCTGCTGCTGCAGTTCATTATCCCTTTCTATCGGGAAACTCTAGGCCGCCTCCCCCGGGGAAGGCGTAGTCGCAGCCAGTGGCGCGCCCAAACCCTACCTACCTAACATTATTTGTGATTTTTTTTTTCATTTTTGCTGGGTGAGCAAACCGGAGTACACGGAGACACCCCCCAAAACGTTGCACGAGTCGAAAGTAAATAATATTCGGAGAAACATAACGCCCAGATGCTGGCTCGAACCCACACCTGTCAGGCGCCATTGGTTTCTGGCTGGTGGACAAGGCAAGTTAGTCCCGCCTTAGCCCACTGGGCCACAACGCTCGCGAGTTATTTTTGGTGTAAGCGTAATTTTTCAGGGGGGGGGGGGGGGGCAACACTCACTGTGAATGTTAAAAGGATCTGGTGAGGGGGAATGGTCAATGTGAGTCCCTTTAAATAAGATTAAAATATGAAAAAGAGCACAAAGCCACAAAGAACGAGAGCGAAGAGAAAACAAGTCATTCAAGGTCAGTGCAAAATACGCTGACTGATTACCCTCTTCTGTGGTTTCAACAGTAATTACCTGCCTGTGGAGAAACAGTACGCGGGAGAGGTCCAAGAGAGAGCGATAAAAAGGAAGAAAGAAAGAAAGAAAGAAAGAAAGAAAGAAAGAAAGAAAGAAAGAAAGAAAGAAAGAAAGAAAGAAAGAAAGAACAGAAAAGAAAAGAAAAAGAAAGACCAAAGGAAAGATTAGCTAAAACTCGGCATTTGACGTTATTTTTCGTCACGATTTCGTTGCTCCATTCTAAAGAAGTACAATTAAAGCATGGAATGATAGGGCACTGTCTGAAATAGCTGTAAGCAAAAATAACCTAAGTCGATTTTACAAATAGAGCAAAAGATATTTTATAAAGAATTGACTCCAGCCACGGCCACCCGGACCTTTAAGATAGAGACAATACGACTGCACGAGAATCTGACTTACTCAGGTGATGTTCCGTTCATTGGTTCTTTAGATATAGCGTGCTACGGAACGACCGACAGACAGACAGACTTTTGACTCGTTCTGATTCCAGACTATTTTAAAGAATTCTCTGGAACCACAACAAATAATATTGAAAGCGGAAAAAGGCATAGACATAAATAAAACGAAAAGACAGAATGAATAAATTAAGAAAGTGAAGACGTAAACCAAGTAACAACTAAAAAGAGCGATAATAAAATACCCAAACCTAATTTAAACATCCATTAAACGGAAAGAGGACAACAAAGACAGGAAGGAAAGAAAAAAATAAATAGCAAAGAACGGTATATAAAAGAACAATAAAAGATACCATTTTTAAACATCGGTTATGTTACCTTAACCTTAAACAAACAGAAAAGGGGAAATCTAAAAAAAACAAGGAGACAAAGAAAGAAAGAAAGTAAATAAAACGAAAATAAAGCATGTTTGCAGAAGATGTCAGTGGATCATGAAGGAGAACATAAAAGCTGAAAGAAAACACAATCAATTAAACAAAACATAAAAATAAAATAAATTGAATTAAAATGATGTTTACAGAAGTTGTTAATACAGTGTGTGTAGAGGGGGCGAGGTTTGGGGATGGAAGGAGGGAGAGAGAGAGAGAGAACAGAAAAAGACAGAGAGGAACAGAAAATGTAATCGAAATCATGTTGCATACTGATTGTTTTAATTTTTTTGTTAAAGAAAGAGAACGGATGAGCAATGGCCAAACAATCAATCGTCCACATAACGACTTTGAAGTTTTTATCCTTTCCGCCAAATTTGTCATTGTTCGACACGCGCAGAATTGCCCTGACTATCTGAGAATGAGATCTTGCGCAGAATTTACCACACACACACACATACACACACACACACCTACACACACACACACACACACACACAAAATATTAAAAACAATTAGTCGTGTAAGTACGCTGTGGATTCCGGAAAGTTTCTGGTTCTCTGAAGATCTCCTCAGCTGCAAATGGCATGCAGTTTTCTTCCCTTGGTAACTGAAGTGACCGGCCAGTGTCGCCAGTGACCTCTGTTATTTTGCACAATTTTCACGGACATGCGATCTAACTGTCATTACTGACTGTTACGCCCAGTGCAGCCCATGCCAGAAAAGTTGTAGGTGTACTGAGAGCTCTGTCAGGTCAAAGGTTGAACCTATTTCATGGAACAATGCTTTGATTCGTCCCCTGGTGTATAGTTTCAGGCGTTAACCTATATAAACTATTGCACTCTATCAAAATCATTGCACTCGTCATTTTTTATTTATTTTTTAAATTAAAAAAATATTATTTTAATTTTTTTACGCTTTATTGTTCATTTTGAGGAAAACTTCAAATGTTCAAAATCTTTTGCGGTGCAAGGCATCCAGTCAGCATTCTTGGGCTGCCAAATTCCAGTACAGCAGAGCATGTCAAATGACACCACTGCATGTGCCCCAAAGCATCGAGGAAATGCGCATGTACGTCTGTAAAGAAAACATGACCATTATTTTGGTGTCCGTGAGTCTGAGTCAAACCTGGTTTTATTTATTTATTTAATCAGTTTATAGTCCCCTCTCTTCCCGGTAAGGATTTTCAGAGAGGAGACTTTCTGATTATTAAACCTGGTTTAGCCTTTAACACATATTATGTGTAAAATGTTGTGAGTTCCGCACGGCGCCTATGGAACTGGAATTAGTTTAAGATGCATCTTTTTCATTAAGCTACCAGTATTTATTGCTCCATGTGCGGCTAAACGACGTTTCAAACATTTCGATCGAGATATCAAACAGCAGATTATCGGGTGTAACGAATATAGGTCTTGCGACTAGATATAATACAATTACATGTCGTGTACCTCCACTGAGTGACCGAGACTAGAAGCTAGTCACTTACAAGCAATGACGTCATATTCGGCAAGTCTTCGGGAACACCGTTAACGTCCTGGCGGAATTATCCGAATCGACTACTTATACTTTCATTGTTATTCATTATGTTCACGCTCTATTTTGCTTGTACTTTAGAAGAGCCTTTTGAAATAAACTTGTTACTTTTTATCATTCGCGGTGTGTTTCGAATGTTGTTATGACGTAAACATGTCGCCTATTCGAATGCGGTTATGACGTAAACATGTTATGAAGAGACCTCACGCTCGGTTAAGAATATCTGGCGGAAGACTATCTTCACGATTAACGTGAGAGAAAAAAAGTGTTGTAAACGCCGTAATTCAAACGAGAAGTTAGTTATTTACCTGCCAATCAATGGGTTAAATAATGGAACAACAAATTATCCGCTGCAGACTTCGGCTGGGTGTAAGCAACCTTAACAACAATATGTATCGTCGCCATTTGAGAGACGACGGTTGGCCGTTGCGGACACCAGGCTGAAACGTCTGAACACTTCCTGCTTTTTTTTTGGTTCTTTGTTTGACGATGCCCGTATTCAAACGATTGGTCTTCTTGATCCTATCCTCAGGGAGGTTAATACCTTACTCTTTGGAAATGAAAAATTGTCATTGCAAGAAAATGCCAAGACGTTTTCAACTGTTCACACATTTTTACTTTCATGTAACCGCTTCTGACGGCGTTATTATATTATATTTTATTTTCACATTTTATTTTCAACGACTTTCCACATACTTCGCTTTCTAACTTTGATCCTCAACACACATCTGTTAGTTTCTTCCCACAAGTTTAACTCTCTCGCACCCGCCCCTCTCCGCCCACGCCCCACTCAACCCCTTTCCCCCACCACTACCCCGCCACCATCATCCCCTTTTTTGTCTTTTTCCCCTTCGTTTGGAAAACTTAAACAAAAAATTTGTAACATTTTTTTAAAATAATTACTTCTTTGTTTTCCTTGTATTTAAATCAATGTTTTGTTGTTGTTTCAAGTAGTCCGCCAGTGATATTTTTGATACATTAGTATAATTTGGGTAGCACTCATTTAAGCCTTGTGCTTTTGTCCGCCCTGATGTTTTTGCCTTGTATTATATTATCTGGTTTGTTTGTTGAATAAATTTACGTTAAAACAAATAATGGAACCACAGTGAAGTCAAACACGCACATTTCATCCACAATTGTTTGAGAAAATTGTAGTGAAATGTCCCGTAGTGACTGTCGTCCTGTTGTGACTGTATGAAATCATTAGGGTGCGATTACCATTGCAGTTGCATACCGAATAGTGTAGTATTATATTAACGCATACTCCACTTTGGTTTTCCGGAAACTGGTCCATAATTTTCATGATTTCCCTGGTCGGCGACGCTGATTGAAGGCCAAAGGGAAGAGGATTGATCGCAGCGAGGTTTTTTTAATTTATTTTTTTTATTTTACCTTTATCTTATCGATTCAACGAGAGTCATCATCGGTCATCCACGTTTACGTTTTTTCCATGTCCATCAACCATATTGTATTAATGACTGGTGTATTCTTCAACGATATCTCCCCGTGTAATGACTGTGAACTTTAATTATCCTTCCATGCACTATGATTCCAACCGTCTATGAACTCCTGAGAACTGAATCATTTGTGCACCGAGTTATGTCATCTTCAAATCAAGTTGAAGACCAGCATATTTCTCTGAACCTCATGGAGTATTAACTTCTTCCTAATTGGGCTATCTTGGAACTCACATCAAGGAAAAAGCAGAACATTTAGTTTTCTTGATTAGACTCAATACCACAGGAAAACCTACAAAGAGATACATTTTTTGTTTTGTTTTTAATAATTCTCTTATTTTAATTTTAAATGGATCCACAAATTGAATCTGATGTATTAACAAAACAAAAACAAAAAAGAACGAGCAAATTTATAATACGTGTATTTCTGATTGAATAAGAGTCAAAAGTACCAAGAAGCGTTTGGTTTACAATTATTTAGTGACGGTCAATGGTTTTGTCGCAACATCGGGAAAAGAAATTTTTATTTATTTTTATTTATTTTTTAATTACATTACAAAAAATTGTCCGATAAACACATCGATTTTCTGCTCTTTTCTTCATGATGACGATGATGATTGAATAAAATTTGATACAACAACAACAACAACAAGATGATGATGATTGATGATTGATGTTGATGATTATGATGATGATGATGATGATGATGATGATGATGATGATGATGATGATGATGATGATGATGATGATGATATACGACTTTTTCTCAAATTACTAACCAGGTTCACAGTGCGGCGATCTGTACCAATACATACGCTCACATGTTTCACCCACTCTCAAAAACACAGCAAACACACACCTATCATTCACACATGTGGTGTAAAGGCAAGGAGATCGCTATTAGAAGACGGAAAGGAAATCGAATGTTATTTTGAAATTCTTAGATTGACTGCATCCAATACCATTACTGAAGATAGGGAGGAAATCGGAGTACCCGGAGAAAACCCTCGGTGACCTGACTAGTCTCGTTCCTATCACATAAGTTCGCACCTTGCAAGGAATCGAACCCGCGAGCTTCGGCATAGGAAACTAGCTCATTATCCATTGAGCAATGAAGCAAGATAGCATGGGTAAATGGGTCAAGCAGATGTACAACAACTTTAGTACGCACACGTGACACTTTCACGGCGCCCACCCGCCAACACATCAACAGATAGTGGAAGAGGGGAGGGACGGCAGAGGGGAAATAGAGAGCGAGGGGGAGGGGAGAGAGAGAGAAAGAGAGAGAGTCGTGTCCCTTGTGTCCTTTCTGCAGTGTGGATCAAGACAGCTGCGTGTTATTGCCTATAAATACTATTATTTTAGATAATTATTTTTGTCCCTTCCGCTCCTAGGCATAATCTTATCCATTAGACGCATCGGGTTGTTAAAACGCGTACACTGGTAACTGAATAAAGCATGCAGATGTTTACATTATCGGAACCACTTTAAACATTACGTTTTCCTTTACTACGTAACTATGGAAGCTTGCGGCAGAAACTGCGTCTTTACTTGTATGCTGCATTTATTCGCGCTGCTTGACCGATCAAACACTTCGATCAGTTCTGGTTTCTTGTTACTGTTTATGCCGCCTAGCTGAGAACTGTTCAAGACAGCTATAGTAGGTTTCAATGGACGGTGTTTGCCTTCGACTCAGAATCCAAATCATTTTCACCAGCTCTTGGTTCTTGTTACCTTTCTATATTCCATTGCAATGGATTGTTCAGGACAAATCCTCTCAATGGACGCCTTCGCCTTGTTAAAAATCTACCCAAGACCCAAACCACTTTCCCAAGAAATAGGTTCTTGTTGCTTTGCATACTCTCTCTCTCTCACACACACGCACACACACACGCACGCACACACACCCACACACACACCCACACACACACCCAGGACTGTTCTGTAAAAATGATCTCCATGGACGGTGCTTGCTTAGCTAAAGTATTGACCAAGGACGCTACATTAGAAACATGTCGTTTAGCGTTTCCGAAGTATGGCCGAAGGCTTTCAGCCGAGAGTAAATTCCAGTGATAAAAGTATGCATATTATTACATTAGATTCATGCTGTGCCGTCTATTACATTTATCACTGTACGTTCTGCAGAAAATAGCTCAGGGGCTGAATGTAAGAGTAGAAAGTAAGTTTCTACCTTCGAATTTGCGATCACATTTTTCACAGTTTTATAGTAATAGGCGTTTGCGGTTTTGTGTGTGTTTACCAACATTTCCAACATCGGAGTAAATTCCGTGGGTAATGTCATTTGGTGGAATAAATTCTGTATTCTGTATCCTGTAAAATTAACAATACCGTAGAGTTCTACTCGAATTTCCAACATAAATTTCCAATTGTTCTCCTATCACACTTAAAAAACAAACAAACAGATGAATTCATTCAGCAAGCTGGCGCCTTTGGTGGATTGAATTAGATGCTATTCTCTGTCAGAACTTCGAGCAGCTCTTGAGCTGGAAAATGAAAACACTGTTTAAAGGCTCCGTCACACATGCCGAGTGTGCAACGATTTTGTTTGCGATCCGATCCCGGTCGCTACGTGATGACGTCAGAATTCCTACTTGCCTGCGGTCCGATTTGCAATCGGCTCGGTATCGTGCGATTAGAGCCTGTTCTATTCTGCTGTGCAAAATCGGCCCCGGTTGTAAACTTCCAACCAACCAGAATGCGTCCCGTGTTCATTGTCAACTTGGCGGCACAAACGAAGCTGATGACAGGTGAATGGAAATGCAACCACAGGCTGGGAAGTTTCGTCTTTCGTAGGCCTCAATTACATACTATATATGCTATACTACGTACCTATGTAGGAGGCCCACGAGTTTTCAAAGACGAAATAAAAGACTTCAGAGCCTGTGATGCAAACCGCGATGTTTTGTATGGTTATGATTTGGTTTTCCATTGTTTTTATTTTTAAATAGTTTTTGTAGCATGTAGAGACGTTATTTCTGCTGTGGTTTCAGACTAGATGGTGAGCTGTTGGTTGGGGATGGTGAACTGTTGGATGGGGTTGGGGATCGTGTACACTGACACTAGTGAAAGTGAATATAAACAATGCACATTGTGTGGAAGTTTCGGGTCGACTTGATCGGAAACGTGTGGCAGTGCTACCGGTTTTGGAGTCCGGCCCGATCGCACTTCAATCGAAACGGATCCCAAATCCGATCTAGAATCGGCCTTCAAACCGGTATGTGTGGCGGGGCCTTAAGGAGAATTTAGTTCTTTCTATAGTAAACGTGAAACCCAGTACAGAATACAGAATTTATTCAGCCACGTGACATTGCACATGGAAATTAGTAGACAGTCACACAAACACTGCATATGAAAATTAGTAGACAGTCACACATACATTGCATATGGAAATTAGTAGACAGTCACACATACACTGCATATGAAAATTAGTAGACAGTCACACATACATTGCATATGGAAATTAGTAGACAGTCACACATACATTGCATATGGAAATTAGTAGACAGTCACACATACATTGCATATGAAAATTAGTAGACAGTCACACATACATTGCATATGAAAATTAGTAGACAGTCACACATACATTGCATATGGAAATTAGTAGACAGTCACACATACATTGCATATGAAAATTAGTAGACAGTCACACATACATTGCATATGGAAAGTAGTAGACAGTCACACATACATTGCGTATGAAAATTAGTAGACAGTCACACATACATTGCATATGGAAATTAGTAGACAGTCACACATACATTGCATATGAAAATTAGTAGACAGTCACACATACATTGCATATGGAAAGTAGTAGACAGTCACACATACATTGCATATGAAAATTAGTAGACAGTCACACATACATTGCATATGGAAATTAGTAGACAGTCACACAAACACACTTCAAACAACACCTTTTAAGACTTTAAATAAAAGCTCTTGAATACACAGTTGCAACATTATGCACATTCACAATGGATATGTCAAGTATACAAAATGGACAGGTGTATATATATATCATAGACAAGCTTCAATCACGAAACCTAATACACACACACACCCTCCCACACACACGCACACAAAAAGGTAAATCAATGCATATTTAAGGAACAAAAGGGTTACATTAAAATATACCATGGAAAAAATGAGAAACAATCATGCATTTGAATAAATTTATAAATCTCTCTCACTCACGCACACACACACACACACACACAGAGAAAGAGAGAGAGAGAGAGAGAGAGAGAGAGAGAGAGAGAGACATAAGCACATATTCAGTAAAGGTTTATTCCCGATATGAAACATAACATTACAAAGGCATCTAGGTTGACAGATGTCTTGGGGGAAATGAATCACAAATTCGAGTTATCAAACATGCGCATCACTCCATCTGATCACTACGGACTCGCTATGCTATGGCATGAGCCTGCAGTAGTAATGAAGAGTATAGAATACTTCTCACGTTCCGCTCCACATGGTGTCATCCCTGTATTAGTGCATAAACTCAGGTTGTATAGCATCTTCCCAGCCTCAATCGAGTGGACCCAGCATAAAGTAAAAACCGTTATTATAATTATAGTGCCCTCTCCAGTTCAAAGAGCTTCCCAAGGCGTTGGCAACACATATCCTGCGTGCACAAGCCAACTGGCAAAAGTATGGATCTATCAACTCGCTCACCACGACGATGACGATGGCGATGGCGATGATGACGACGATGATGATAATGATTGATGATGATGACGACGACAACATCGATGATGATGATGATGATGATAATGATGATGATGATGATGATGAGGGTCTATGATGACGATGACGATATCTATGGTGCCGAGGGTCTAGAGGACTTCGATGAGGTAAATGTTATCAAAAGCCTATCATCATCTGCAATGTGTATTTAAGTGACAATACGGAATAATAATAATAATAATAATAATAATAATAATAATAATAATAATAATAATAATAATAATAATAATAATAATAATAATAATAGTTATTCATTGCTTACAGGGTCCAGCGGACCGCAAATAGCCGAATCAGAACCACAAAATCAAGACCACAACTTGGCTGAAAGAGGACTCGCCCCTGATTCGCATAAAAGATCTGCTGAAACAACCTCAGTGGTAACATTAAAGGCACTCCACCAGCCGGTCACTTTACAATAACGGCATCCCACGCAGGGGAGGCGGAGGCTTTACTCTAATTTATGGAACCCCCGTTTACAAAAACAAAATAGAATACAAACATTATTATAAAATATCAACAAAACACATACATATAAAATGTCTACATTGCTAAATAATAATATTATAGGAAGCCCTAGTGACCATTTGGCAGAAAGCATCCAATATTCAACACAAATGAGGAGTTTTGTCCCGGAAGAGTTTTCAAGGAAAAAAGTCTAGGACTGGTAAAGGACTGGTCTAGGGAAGAAGAAGACAGTATAGTAGATTAATAAAAAAGAGTAGGAATGAGAAAGAACAAATGAGAAAGATGGCGACAGTGGGAATTTAAAGCACTACATTTCCAGAAAGTTGGGATACTATTTAGACCAAACAAAAACGCCACCCCCACTGGGGATATAATAATAATAATAATAATAATAATAATAATAATAATAATAATAATAATAATAATATTAATAATAATAATAATAATAATAATAATAATAATAATAATAATAATAATAATAATATCTAGACAATCAACAATTCTAATGGTGGTGGCGATTCATGCGCCTGTGAAAAATACATATTCTTGAAACATCCAGAGGACTTTTATTTGAGGCCTGCAGGGCCGGATCAAGGTAAGTAGAAGGGGGGGGGGGGGGGTTCCAAGTGATGGTATTGGGCCGGACGGAAGGTGGGAAAATTTTGCTATGTTCGTAAATTGCACCATTCATCACACATTCCGGTTGGTTGGTTGGTTTTTGAGTTTGATGTCCCATATTGGCTGGTCATCTAATAAATAAACTAATTAAGAGCTTTAAAAAAAAAAAATATATATATATATATATATATATATATATATATATATATATATATATATATATATATATATATATATATATATTTTTTTTTTTTTCCTTTCTGAGGTACATCGGATGGCCAGGGGAGGGGTTCCGGAACCCAGGCCCCTCCCCCCCCCCCAGATCCGGCCCTGCCCTGGTAGTATACAAATGTTTTCTAATGCATTTATCCATACAGAACATTAATACACCACTCCCTTCCCTCCCTCCACCCCTCTCCCTTCTCCATTCTTACACACAAATAATTTTGATTTCAGAGAGAAATAAAATCAATAAACTCTAACTCCTCGAGGACACCAGACGCACCCACACACGCACACACTTACATGGTTGAATTGAAACAGTGCGCCGAGCGCGTGTCAGAGGTCGCAGTGGGATCGACCAAGTTTATCCCGAACATTAAAACGGCTGTGAGCATTATCTTCCCGCTTGAACGAGTCTGGTGTTGATGATGAGACTGGTATGTTTCGCCAATGTCTACAAAAGTTCAATCTGTCGGATACTCGAATGTAATATGGCTGAATTCGTACCCCATTCGCTATACATTTAACTGAGAAAGCGACTCTTATGTCCACTGCATGTACGGCAAGTGTGGCCCGAACCCAGTATTGCATTCATTCACACACCATGAGGTCGTGAACTCAAGATATTTACAAATATAAAACGTTTCAGTACTCATACAAACTATTCTTAACGTTGGTCCATTCGATCTTGAACAAACCCTTGAGAGAAAAATAATAACATTCAACAGAGGCTGTGAACTCAAAATATTTATTTACGCGCGCACAAACACACACACACACACGCACACCCACACACATACACTTCATATCTCATTCCAACTAGTCTTATTGTTATCCATTCAAATTTGAAAGAACCTCTTGAGTAAAAAAAAAAAACATTCCAAACAAAAGGGGTCGTCAACCCAAAATATTTACAAATAGAAAACGCGACAGTTCTCATTCCAACTATTCTTAACGTTAATCAATTCGAAAGAAACGCTAGAGTGAAAATAGTCCCATTCAACAACGATATCCAAAATGTTGCTCTGAATAAAATATCGAGTATCTTATATGTCAACACTTAGACCAGTAACCCACGTGTACATACACTGGCTGACACAGTAGACTCGTGAACACAGTGAGTGCAACATTATTGACTGGTCAAACAATTCATACTTTCATTGAGTCATTATAGTAAACAGTTTTTCTTAAGGAGAGAAGGAGGCGGAGGAAGGGAGAGAGAGATAGAGAGAGTTCAACATACTGAAGGTCGGAGAAAAACACGGCGACTGTGTGTGTGTGTGTGGGTGTGTGTGTGTGTGTGCGTACGCATGTATGTGTGGGTGTGCATGCGTGTGTCGTGTGCGAACGCGCTTGTATGCGTGTGACTAAAAAAGTGAGTAAGTGAGTGAGTGAGAGAAAGAAAGAAAGAGACAGACATGATTGATTGATTGATTGATTGTTGCTTTAGGTCCAGCGGACTCTTCCGAGCCAAATCAGGACCGGACAACCCCCGATCCGCATAAAAGATCTGCTGAAACAACCCTAGTGGAAAAACCGAATGCCTTCCACCGGCCAGTCACTTTACAATAAAGACATCCCACGCAGGGGACGGCTGAGGCTTTACCCCAACTACTCGAACAAGAGACAGACAGACAGACAGAGATTTTCAAATGTTCAGAGAGAGACAGACTCACAGAGACTGAATGAGGAACAAACAAGCAAAGGCAGAAAAGAAGAAGAAAAAATAACAGACAATATAATGAAGGCTGGACAGTAGATAAAATCGACCACGAACGAAAAATATGCATTGTCCCCGTAAAATGCAACAGCAGAAGTCTACAGCTAACTGATTGCGTTTATAGAAGCCCATGGATAAATGAAACCTTACAATTTATTGGTCCGATCTATGAGCATGGCGTAACTGTAAATGGCTGGAACTATCCTGTTACACTTCATGATGAATTTATGAAACGATCGGTGAATTTTTATGTTTCGCGAAAACTAAGGTTTCACTTTCCACATACGGTGTGGCGAAACTACTCTTGGCAACGTTACATGTTTTGACAATTACTGTC
>CM072518.1:32468658-32508658 GCA_036898135.1 Oncomelania hupensis | reverse complement strand
TCAACCTAAGATTGAGATCCCCCTCAGTATGTTCCAAATTACACGGTTCTCTATGTACTGTACATGTCTCTGGGAAGAGAGTGGTCTGGTGTTCATTTCCATCCATTGATCCTCGTAGCTCGCTTGTAATGTAATAAAGACATTAGTAATAGACTAGAAGGTTACTGATAATGTTTACATACTGATATTCTTTAGATCTGGCACCCTTCTCTCGTCCTGTAATCTTGTCCACTCTTCGAATCTCATTCATCTTCCTGTCTCCCTCCACTCATGTTCACCCAACACCACCTCATTCATCTTCATGTCTCCCTCCACTCATGTTCACCCAACACCACCTCATTCATCTTCATGTCTCCCTCCACTCATGTTCACCCAACACCACCTCATTCATCTTCATGTCTCCCTCCATTCATGTTCACCCAACACCCACCTTTCAGACCTTTATTTCTAACCGCTCATCTTACCCTTCTCCCCTACCCTCCCAACCCCTCCTGCTAAGTAATCCTCCTTCTTCTATTTTCTTCTTCTTCCTTTCTGTTTATCCTCGACACACGAGCTTTTCGTGGCTCATCAATACCTTTCACCCAATCCACCCTCTCTTTAGTTTGCCACTAATCTTGTCCCTGTGACTCACCCCTCTCAGTTCCCCCATCGTCATTTCATATAAACTAGCGAGCCACGGAGTTTCCTCAAAGGCTAATTAGTTACTCCATCGCGCTTACTTACAAGTGGTGACAAGACGAAATAAAAGTCAAGGAGATACAATTAAAATGCACTAAAAGATTACTCTCTCCCCCCCCCCCCTTCCCTCTTTCTCTCTCCCTCACTCTCTCTCACTCTATACTATATTACTATAATATTAGTAACATACCATTTTAAAAAGTTGGAGAACATCAATCGTGAATTATGTACAACTGAATAGCCCATTAGTCAGGTAGGCTTTTAAGGGGAGCTCAGTTCCCGCCACAACTCTGTTACTTTCAATAATTTATTGTACTTCAGTCACAACCGAAACTCTGGCAACCATGATGACAACAAACCTCCCGTGCCCCTCCCCCGTCTTCTTTTCCCCCTTCCCCCCAATCTTCTCCTCTCCCCAACTTAACCTCCAATTTTCCCCTCCCCCAACCCTAAACTCTACCTCGTACACGGTCTCTTGCCTTGTCACATCCTTCCCTCCATCACGCCTTTCATCCTCACCCTCGTTCCCTCCTGCCTAGTTTATCGTTCTTTTATATAACGTTTTTTAACATCTTAAGAGCTGATCAGGGTATAATAAGATCTAGCACAAGCCGCCCGAGACGCGAACTTGCTGCTACCTTCGCCCCCAAACAACTGAGCACAAACCTGGACGACTGGGGATGGGGGGGGGGGGGAAAGACTTAGTGCGTGCTGGCTTTTATTTTTTAAACATTGTTTTTGGGGTGTGACTGGCACTCACTCATCTAGGACATGAGCGTCAGGATCTTTAAAGTTCGCGTGATTAAATGTATGTGTTCACGGACTAGATCGCTTTATAGTTTCCTCCGAATGAGGAGTTTCGATTTCTCATTTGCACTGACCTTCAGTATAGAAAACCAACCTTTGGTGAGACTGAAGAGAAAAATACAGCTGTTGATGAGGCTCGTTTCCAGCCGGACAAAAAAAATGAAAAGGATCATTGGTATACTACTTTGTCTACGTCTAAGTATGACCATTCAGACATCACAATGATAGCATTATCGCCTATTAAAACAAAACACACACACACACACACAAACACACCCCCACACACACACCCCCACCCACACCCACACCCACACACACACACCCACTATGCCAAATATTACACGAGAAAAAAACCAGTTGCCAACACTGAGTATACAAGAGATCTGTTAGGTCTACACATTTTATGGTGTAGGTCAACAGGTACAGGTACTCTGTGTAAGATTAGCCTACTACATAAATCCATCTTTACAGTCCAGTCCACCATTAACGCTTGATTCTGTGTTTGGGTCAAACGGTTTTACTTTCGTCATAATGGGAGTTGTTTTTAGCGTTAGCCTACGTCGTAGCACTGGCAGATGTTAAAAGGCGGTGAGGGATCCAGCAAGCACAACAGTCTGCACAAAATCAGGTTCGAACCCACGCCATCCGAGAAACACCTTTGTTCCAAGCTTGCGCACCGTGCAATGTCCGTGGATCCACGAGACTCTTCTAAAATGTAACTGAATGATTGATTGTTCTAGTGTCACGCTATTATAGCATTCTCCATGCGGATCTGCTAGTACCAGGCACCAGGAAACTGAACACGGGACTATTAATCTGGCGAGGTCGGGAGAATCCGGCGACAGCATCATTATCAACATACTTCAACGTGGTGGAGACGGCGCCGCTGATTGATGTGTGTTTGCTATAACGACCATAGTTTTTTCCTGCTTCGGAACACATCAGTAAATCTCTTATCTCCGTTGTTCGCTCTGACCTGTACAGCAGACTGCTGTTCTGGACTGCGCAGAACCCAACCATCAGTGCATCTGGCTTTGTGTTGACTAAAGTAATGAATGTGAACAAAAGAAGAAAGGAACAGTAATTCATTATGTCCATCAACATTCCCACCCAAAATACAGGATCGCAGTGCCGATTAAAAAAATAAAGAAGAAGAAGAAGAAATAAACGGACTGTTCTAAATAGCGCACTTTTCCACACACAAGAGAGCTGCTCAAGGTACTGACCACTGAGATGCATTACATACATGTATAACATTCAATTTAATTCAATTAAACAAATCTTTATTACCTTTCACAAGGAACTATGACAGGCACTTGATCACTAAAATAAACAAAATAAAAATAAAATAAAATACAAGTAAAAAATTAAAGATAGTATAATATTGGTTTAAAATCTCTACAACATGTAGGATACGATTATATATGCACACTCACACGCACACACGCTATTAATTTATATTGTAACTAATGTAACAGAATGTAAAACAAAATCTCACAGAAGAAGCTGTTCTATCTAATAACAGACACAGCTTATTGTTAGGGTACAGATATCACAGAGTGACATCACACAACACAGGCGGCGGAAGCGGGGGGGCAAGGGGGGCACTGGCCCCCCCTAGAAAAATATTGGGGGGGCAAACCTATACATTTGCCCCCCCAATATTCAGCCCCTCAAAAAACATTATTTGGGGGTTCAAACCAATATTTTCCCCCTTTCTCTGGACTGATGCAAGTTAACAATACCTGTGCTTAGACCATTTTCACAGCACTGAAGGACTGCTTGATCAGACTTGACTTGCCAGTGCAAAACTGTAGGGGTCAGGCCTACGACGGGGCGAGTAATTTTCAGTGTCATGTGTCAGGAGTTGCAAAAAGATTCAAAGATGAGATCCTTGCTGTGACTGAAGAGCTGGCGACAGTTCTTCAAAGAAAACAAACGACTTGTGATGACGCAGTAAACGCTGCTGACATTTGTCTGAGAACACTGGAAAGCATGCGGCATGAAGATTGTTATGAGACATTTTTTGCTGACATCACAACGAAAGCTGCAAATTTGTGTGATGAGCCCTGCGTTCCTAGACAGAAGCAGCCTCCACGAAGACTGGTCGATGGCTCACAGGGTCACAGCAACTCTTGTCCATCTGCTTACTACAGACAGCAATACTGTGAGGCCATTGACAACATCAAAGAACTTTCAAAGAGCCAGTTTGATCAAATAGCTCTCGACTTACCAAGGAAAATTTATGTTCTTCTAAGTGATGGAGCAGCAGGGAAGAGACCAGCAATTCCTCAAGAAATCAAAGATATATATTCCGCTGACATCGACTTGGACAGACTCAAAACTCAGCTAGAACTCCTCCCACATGCACTGGGTGACACCAGGAAGGCGGCTAACTCTAGGATCACCATCTTCCAAGCAATGCCGGATGAACTGAAAGCTTCTGACACTGTGCGACGGATGCATAGTGAAGTGGATAAACTTCTCAGACTGTACTTCACCATCCCAACCATAACTGCAACGGCTAAACGCAGTTTTTCAGCCCTAAAGCGGGTAAAAACATAGACTACCTTCGGGCAACGATGATGCAGGAGCGTCTAAATAATTGTCTTATAATGCATGTGTTCAAAGACAAAGTAGATAAACTAGACCTAGCGCAAACTGCTTACGAATTTATCAATAGAAATGAACGCCGTCAGGCATACTTTGGAAAATTAACGGTGAAATTTCCCATGCCAAATGACATGCATGACTGCTGTTTTTGTTACTGTGATGGATCAACATTATCAGGTCAGTTTTTCTACCATTTCTTTCTACCCTCCCCCCCCCCCCCCACTTCTCTCTCTTATATGCACAGTTGTAGAAATATATGATATATCTTTTTTTCTCTCTCACATAGTGTCTATGAAAATAGTTCAAATTATTTGGAGTAAATGTCCAGGGCCGGACCCAGGGGGTGGGGGGTTACCTGGGTTCCGGACCCCCCCCCCCCCCCTCCAAATTTAAACAAATTTGAATTTTTTTAAATGCAAAGAATTTCAATTTTTTTACATTGTTTTTAAAACATTGCAGTTTTTAGTCACTTTTGGTCAAAAGTACAAAGAGTTATTTATAGTCAATTCAATGGAAATCAATTTCAAGGGATCCGTTAAAACGTCCAAAGCGTTTTCCCGTTGAAACGACCAAGTAACCCAACCCCTAAGCCTAAATTAGTAAATGCAGCCATATTTTCTTGTTCTGGCCGCAAGCCTCTTCCAGCACTTTCACCTTGATACGGCCATAGTCCACCAAAAACGACTTTTTAGAAATATTATTTAAGATGCTAAGTTAATAATTATGACAATTCGCTGTAACGAACATCCATTGAAACGACCATCGCTGAATCGTCCAAAAACACCGTTGAAATGGAAACCCTTGACAGTGAAGCTGCAGAAAAGGCCAAAAGATGTCGATGCCTACAGGGAAATCAAAGAGGTCAGTAACTGCATGTCTTCTATTAGAAGAGATGTCGACAGAGCGTTCGTTGCCTGCTTTGGTGAAGTCAGCAAAATGGCAAATGCTTTGACAACTGGTGTTATTGTTCCTCGTCAAGCATACCGACAGACTCTCCGTGACAACCAACCTGCGGCCACTCCAGAAGAATATTTCAAGATTAGCACTGCCATTATTTTCTTGGAACACCTGTCAACCGAATTGGACTCGAGGTTCAAAAATGCTGGGCTAGCAGTTGATGGTCTCTCTCTGGTGCCAAGCACTTTAATAGACCAGGATGGTTTCATGCAGGTTCCAGAAGGGGTGAAGACACTGGCAATGTTGTGGGAGTCTGACCTACCAGACAATGCTACCCTTGATGCAGAATACCAACGGTGGGTTTGCAAATGGCGAAGTACTGCTGAGAATGCGACAGCTATCGTCCCATCCACGGCATCAGAAGCACTGAAACATTGTGACAGGGATTTTTATCCCAACCTGTTCATCATGCTAAAGAACCTTTGCACCCTGCCTGTCACTACTACCGAGTGTGAGCGTTCAAACAGTCAGTTGCGCAACCTGAAAAACTACCTGCACTCTACAATGAAACTTGTCTGCAGTAAGATAGTGAAAATCTTATAGAAATAAGTCGTTGGAGGCAACATAAAACAAAAAAAAAGTACTTTACAATGGGAAATAAATAACTCATGTCAATGTAAGACAACATTCATCACAGATCAACATATGCAGTCACATGACAGTCTGTGGATCACTGATTTTTTTGCACAGCCCAGTCCACAAAGAATTTGATCCATCTGTTCATCGGGGCAACAGAGACTCAATGGATTTGCTTTACTGAAAGTGCACAGGGATGTTGATATTAACTTCAAAGAGGCAGTGAACTGTTTTGCCAGAAGATACAATTCACAAATGGTACTAATGCCGAGGAACCTATTGCAGCAAGACAGAATTAAGTGAAAGCAGGGCGATGATGTTCATAAACTACAAGGTAAAGCTTTATACCGTTAACGATCAACAAAAAGTAGTGAATAATAATAGTATACAAAACATCTCTGCTGATAAATAAATGTTTGTGTGTGTGAGTGTTGTTGTTGTTTTAAGGGAGGGGCAGAGGATAATTTTTGTACCCCAGAGTTTGTCAGTTCAATTGTTCAAAAAGCTCAATGTCCCAGACCATCACAAATGGCTTTTTCAAGGTTCAGATTGCACCAGATTGCACCATTTTGCATCCTTGAAAAAAAAATTCCGGGGGAGCATGCCCCCGGACCCCCCTAGAAGGCTCCGCGCTTTGCGCCTTCGCTGAATCTGTAACACCCGCCACCCCCACCCCCACCCCCTCGACTTTTCCAAGGTCCGGCCCTGATGTCAGTGAATACATTTTGTGTGTGCCCCCCCAATCCTGAGCAGCTTCCGCCGCCTGTGCACAAACATAGTTTGAAAATAATTTGAAATCAGGATCCGACTCAATTCTTAGCTCAGACATAATTTTCATGTTGGGCGGCCGAATTCACCCGAGACCTTATTGCAAACCAGCATCTTCAGAAGGAATTTGAGCTGGCTAATGTCAGTCAGTATCCTAAACGATTCCGTTTCTTCTTTGTAATTTGATGTACCTACCGCTTATCTAGCTTAAAGAGCTGCTAGCGGCATTGTAGCACTGTTGGAAATAAAATAAACAAACGAACCGTATAGAGCATCTACAATCCGCGTTCTTCAATACAGACTCCAGATTAGAATTAATGAAGGATTATCACGAATACACAATTATACTGGAAAGGCATAAACATTAAATTATTTTTTCAGTGACTTACTGCAAATCAAACAGCATCACGATCTTGTATTGACTTCTCTAAGGCATTTACTGGTTTTAGCCACAATAACGTATTACCATGAAACTACAATTCTGCAATACTGGGAGTGGAATGTGCTTTATTAGTAGCAGTATATGGACGATAATCCTCCACTAGTAACTATTAGGCCTATACGTTATTCGCACATTGCCGTGGGATATGGAAAACTGTCACATCGAGATCGGACATTATTTAATTAAACCTAGTTCAGTTTAGTAAATATAGGCTTAATTTTAGGCCTCGCGGTCTATTTCACGCCTCTTCCTTTTTTGCCTTACACACGTGCGTGGGTCACGCTAGTGCATTTATGTTAAATACCAACGAGCGCGCTTTGCGTACGAGTGCAGCGTATTGTCCGTTCGAGATGTGAAAATTGTTCATATTCCACGTCTAAGATTCGAATAACATTTATGTATCGATTTTTCAATTGGGGGTGGAGAAAAAAAAAGGGGGGGGGGGAAGAAAAAGGAATCAAAATTAGACTATGTGTGTGAACGATCACTTTTCACATTGCTTTCTATCCAAATGCGCAACCAAAAATAGTCCAAAACTCAGAAGCTTTCCTTCATATTTATTCAGCACGCACACAAACATGAACGCAAGCGCACACACCCAACCGAGCACCCACCCTCCCACACACTCATACACATATACAGAGTAAAGAAATGGAACCCCAGAACATGAAAAATGACTGGTGAAAAAACAATGCCAGTTTAATTCATTGATTCGTCTCCGCTTCGTTTAAAATGTAGGCCTAGGCTTCAGTCAACTCTAGCTTAGGCAGCTAATGAAAAACAATGCCAGTTTCATTTGATGATTCAGTCGGTCCATTTACTCTCTTCACTCTTCCTTTCCTTGAAATAATTGTTGCTGTAGTATTCGTGAATTAGTATGGAATTCCCTTTGTAAAATATTTAATTTCACCATTTTCAACTAAATAATCTTTATTTAGATGCATATTTTCTAAATAATAATTTGTTTACAAACAATGTACGATTTCTCTAAATAATATATTGTATCGGCAAATAACATATTTAATATCTAAACAACAAAACAAAATAAATCATGATATAGGTAAATAAGTCATTGCTGCTTGATAAGTGATTATTTACCTATATAATGCATTATTTAGCAGATTGTGTGAAATATAATGTATTATCTAGAAATGCTTCTAATTATGATTTGTTTACTTTTATATATACATTATTTATCATAATTTGCTAAATAATTGATTATTTAGGAGATGCATTATTTAGTTCATTGTTTAGGGACTGCAACTCCCCGTTCGGGTGCCGGGGGTTTCAGTATAAATAGTATCCCCACTTTCTGGAAATTTAGTGCTTTAAATTCCCACTGTCGCTGTCTTTCTCATTTGCTCTTTCTCAGTCCTGCTCTGTTCTATCAATCTGCTATACTATCTTCTTCTTCGCTAGACCAGTCACCTACCTTTTTTCTTGAAAACTCTTCCGGGACAAGACTCCTTGTTTGTGTATGAGGTCTGTTGGATCAGCTTGGGAATATTGGACGCTTTCTGCCAGGTGGTCACTAGGGCTTCCTATGATGTTATTATTTAGCAATGTAGGCATTTTATATGTGTTACGTTGAAACGCGAATGGTAGTATGTCTGAAACGCGCACGATAGATCTAATCGTTTCGTTTTGCAAAGTATTCAATAATGGAGTTTATTTACCTTTGATTTGAGTTTGCATTGTTGTTAGGAGAGGCTTTGTATAACGTTGATTATTTTTGTTGGTCGATATTGTTGGAGAATTCTCTAGATCTGCTTATTTACTGTCGATGGAAATTTCCCGATAAATGTCGAAGTATCAGAACGTTCCCGGAAGGAGAAGAAATATGTATGACGTAAGACAGTGATGACGAAGTTTAAAGCGATTGGTAAATTGCGTCAAACGAGATCGTTCCACCTTGTTCTGGACTAGAGAAAAAATTATATATTCGATGCTCTGTGTATTGTTGTTGATAGTTGTTGATAGTGAGTTGGAAAGTAAAAAGTTGAGAGTGAAAAGGCGATTGTATGCAGTTGTTGATGTGTGCTGAATAAAAGTGGAAAACTTCATACGTCGACTCCGTGTCTTGTTGCTGAGTGAGCAGGCTGCGTGGATAAACGAATCTGAGTTACACCTTATCAGGAATTCAGCATTGGGGCTGAATCAGATACTGATAGAAAAACTCCAACATCAAACGGAGTGTAACAAAATGTATATGTTTTGTTGATAATTTATAATGATGTTTGTATTCTATTTTGTTTTTGTAAACAGGGGTTCGATAAGTTGGGGTAAAGCCTCAGCCGTCCCCTGCGTGGGATGTCTTTATTGTAAAGTGACTGGCTGGTGGAGGGCATTCAGTTTTCCCACTAGGGTTGTTTCGGCAGATCTTTTATGCGGATTGGGGGTTGTCCGGTCCTGATTTGGCTCGGAAGAGTCCGCTGGACCTACAACAATTATGTAATGTAATGTAATGTAATGTAGGGACTGCAATATTTAGGGGATTATTGTGAGGTTGTGTGTAGTTGTCGCGAGAGGACCAGTATAACACAGCACTACGGCATCTCGGCTTACATAGTCAGCCTGTAACCTTTGTAAATTAACGTCGTCGACGACGCAAGTCTATTGTGGGCTAAGCATTTGTACGCTGACGCTGGCTCAGTTAGGCAGTGACCTCATTCAGCTTACGTATAGCCAGTAACACCCACCCATGCCAGAGTAAGCCTCTTGTGGTTTAGATTTCCCGGGCTTCCGGCTGACCACAGGGCTAAATAGTCATTCTTTGTTTGACGCTCATAGAGGAAGGAGCTAAGCTCTGAAAGATCTCTCTACCTGGAGACTAAAAGCAGGGACTGGTGAAATTCTATTCAACCTAGTTAGCCACAGCCTGACATTGTCAAAATGATAAATGATCTAGCTTTTGTTTCATCGCGATTTATTGATATTATTGCTGTATTATGTTTGTAAAGTTTTGCCATGTTTAGAATGGTGAATGTTAGTCAAACTTTGCGTGACCACGTGGCGGACACGCGACCGGTTTCGACGCCATGAATTACCCCCTATGGACCAACTGTTGTTTAGCCTATGTGTATTATTGCAGACCAGTGGTTGTATCGGAGAATATGTATAATATTAACTACTTCTCTATGTGTGTAGTTTAGCCATGATATATATCTATATATGTATAGGAATTAGAGTGGAGATTCCAGTGGACCACGGACTTAGCAGAATGTTCGTCGCTTGTATAAGTGGGGCTATCACTGAGGGCTGTAGATGCCTTTAGTGAGACGCTCTGCACACCCTTAGTGAACCAGTGTTGCAGAAATTCGTCTCATATTTTGCAGACGAGCAGGCATCGTTGGCCCGAAGCAGAAGCAAGACCATTAAAAGTCCACACTGACATTCGGCCTGCATGGGAGCCTCAAGCACTGAGCTACGAGAGCCCACCAGTCTGCCAACCAGGAGAAGACTCCACCACAACATTAACACCGCTCATCTACAAAAGAGCTACGTTATTTGTGCACCAAAACTGCTATAGAAGGACTTCAATAGTCCACTCTTCCAGAACTCTGACCCATTGGGCAGAACGCGCCATTAGCCCAATGATGAGACAGTAGCTGCATAGAACTATCAAGGAGCGAACTATTCGAAGTGATATTTGGACTTTTAAGTTAGTATAGTGATTAGAAGATTTTGTATAGAGTAGAGGAAATAAATGTGTGATATTTACTGTTAACAAGTGGCTGGACTACCTATGTTTCATAGCCGTGTGAGAGCTAGTGTGACAGTGAATCTTTTACAATTTTCTTTCTATTTCTGTAACCGCAGCCTAACAAAGATCGAGCTAAACTTATAAATGTATTAAGATTAGTCACCGGGAGATTTACTAGCGATCCCCAAAGACGAAAGACGAGTGGGTAATAGCATTCCATTGTGCAGAGCCCAGCAACAATAGACCCTAGTGATAAAGAAAATTGGATAATAGAGATTTTAAACTATGTGGCGATTAAAAAAGAGACAACTGCTTTATTTCATACTATTTTTTATGTTCGCCACCGTATTAATATACGAAACTGAAACGGTAACAGCTCCGGATTAGAGTGATCATCATTATTTCTGCATTAGCGGGATTGCCTTCAAATTAAATAAACATAGAAAACTCGCAAAATAATGGCGATCTTGTGAAAAAAACACCAAGCAGAAGTGTTGATTCCAGTGTTTCAACAATTCAATACTCCTGCCACATCTTCTACACTTATCTCTGCGCTTTCGAGTAAATAAATACAAAAAGAAAGCATACTTTTTTCATGACGGAGATACTGAAAACACTGAACACTCCCGCACAAAACTGACCTTGACCTTTCGGTTGTGTTCGGGACGTTACAGACATTTTATATTCGAAGTTGTGGAGTGATTTATGTTAAAATTAAATAATTACCAAAACTAAGCTTTAAAGCGAATCCGGGAATCCCATAAATAATGAAAATCGCCTAAATAATGAAAATTCCTAAGCAATGATTTGTTTACGTAAAAAATGCATTGTAATTTAGCACCATCTTCTAAATAATACTTTATTTAGCAAATTCTGCTAAATAATGCATTATATAGGTAAACAATTCATTATTTAGAAACATTTCTAGATAACACATTATTTTACACAATCTGCTAAATAATGCATTATATAGATAAATAACTCCTTATTTAGCAACAAAGCCTAGAGATAGCAATAATGGGCTCTGAACCCCAAAGCTCATAGAGTTACTAAAGGAGGCCTTTTATTGCAATTTATGGCTGTTTTATGAGCTTTTTAAAAAGCGCTCCAAACACTCTGGGAATCCGCAATTTGCTAAATATAATATATATTCTTATATCTAACTCCAAAACATAGCCAGTTATTTAGTTATTAGTCAAAACTTATTTAAAAACTTAGAAAAATGCCTTGCAACAAATTGGAAATTTTTACAAAAACCGGTGGTAGCACTTCCCGCTTGGACTCTCTCCCTAACTTGGCGGAGTGGGACGGACCCCTCGACCTTTTGCACGCATCTCCCACTCCACCAAGTGAGCCCAAGCGTTGTGGCATGTGTTGTCATCAAACCCCAAATGGGGAATCTCTACGAGACGAAATTAGAGAAACCCACGGAGGTGTACTGACTGAACTTTGGCTGCGAGTCGGACAGTTGGGTTAAGTAGGAGGTTCCCAGGATACAGCGCGCAGCCTCCTGTCTTACCCAATGTCATGCAACCATTCGTTCTTGCGTTCAATATCTGTTTACTTGTTGCCTGAGGCTTGACAATTGGATTAAGTAGGAAGGGATCGAGAGTTAGCGTGCACCTTCCAGTCTTATCCATTGTCATGGCAATTTTTAACATGTATCCAAGCCACTTGCCACTTTGTACACTGTGTCTATTATTGCAATAGGACAGACATTTGGCCTTAATGCCTTAGCAAATTCAACACATGCCACAGAAGTGACTAACCACACCGAAAATCTATACTTCCTTTTTTCTTTATATCCCCATCCAGATCGCTCATAAAAGAAGATTGGGCTTGGGAAATTACATACAACAAACCAGCATTAATATTCGTTATTCTAAATGTACAATTCTAAATAATACACCATTAAGTGCAGCAATCTTTATTACATATTGTTCATATTAATTTTTAAAAGTGTAACAAATAGATATATAAATAAAAATTTATATTAAAGCATGTGTTTCCCATTTACTAGCTGTAAGTTAAACCAAGGGAAATAATTTGTGTGTATTTTAAACATGCATTAAGCATGTGATCCAGTTGAAAAACAGAATCGGAAATTCCCCTTTACTAGACCAGAGGAAATAATTTGTGTACAGGAATATTTGTGTGCTTTCTCTGTGTGAATGTAAAATCCTTAGTAAGTTTTTTGCCTTTGCTTAGATATATAAAAAGAAATTTATATTAAGCATGTGATTTAGTTGAAAACAGCAAATAGAAATTTATATTAAGCATGTGATCCAGTTAAAAACAGAACCTGGAATTCCCTTTGCTAGGGGCAGTGTGAAATAATCAATATTCTTGGCCTAAGCCCAGTTTATTCAATCGGGAATTCCCGCAAACATTAATGTTACAACCTTATACAGAGTGTTTTTAATTTAAATTTAATTTAATTGCTATCAAAACAGCCAAATATTGTACTAAAAAGGCCTTTTAAGAGTTTTATATTAAGCATGTGATCCAATTAAAACAGAACCTGGAATTCCCTTTGCTAGGGGCAGTGTGAATTAATCAATATTCTTGGCCTAAGCCCAGTTTATTCAATCGGGAATTCCCACAAACATTAATGTTACAACCTTATACAGATTCAAATGTAATACAGATTCAAATGTAGAGTTTAAGACAACAACTGAAACAGCAAATAGAAATTTATATTAAGCATGTGATCCAATTAAAACAGAACCTGGAATTCCCTTTGCTAGAACAGTGTGAAATAATAAATAATCTTGGCCTAAGGCCAGTTTATTCAATCGGGAATTCCCGCAAACATTAATGTTACATACAATCTTATACAGATTCAATATAAGCCCCATTCAGTTAAGGGAAGTAATAAAAACATTACTACGCATTCATAAGTAAAGTTGCGGTTGCTTCCCTTTGACTGTATTTGGTGGTTTGAAGCCTAAAAATCCATTTTTTTAAATAATTATTTTTAATTTAAAGTTTTGTTATCAGTATAAAAATGACGGACACAAAAAGTCTTTCACAACCTCCTTTGTTTAAAGACATCTTTCAAACTATACAACTTCAAATTTTTGACAGTCAAAATGTTATTAAATCTGTTTATAATAATTATGAATTTGTACTTAACAATTTTACTTTCAAATCCCCTGTTAAAATACGCATTCATGCTCAAATAACTTTTATTAAACCCGGCAGTATTGATGAAACGATGACTGTGTGGATTTCTTCAAGTCAAATTGAAGTGTTAAAATCTTCAGACCTAGACAATGCTTATAACAACATCTTGATCAACCAGTTACAAGACAGCATAGATCGCGCAACTTTGAAAGGGTCTGGATGGGCGGAAGGAAATTTAGAATCATTAGAACTGAACATTGCAAAGTATAATCCAATCAAAGGGAAATCTTACATCCCTCTTCCCAAAGAAATTCTTGACAAGAAGGCTGTATTGAATATTAAGAACACTGACGACAAATGTTTTTTGTGGTGTGTTTTGGCTAAATTATATCCTATTCAGTCGAAACAACATCCCGAAAGGGTGGCGCTATACAAAGATAAAGTAACGAACTTAAATCTTAAAGACATTAATTTCCCTGTTAGCCTTGACGCCATTGACAAATTTGAATCACAAAACTCTCCTATAACAGTCAATGTATATGTTTGGGACCCTGAATCAAAACTTATGCCTTTACGAATCTCTCCTAATGCCCCATCGTTTTCAGACCTCAATCACCACATCGATCTTTTACTAATAACAGACCCACAAGATCCTAGCATGCAACATTATACACTGATACGAAACATATCTAGATTATTAGGACACACTTCAAAACATCATGGCAAACAATATTTGTGCAGACGCTGTTTAACCAGAGTATCTAATCTCCAAGTGGCTGACAAGCACAGTAAGGTATGTAAAAGTATGACAGATATTCAAACCCGTCTTGTGTTACCAAAGCCGGGTTCTCAAGTATATTTTAAAAACATCAACAAACAATTCAAGCAGCCTTATATAGTTTATGCCGACTTCGAATCATTGATTTTAAAATATCAAGGCCCACAAGGATTTTGTACGCCTAATTCATTCCTCACACACCTTCACGAAGTCTGCAGTTTCGGGTATGTAGTTGTTAGAGCCGACGGACAACATACAGAGCCGGTAATTTACAGAGGGCCTGACGCAGCTCGAAAGTTCTTAGATGAGATGAACAAAATATACAAATTGTGTTTATTGCAGCTAGATAATCCGGTGCCCATGATATTTACTGAATCTGACTCCCATAATTTTAAAGCAGCTACACATTGCCACATTTGTAATAAAGAGTTTGACCCGAAGGACACAAAGACCCAAAGAGTGAGAGATCATTGTCACATAACAGGGGCATTTAGAGGTGCAGCTCATCAGAAATGCAACTTGGAATATGGAATCAAACATTTCTCTCTCCCTATTTTCATTCACAATCTTCGAAATTACGACTCCCATTTAATCATGCAGGCAGTGACGAAAGCATACAAAGTGTCATGTATTGCCGAGACAGAAGAAAAATATAAAACTTTCACTCTGAATAAATTAAAGTTTTACGACAGCTTTCAACATTTGTCTTCCAGTTTAGAAACACTAGCTAAGAACTTACCCAGCTATCCTATCACTAGCAAATATTTTCCAGACGTTACACTAATTCGGAAAGGCGTGTATCCTTATGAATACATGGATTCTTGGGAAGTGTTTGAAGAACTAGAATTACCCCCTAAAGAGAACTTCTATTCTTCACTCAATAAAAGTTTCATAAGTGATATCGATTACCAACATGCACACAACGTCTGGAATGCACTCGGATGTAAAAACCTTGGTGACTACCACGACATATATTTGAAAGCTGACGTCTGTTTGTTGGCTGATGTGTTTGAAAAATACAGAGAAACGAGTTTACATCATTACTCCCTCGACCCTTCTCATTATATTTCTTCACCAGGAATGAGTGGGGATGCTTTCTTAAAACTTAGCGGTTCTAAAATCGATCTCATAACTGACCAGGTAATGATGACAATGATTGAGTCGGGCATTCGTGGAGGAATAAGCGTGGCAGCTCATAATTATTGCAAAGCCAACAATAAATACCTGAAGCACTATGACCCCTCGCAGAAATCTAATTATATAATGTACTTTGACGCTAACAATTTATACGGCTGGGCAATGAGTGAGCTTTTACCGGTTTCAGATTTCAAATTACTTGTTAATCCAAACCCCGCAAACTTGACTTGGTTAAACAGTATTTTAAATCACCCTAAAGATCATACTATAGGGTTTATTGTCGAAGTTGACCTAGAGTATCCCAATGCTTTACACGACCTACATAATGATTACCCATTAGCACCAGAAAGATTGCATGGTACAGACAAGCAACTTAAACTTATTCCCAACCTCTATAATAAATCTAATTACGTCTGCCACTACAGAAACCTGCAGTTCTACATCAGACACGGCATGAAGTGCACAGCGATTCACAAGCTTTTATTCTTTAAACAAACGAATGTCTTGGCCGGGTACATCAATAAAAACACAGAGCTCAGAAAACAAGCGCAATCTACGTTTGAAAAAGATTTCTTTAAGCTGCTGAATAACAGCTGTTTTGGTAAAACTATGGAGAACCCATACAAGCGAAAAGACGTCAGGCTAATTACATCACCCAATCAAGCAATTAAATTAACATCTAAGCCTCAATACCTTGGTTACAAAGAGTTTCATGACTCCCTGTATGCAGTTACCATGAAAACCACACAAGTTAATCTAGACAAACCAGTGTTTATGGGGATGACTATTCTCGACCTTTCTAAATTATTAATGTTCGAATTTTACTACGATTACTTTAAACCTAAATACCCGGAGGCCAGAGTTTTATACACAGACACAGACTCCCTTATACTAGACATCCCTACTGAAGACATTTATAAAGACTTAGAATCGGAACTACAACACTACGATACTAGTGACTACCCTGAAACTCACCCTTTGTACAGCAAAGCAAACCAAAAGAAAATAGGTTTGATGAAAGATGAAATGAACGGGAAACTTATTGAAGAATACGCAGGACTGCGATCTAAGCAGTACAGTATTAAACACGAATCTGGGGAATCTTCAAAAGCGAAAGGCACCCAAAAAGCTGCAATAAAAAACAGAGATATCAGACACGAAAACTACCTGGAAGCCTTAGATGGGAAAGAAGTTAAACCATACCCTAACACAACTATAAAGTCTAAAAACCATATAGTGTCCACTGCTGTGACGACCAAAAAAACATTATGCGCTAATGACACAAAGAGAATAAGAGTAACTAAAGAGTTCGCATACGCTCTAGGTCACTATAAATTACAGGTAGAAACAGCGACTGCGACTGCGACTACGACTACGACTGCGACTATGAGTAAGGAGGAGGGCCTGTAAGGTTTGAATAAATGTTAACTGTATTTATTCTGAAGCAATGAGCTTTTTCTTCAAAGCATCTAGCTGCTCTTTCCGTCCCAGTAGTCTCCCTTCCTCTATTAATTTTTTTTTAATTTCTTCAACATTAACAGGTGCAGACCTAGATTTAGATTGTATGTCGTGCTTTAACTTTTTATATTCTTCAAAATCTCGCTGGATAATTACAAACTCTTGGTCCTGAATCTGAGTGTCTTCTAGAGCTTTTGAAATTATTAAGTTCATGCTAGTAAGTTTAGCTATCGCCAGGCTAGAAATGAGGTCGTGTTTTTCTAGTTTCTTAGATACTTTAGTATTAATAACGCCAAGTAGAACTGACATCACTGAAGATAATCCGGCAGCCACTCCTAATCCAATACTAATTGGTATACCAATTCCAGTCACCAATAATCCCACGCTGGCAGCAGCTTCCGCTGCATTAATAACATTTAGACCAGTAGACACGTAATTTATTGTGCTATAAGCGCCGGAATACCGTCGTCTGCATCTAGAGTACTTTTGGATATCTGATTCAATTTGAGTCCTAACTTTTCTTATTTCTTCCAGCCTGAACGTTTGAACATTACTTAAGTCTAACGTTGGAGCACTGGGCTGTACAATTGGTTGTTCATCCACTACTGCTTCTACTATAGCAGGATACAATTTTGTCGTCATATTTTTAGTGTGAAAAAAAAAGGGTTAACAATAATTAACTTGATTTTAGTTTATTAGCAAAATATTCTATTTGACTATCAGAAAATATCTGATCGCTGAAATAAAATGCTAACAGATCTACGTTGTCTAGGCTAATTTGCGCTATTCTGTCAATAGGATTTGGAACAGGGACAAAAGTTATCTTGGGTGATGAAGTAAATACGGAAAACTGATTTTCATTTTCTCTTTTCTTCATAAATACTGTAACTCGTCTGGGATCCTCATCTAAATCAACCCAACTTAGAGACACTTGCGGAATTACATTAAAATTTCTCTGCGTAGGCCTGTGAGCAATTATGTCCAGTACTATCATAGCTGTGCTACCTAGCTGTAAAGGAGGCTGCAGAATAACTCTGACATTTTTCCCTGCGGTTTCACGCTTATGTAAAACATAGTTGCTTTTTTTGTAGGCTTTGACTTCTATGGTTTCCCGATTGTTTTCATCCGGCACTAGACTAACTAACATAGGCCCGGCGTTAATAATTTTCTTAAATTTATTGTCTGGTCCCATAAAAGTGTAAGGGCTTTCGCACTTGAATTTAATAAGCCAATCTAATTCTGTGTCTATAGGTGTTAAAGACCAGATATTTTCTCGTTTAGTAATAGCATACTTAAAATCGGGATCTACTTTACCGGCATTAAAATCCTTTAGCTGATCGATAGATGGTTTTTCTGGCAATACTGACGGCGGCACTGCTTCAGGCACTACAGGCACTAGCGCTCGTTTATAATATCCATTTTGCGTAAATTCGAAACCGTAAATAGACCCAACAATAGCATTCGCATCAAAGTCAATTGTGTCTGCTAAGTCTTTCAGTTCAATGGTAGGACAGGTTACTGGAATTTGAGGGCCGATTGACATTGTATTTTAAAATTAAACTTTATTTTATCTCAAGAATAATTGTAAGATCTTCAAAGTCTACAATTTCGTTGTTTTGGTTAGTTATTTTGAAGCAGAAACTAGTATGATAGTCCTGACTTAAGTGGTGTTTTTGAGGTAGAAATTTCAATGAAACTGGATCGCAGTAAGATTCTCTCTGAGTTGAGATTATCCTTAGCAATGTACTAGGAGTTCCGTTTACTAAGTTTTCCGATGTCTTCAGTTGATGAAGGTACACAAACAATCTATTATTAATTAACAAATTCATAGGGTTTGATCCAATAAATCTTATAAAACTGCCGACAGTGCTGGAGCTGTCAGATAAAGATAATTCATTGCCACGGAAACCTAATATTTCTGCCAGTTTTGGCGCAAGTGTAACGCTGGTAATGTCTTTATGCAGGGTTTTATGGAAAGTTAAAGTTACTATCAAGTTTGCAGGGTTCATTTTTGCTTCAATCGAATGAGGTTTAAACAATTCTTCAGTAAGTCTGCAGAAGTCATAATAGCCGCCATGAATAAAGTGCCTTTTTTTATTAATCATTATCCAGTTGTTGTTTAGATCATGACTAATATTTAACCATTTAACCGTGTAGAATATTTCGTGAAGGATTACGTTAAGGTCCCTGTTTTTGTTGTCAATAGGATGCTGAAGTTCAATGGGCACACCTGATTTTACAGATTCGAAAGTTACAAACATATTTTTTTTTAATATAATAAAAATGTACGCGCCTTATAAATATAACAAAGCTGCAAAGTATACTACAGGGCCTTATTATTACGAAAAAGCAGTCGACCTAACCAAGCTGACAATAGCTGTGGCAGCCAACGTCCATTTTGATACTATCCCCCATAATATTTTTAATCATTACCTCAACCCAGACATTACGAGCGACTTTTTAGCTAACCAATGGCTAAACAACGGGGGTATGCAGTTCTTTCAGAATCAAATTAATTTTGCCGTGTCATGCGCTACAACTGGTTGCGGAGTTTCTTACGTTCATCACCTTAATCACCCAGATCCCATGTTGAAGTCTATTTATCTGTTCCATTTGTATTATCAAGTGAGGCGGGTGTTGTCTGAACTTCAGGCTCCGTTACCTACTGACAAAAACTTTAATCCCTTTAACAACGGCTTTGACAAAAAAGCGTATCAAAGGTTGTGCAATGAATTCGGAATTGATACTAAAACAGACTTCAGACAAAAACTAGACCTCAATCATGGGATGGGAACTTTATTTAGATACGCTGTAGGTAATTTATACACGGGGCCTTACGTACCTGGATTCACATCATTTAACCACAACAGCCAGGTTCCTTTACTGTATATCAGACAAAAACAAAGTACAGCATACAGCACTTTTATATTAGACACATCAAACGGATTTACTCAAAGTGGGGTGGAAAGGCTGAATGAATCTATTCGTACGTATGCGTGGTGCATTCTGGGGTCTCAAGCACAAACACGAAGTAATATCATTGGGGAAGGAACTAGCTTCGATGCACAAAAGCAGTTTCTAGCCAACATTGAAGATTCTATTAATTCGGCAGTAGATTTGCCCGCGAGTATTAAAAGATATCAGGACACTTTAAAGTATGCTAGATCGAAAGTAGATTACGTAATAGGTTTAGGACTGTATATGTTGCCTTCAGACCTTCAGCTTAGGATAGGAACTATATCAAACTACAACAACAATATAGTGATTGCCGACCCTCAGTTTCATATAGGCTACAATCCTACAATAAATACATTGAATACAGTGAATACAGCAAATACGGTATTTACTGCTAGGCCTAATAATGAACCTTTAAGTTCGCCACCACTTCCAAGCCTACCAAGCCTACCAAGCTTGCCGGAACTGCAAATGCCGGTAACTGATCATGGGGTTTCACGTCTAGCGCTTACAGGGGGTTTATTGTTTGCTGGGTTAATTGGGATTTACTATTTTAAGTAACCAGAGTAATATTATTATAAACAAAGACCACAGATGCTCAGACGCCCAAACCACAACTTTAGAAGCAGTATTAAATATCCATGAAAATACAGAACCTAATATTCCTGGAAGTGCGTCTACAAGTTTGTCACCTAAGCGTTTCAATAAGTTAGCTATGCTTTGTAACGTCTTTTTAATCCAGTCTTTAACCGGACTACCGCCAGGTCCACCAGGTACGCCAGGTCCACCGGCACTGATGCCTACGGTTCTAGTCAGTGCTAAGACTAGTGTGCTTATTGTCATCCCAACAGCTGTAAGAATGCTAAATATTGTAACACCTTGCTCTCTGAACAGTGTTTGAATTCTTTCTGCAAGTGTAGTGTCTTCGTGTAAAATTTTATGCACCGTTTCTTTTATTCTGGCGAAATTAGTTATTAATTTTTCTCTGTTTATGGATAAGGCTTCTAGCCTTGCCGCGCGTTCTGTGTAAAGGTCTGCGAGCCTTTTTTGAATCAACTGTTTTACCTCAATGCTTAAGTTCGCGTCATCAGCTTCTGCTAGTTTATTTTTTTGTTTTTCTATATGTTTGTCGAGCTCACCGAGCTTGGCCAAATTCATCATTGTCTCCCCTCTCACAGATTGTAAAGCTTTATCTAAGCCCTGAAGTTCACGCAGTGGCAATAATGGCGTGTCATTGATAGTTTCCATAACCTGATCAATATTGGTGTCCTCATTTGTTTGTAAGGTTGTTAACTCTTTATTTACTTCTAATGCAGAACTAGTTAAGTTAGTTAAGTCTTGTAGTTCTATTTCTGAACTTAACGATGCATCTATTCGTTGAAGTGAAGCTACTGCTTGGCGATGCAACGCTGGCACTCTATTATCGGAAAGCCCCAATGATCGTATTACAGTCACTGGGAGTTTAGTTTTCAAAGTAGACCACGCATAAAATTTATCAGGATTCTTTAACATAGTTAACTGTACTCTCACTTTTTTACCGGATACACTAGTGTTTATAAACAAGTGATTATTTTTGTCTAGTTCGAAGTCGCTGGGACTAACATAATCAGGTAACTCGCGCCCGATGTAATTGTAAAATTTATTGATTTTTCTGGCTTTTTGGGTTTCAGTTACTTGACGTAATTCTTCTCCTATACTCGGTCTTGTTTGGCTCATGTCATCTCCTACCATAGAAAGAAGTCTGCTGGTTGTGTCAACGTTGAGGTCTTCATTAGGCTCATTTGGTTTAAACACTTCATCAAGAGCTTCACCACCTGTTGCCATTTTTAAATATAATTTTTTTTAATCACACTAAAAATGCAAAGCTACGGAAACTTGTTAGACCCTACACGTCGATTGAGGACGCCTTTAGGCATCAAAGGTGAGAAAAGCACAATAATTATTACAAACAATCCAAGCAGCATAGAGCCTAATCAGCTACTAACCATAAGATTTCCAAATTTAGGTCCTGATGATGTAATAGTTCCGGGCAGTCCTAAACTAGGATTTAAAATTAGTCTGAATTCTGACGACGATCCTAACAGAACCATAGTCAACAATCTAGGCAGAGCTATAATTAAAAGAATGGTTATTAAACTTGATGGGCGAGAAATCCAAAGTATCGATGACGCCGGTGTTTTGTTTTGTTACACAGATCTGTGGCTGAGTAAATATGAAAGGGAAGATTTAGTTGGTCAGGGGATTCAAGCCGCCAATGTGGCCAAACTTCGAATCAAAGCTGGCGATGCTGTCGTTTCTAACAAAGGTGAAAATGCATTAGCTGCTGTATACAAAAACAGGTTTTATTTTCCACTTGATTTTGAACTGCTACACAGTCATCTGCCATTTCATCAAGGTTCATTTAACGACAGGCTTTCTTACGAAATTATTTTCAATGATTATTCTCAAGTAGTAATTAGCTCTGACAATGATGCTAGGTATACAATTACAGACATCACGCTTGAATACGAAGTGGTCACTCACGCTGAACTCAGTAGGATGATCAGGGGCCAATATGACAAACTAGCAATTTATTATGATAGGATCGTTCGCTACAGACAATTTAATAAAGATTTATTAGATGCACTATGGACCATCAACATAAATTCACCTGCTCGAAGTTTTAAAGGTGTACTGTTGTTGTTTGTGAAAGAATCTAATTACAATCGTGACAGCGAGAATTTTATCAATCCTAATATTTCAAAAGCGTCTGTTGTGATTGAAGGTAAACCTAATCAATTATTCGCTAATGGAATGATGGGGTTTCAACAGTTTGATGAGATTAGGAAAATCTTGGGTGGAGGTAGATTGCGGACTGACACTGTGGATTTGATTTCTAAGGATCTTCATTTGCATGACACACGACTGCAAGATTATCTGGTGAATAAATTTGCGTTGTGGTTAGACTTTCGAACCATACCCACCAATGAACTTCATGGATCTGGAAGAAGAATTGAAAACGGAACAGATGGTATAACAATTGAATTGCATAGGGAAGCAAGTGCTAGGTCAGAATCAGTTACAGTATACATGTATATAATTATGGATGCTCAGCTAAACATTGAAAATGGAAGATTAAAAGATTTAGTATATTAAAAAATGACCTCTTTGTTACCTCGTGATCCTCATTGCGGAATGATCGTTGGCATGACGTCATGCGGAAAGACCGTCTTTGTTCTGGATTTGTTAGAAAAATATTACGCAGGCCACTTTGATTATATAGTAATTTTTTGCCCAACTATTCAATATAATAAAACCTACTTAGATCGTAAGTATGTCTGGACAGATGAAAATATCTTTGTTGTAAATACCAATGGCAAGCTCAATGAGTATTTAACGTATTTTTATAACCTGTTTGAGAATGAGGGTAATACGTTATTCTTAATCGATGATTGCAGTGCAGAAAAAGATATTGTATTAAAACGGAACATATTGAGCAAGCTGGCTTTCAGTGGACGCCATGTGAAAATTAGTGTCTGGTTAATCACGCAGAAATTTAATTCCATATTAAAGGATTTTAGAGAACAAGTTAAATTTGTTTGCCTGTTTTATTGCAAAGATCGAGACAGCTTTGATAACTGTTTAAAAGAAAATGACGTAATTGAATCAAAAGAGGAAAGAACTAAATTAAAAGAACAGCTAAAAAAAGGCAAGCACTTAAAATTATTATTAAAAACTGACCAACCAACTGGCTATACAATACTTATGTAAGTAAGTAAGTTCTTTTATAATTTAATTATTGTAAGTTATAAGTTTTTTTTAAAAGTCGACTTAATTAAGTTAGATGTAAGTAAGTAAGTTCTTTTATAATTTAATTATTGTAAGTTATAAGTTTTTTTTAAAAGTCGACTTAATTAAGTTAGATGTAAGTCACTAAGTCAAAAAAAGGTTGAAGGTAAGTAATAGTGGTGATGATTATAGTTCATTTATCTTAATGGCTCTGTGTCTGGTGGAACAATCTGAAGTTCTTCTTTTACAAAGTTTCTTTGTGGTGTTCTACGATCGCTTCTCGGTCTTAAATAATATACGGGCGGATCAGTAGATAATGCTCTGTCAACTTCATAAACGCTTAATGACCAAATTGGGTCGGTAGCTCGTCTTCTAGTGTCATTAGCAACTTCTCCAGGCTGATAAAGGTATCTAACAGTTTTGTTCATCAAAGTTAGATCCGGCTGACCAGGCTTTGAAACGGTAACAACAATCTGTTTCTTTTTAATAGCCTCAACTGGTTTTAATCCTGTAACTCTGGTTGGTTCTGAATTCATTTCCCTTAAAACTCGAGGCAGCCTAACAACCCATTCTGTATTAGTGGTTTCAGTAAACAACTCCTTTGAATACTGATAAGTGAATAATCTTTCTGCCAGTTGCCGATTAAAGTTTTCTACAATACCCTGTGATCTGTGCAATCCAACAACTCCTCTTCTAACAGTTACATTATGTTTTAACAAAAGCTGGTTAACAGCTCCTTTGAATTCAGACCCTTCATCGCATTGAATAAGTCTAGGGAACCTTAGAGGCCCTCTTGAATAAATTGCATTTAAGGCTTGAGCGACCTCAGCAGAATTTTTAGTCCTAAGAGCATGCGCGTCTTTAAACCTGGTAGCTATATCAATAACAGTAAGGGCATACCTGTATTTCTTTCTATATATTTTGTCATGGGGAAGATATAACAAATCTATTTGATGCGTGTCATTTGGTCTGGAGTTTTCAAATTTTGGTCTTATTATTTTCTTCGGGGGTGGAAGATAAATTTGCCATACAGCTTGCTTCGATAACCATTGTTTAACTACGTTTTCTGACAAGCCAGTCTTTTCTACTAGTTTATTAACTGCCGTCATCCCTTTCCAATATCCGGATTGAGAATAATATAATCTAGACAAACGCGAAGTCATATTTTATTTAGATTTATATTTTTGTTTAACGAGGTAATAAACTACTGTTATTCCAAACACAATTAAAATTAATTCTCCGGTCTCTGACATTGTAGGTGCAATGTTAGGTGTGTAGTAATCGGATAACACTGGTTGCTTTAATGAAGGTAGTGTCGTGCCAGTGAATAAATAATATTGGTGCAAAGCTTCATCAACGTCTTCAAATGTTTTATCTGCATGGCCTTCTTCTTTCAATCTTTTATTAACAAAATCAAGCTGCATTAGTCTGTTTTTCTCGTATTCGGCCTGATCTTGTTGTAATTTTTCCATTGCTAAGTTATGCCGTTTTGATTCTTCTTTACTGTCCAGTTTTGAAAACAAATAATTTGATCCTGAAAAGGCTAGGGCATTTACAGCAGCAGAACCAAGCACCATTGCAGCACCAGCCATTTTTTAATTTAGTTTTTTATTTTATTTGTATTTAAAATGAATTGTGATGACTTGTTAATGCAAGAAGCTATTAATGTTACAGTTACAGGTGTTGACAATGAGAAAAGAGACAGGCTGGTTGCATTAGTAGCTTCCGGAAAGTCAAAGTATTATCTCGGTGTTGACTTAACACCTGAACAAGTGCAAAGACTGAGGCCAGAAGAGATCATTATATTACATAATAAATATGATAAAGTTCTCGGCGCTTTAATGGTTAAAAGTTTAGGGCGTTCGATTGTAAAGTTATATACGAAAGCTGTGTCGACCTTTGTTACTTTAGATTGTGAGAATGATTTATTTGATGATTTGATTAAAGATCCAGTTATTGTTAATGGGATTAGTGAGGCATCAAGAAATTTGTATTATAAGTTTGGAAGCTTGTTGACCCCATTTTCAGCCGGGCTAATTACTTTTCAACACATAAATTTCTCTGCTATTAAAAATGGACTCTTCCAATCCAGAGATGGAGAAGGAGACGGAGGTGAAGAATTCGGAGAATCAACAGAACCCAGTGACAGTCACTAAACAAAAGAGTCTGGGAAGAATTGCAGCTGGAAAGAAGTTAGCAGAATTTAACAAGTTACATAGATGGAACAAACAAACAAAAGCAAACATATTAACAAAAAAGGAATCACCAAAAGAAGAAACAATAATGCAACAAACATTAACAACAAATAAAGAAGAACCAATACAACCAATACAACCAATACAATCTTCAAATAACATATATTATTTATGTATAGCCGGTGTAGTGGGTGCAAGTGGGTACATAATATATAAATACCACCAAGGAAAAAAGAAACAGAAACCCTCAAAACCACTTGTAGAAAAAGAAATTGAATTATCTCCATCATTGAAGCCATCATTAGATGTGTTTTCAATGCAGTAATAATTTATTATTATTTTTTTATTATATATAAAAAATGAGTGTACCATATGAACAAACAATTGTAAATCTTGGATACCATAGTGTTGTCTTAGTGGGCTTAAATACAGCTTATGCTATGATTGCAAAATCTCTTTTAAAAATGAAACCTATTGAATTGGGGAAAATGGATCTTTCAGATGCTGGTAAACTGGTTGGTATCTTTTCATTATCGTTATTTACTCGGGACTATCTTGTTAAACAAAAGATCATTCCAGCAGATATTAATGTGTAATGTTATACAACCATAATGTAGAAGGGTTGTAATTTTTTTTTGTTTTAAGCAAAGACGCAAGATATACGAATATGTATTATATTTAGCAAATGCCGGATTCCCAGAGTGCTTTGGCACGCCTTTTAAAAGCTCATAAAACAGCCATAAATTGCAATAAAAGGGTGTCAGAAAAACAAGGGCGGTCTAAGCCCATATTTACTATCTCTAGCCTGATTTACCTATATCATAATTTGTATACGTAAACAATGTGTTGTTTAGGTAAATAATAAGTTATTTACGAAGAAAATATATTATGTATAGAAATCTGGCACTGTTTGTAAACAAATGATTATTTTAAAAATAAATTTCTATATAATAATTATATAACAGAAAGAAAAAAATTTCACGATAATAAAAACCGCAAATAAATATTTTATAAAGGGAATTCCATAAATTGATGACGGTTTGGGAATCAAATCTTGCTGTTTAATCCCATCTTAGAAAATACAATAAGACCACTTGGTTTTTCAGTTTTTGCAGAAAAGGCATAGGAGACTGCGATTCGTAAAGTAGGTCCTGTATTCTTACGAATTTTAAATTCAACAGCTAGCTAGTAACATTGCCATCTGTGATTGGTCAATTACCATGCGATATCAGTTTTAGGCACACTCTACTTAACCAAAGAAAATATAGGACACTTGTGGAAATCGCTACATAATTATATGTCAATGATGTAGTCAGTGCAAATCAGCCAGTATTCAGTATCTTATATTTATGTATTGCTTTCATTTATTTATTTAGAGATGTATTATCGGCAAGAGATAATGGAATGCTGACTCTATTGATATAAAGGCAATGCACAGTTGTTGTTGTTGTTATTGTTGACGAAAACGAACCCCCCTTCTTCTTCTTCCTCTTTTTCTTCTTCTTCTTTTTCTTCTTCTTCTTCTTCTTCTTCTTCTTCTTCTTCTTCTTCTTCTCCTTCTCCTCCTCTTCATCCTCTTCCTTCTTCTTCTACACTGATCTATGGTCATATTAAAAGGCAAGGGACATAATTGTCTACCATAACTTGGTTCTTCTTCTTCTTCTCCTCTTCCTTCTTCTTCTGGTTCCTCTTCTTCTACACTGATCTATGGTCATATTAAAAGGCAAAGGGACATAATAGTCTACCATAACTTGGTACTATCTGCTCGGCTACTAGTAATCGATCCTCCAGCTGAGAAAACAATACGTCTTCTCGTAGTCCTCAGGGTTCGAAGTGCACATAATTATGAGTCTCACGATCTACACTACAACTATCCAGGAAAGTTATAAGTATGCGTGATAAATAAATGCGTCTATTCATGATTATATTCATTCCCAAATGGTTATGAATAGAGTCCGCCATTTTGACTTTAATTGAAGACGAGTGCAACCAACTTCCGGTTATATAGAACGTGTCTACTGTACAAAGAAGCTACACAAACGGCTCTGGTGCTCATTGTGCTATTAAAGGCTGCAGCAACATTAGAAAAAAGCTACAAGAAGCATTAGGACGAGAATGTTTTGATCACAGACCTCTCACGAGGAAAGAATGTACGTGTGAGCCACCATTTCAACTGCACAAGCAGTTGTTATGAACAAAACAAGCAAAGATCGAGGCCTATGAGCGAGCCGCAGCGAAAACCAACTTCCGCAATATGGAACTAATTTTAACGTGCCATCGGTTGCCTCGTGCGATCAGTCCTGAGATTAAAGTGCATGGACCCACTTGTGTGATCTAATCGTGCATCTTTCACACTTTAAGATTCTAGTCCTTTATAATTCTCCATCTGTTCACCGTCAACGCCCTCGGATAAAACGAGATAGTTGAACATGTTGGGATATGTGACAGGTGGCCAGCAAGAAATGTCATCAATCCACTTTGATGAGGGCACCGAGGCAGGATGAGGAACCTTTGTGCCATTTTTTAAATTTAACAGATAGTCATTTTCATGTTTCCATCGTTTATCAGCCTTTGCTAAAGTCGCCATGAACATAAATTACTTCAGAGAGAGATGGACAATTCCTTTGAATCATGGCATATTTTGTTGAGACCGGAAATGGCTTGCACCAAGTAAATCCAACCATTTCAGATTCCCAGACCATTCTAGAATTTAACCATTTCCCGTAAACTCGTGAATACTCTAATTATTTCTTTTTGGGATGGGTGAGGACAGTCGATATTGACGAGGATAGTAAAGACGATAATAATAAGAAGGAGGAGGAGGAGAACAAAGACGAAGGGAGAAATAAGAGGAATGAAAAGGAGGAGGAGAAAAACAAGGAAAATGGTAGAGGAGAATGACCATAGAGAGAGACACAGAGAGACAGAAAGACAGACAGACAGAGCATCTTTAAACCCTCAAATCAGAATCACAGACGGCCGATTATTACAACAAACGAACACAACAAACTGCTTCGGGATATGCAGCAACCTAAGCTGTGGAACGGACATCCTCTATCACTGTGTGAAACTGTCTCAAAGGAGTCAATCAAGAAGCAGTTAAAAACCCATCTGCTCAATTAGAGACATTTTCTTAACTCGTGTGTGTGTGTGTGTGTGTGTGTGTGTGTGTGTGTGTGTGTGTGCGCGCGCGCGTGTGGGTGTGAATGAATGACTCTGCGTCGAATACAATCATCGGAATATCTGTGTGACTTTTGAAAGTACTATAATCCTATGTAGTATAAGTTTACTTATGAATTGAATTTAGAGAAATATTTCTGATTATAAAACAATGTTTGCATGCAATAAGTTTGAGAATGAGTGAATTAGTCATGTTTACTTGAGGTTATACGTAATTTTGTTTTTATGTCTTGAAATAAGACATCAATTAATGACCAACACACAAAAAGAAAAAATCCAGCAGTTCTGTAAAGAGTCAAAAATAAAAAAAGAAGTATTTCCTTCCTGTTGTGACACTTTGATTGTCACGAACTGACTTTTAATAAATCGGTAAATTCCACTACGTCATGAACTTTAACATATAGTACATAGACCTACATGTTTTAGTTTGCTAATATGAATTAATGAAAACTCTTCCCTTTCTTTCAAGGGAAATATTTATGAAAGACATATTCTTCTTCTCCTTCTCCTACAAAGGTAAAATGTGGTCCTGATTAGGCCCTTTGTAATCCGCTGGACCCTATAAGCATTGATTATCTCTATATATATCTATTAGAATAATTATGTGCACTTTGGGTCTTCTGGTATTAACCGCAGTGTGCAAGCTGCTGCATTCTTCATGCTCAACAGCTTTAGAAGAAGAAGAAGAAGAAGAAGAAGAAGAAGAAGAAGAAGAAGAAGAAGAAGAAACTCCTCTTCAACACTACTACTACCACCATCACCAACAAAAAACACAACAAACACCAGTTTTCTGGTGCATTTCAGGAACAGAGGAAGCTAGGTCTACACTATGTGGTCAAACTCTTAATAAAAATCTGGAATGTAACAGCTGCAGCGGCAACAACAACAACAACAACAACAACTACCGCCATAGCTACCAGCAACAGCAGGTGTGTTTATTTTCATTATTTTTTGTTAACCATGCCGAGGGCAAAGAAACCGGTGGTAATAGTTTAGTATGCAAAATGAACAACTGAAATTCTGTGCGTCTCAAAAACCTACATAAACCTATTTAATAATAATAATAATAATAATAATAATAATAATAATAATAATAATAATAATAATAATAATAATAATAATAATAATAATCATAATAATAATACATAGATTTATATATCTCACAAAAAAGAGTGATTCTAGACGCATTCTTACTCATAATAGAAAATGGTATAGAAAAATGGTGAAGCAATGGATGTCCAATCATATGAGTAAAAATGCAACATGAATATACATGAATCAGCAATCTCCAACCTTCGTTAATAATTCTACTGTGATTTTAAATTTTGTTCATTATAATTCATTGTATTGTAATTACCTTAATTTTATGTTATCTAATATAACAGGTGTGTGCATAGACGTTAAATAAAATAAATAATAATTGCAACTTTGGTGCTGGGGGCTAATCATTAATTATGCTAAATAGAAGTGCATTCTTCGTCAACTAAAACAGTTTCCCCTTTCACTTTAATCAAAGCAATTAGCTCTTACCCAAAACATGCTTTCGTCATCAAAACGAGAGTGCCTTTTAACAAAGCAAAAACTAATCTTAACAAGCTGTTGATTTTAAAAGGAAAATAGAAACCATAGCGTACTTTAACAAAAGATGTTATCTGAATAAAAACAGAAACAAAAAAAATCCAAACAAATCTATTAATAATAGTTTAGAAGAAAAAAAAAGTGGGGTGATCCAATTTCTCATGACCGTTTTTCATTATTTTTTCACCTCACATACATCCGATTCCTGGACGCTGAATAAAGAGTGGACGAAATAGAGAAAATGAAACGAAAACAAGAAACAAAAAACAAGACACCGAAAATAAAACTACAATCGATTAGACGTATTCTACAGTTGCGATGAGTTCACACTCAAATGTTAGAGCAAAACCAGCGACATCCATATGCACTGATTGAATTCATGGAATGTCACAGGGCAGTCTGTGATGAAACCGGGTAGACTGTGTGGGTGGAGAGTTAATGAGTTGGGGGTGGTAATTGCGTGCTGTCGTATGCATGGGTATGCGTGCGAATCGTGACTACACAGCATAAGGTCGGTTAGCCAGTGAAGAAGTTTACTCACTGTAAGTCAGAACAGGTTTTGGCAGAGTAACAGAGAAGACGTGCGGTCTTGTTTCTCTGGGTGGTTTTGTTCTGGAAGTAAGGGAGGGACAGTTGTTAACGTAAATAATAGCTGGTCCTAAAAGGAAACTAGTTGGAAGTGTTACAGTTGTGGTAGCATGCTCTGGAAAGAGTGTAGAGCAAATAACTAAGTTTTGTGCTTGTGGTAGGTTAGTGTCGAGGTTATTGTCCACTAACGGAAACTACTGCGCACTGGAATACCTTACTTGGAGTACTGTGTAGGCAAGCAGGGGAAAGGGCTAGCTACAGGTACTATTACACTCGAACCGTGTGGGTAAGTGTGATGGTGGTATTTTTCCGAGGGCCGGCTGTTGGGGTGTTGAACGATAGCTGTGTGAGGCTGAAGGTAGGATGGAAGTGGTTGCTGTTGTCGTGGTTGCGGTTGCTTGAGATGGATAATGTGTTGATGTTTACATGTATTCATTTGCAGCATTGCTCATTTCGTGCATTCATAATGTCATTGAGTTTCTTGAATTATGTGTTTGATTACAAGTGACAATAATAGTAGTCAAGGGAAGTGAAGTGGACAGCAGTTGTGCCTCCTCAAGATACAGAAGTTAGTGAGTGTAATAGGGGGGGAGAGTGTGAGGAGGGAGGGGGACAGAATCAGGTGGACATGACATTAACAATACGACAAGCATGTTGCAGGTTCGAAAGTCGTCGAAAGTTCGACCATTCGTTCGTATTCATCAGCTCGTCACTGGGTAACGCGGATCGACGTTGACCAGCGTCGTGCGACAACGACGACGGCACTTGGTCGTTTGGACCGAACATCATCATCACCACCCGTTCGTCCACGTCCGCATTTGTGTACATCTTCATCGTTCCACAACCCCACCTTTCCCGTGGTGGTTGTGACGTCTGTGTACGGGACTTGGCCTCGACGTCGCAGTGTTAGCCGATTGGAGGAGTCAGGCTGAGAGACGTCGATGGTGGCAGGCTGCCGCGACTACGGCGTCACCATCATCATCATCATCATCGTCAGCAGCGAGAGGGAGTGGCGACGCCACTACGCCGGGACATCAACAGCAACAGCCACGAGGAGGGGCGGATACCTTTACGGAGGCTTCAACAGGGACGCCATACTATCAGGTCGGCTTTTTCCTTGTTGTCCCTCTCTTGACACTCGAACCCCCCCCCCTTTCCGTTAGTGAACGCGTGCATCGGACATTGGCAGTGCACGTTCGATACATAGACGTGGTTGGTTAGCAACCCTCGTTCATCTGACATACCATTTCATTGTCCATCGACCCATTGATTGTTCCATCACCATTTTTCTCGTTTCATGTGTAAATGTTGTATGTGTATGAGTGTGTGGTATGAATGAATAAATAGCTTGAAAGTTGTATATATATTTGTCGTGTTTTCATCACTTCCGTCTGCGGGAAATCGTCATTCTTTCTGGGTTGTCTGCGTGTGGAAGTTGTCTGTTTGTGGCGTCTGCCCGGAGAGAGTCGTGGCGGTGACATGGAATAATGTTAGATTGTTACAATCTTTATTTGCCAATATCCCATCCTGAAACTTTCAACTAATGTCAGTGCTATATATCGACTACCTATAACTGCTAGATCGACAAAAGCATTACTTTCACTGCCATCTCCTACACCTCATTGTAAACGGGTTCATTTGAGGGCCAACAACTTACTCTTTCTCTGTGTAAAGTAGCCTTTAGGTGACAAGCAGGTACTATAGGTGCCTGTTCTGTAGAAGAAGCCACATTATAGACTAAGACGTTATAGTAGTTCCCGTGATGAAAAATTGACGTTTAGTGTTTTAATTGGTTGTCGTGTCAACAGGGATTGAAAGGAATTCTAAGCGGCACACATTTACTACTTTTATCCACGCTATTTCTAGAGCAAAATGGGTAGAGGAGTGGCTGGATATTTGCATAATAAACTATAGACCTTTTTTTTTAAATGGTTATGTCCCTATTGGAGGAACCGAAGAAATCTTTTTAATCTTATTTGTCTTTCTTGCGCAGACACTTTTGTTTTCTTCTTAGTTATTATGGTCAAGAATCCTATCCTATCCCGTAACTCGAAAGTCGTTGGGGCACCACAGATGAGCGTTTAACCGGCGAACGCCATCTTTCTCTGTCCTCAGCAAACCTTGTGGCTTCGCTCCGTGTCAAGCCAGTCCATTCTCGAATATTGTCCTCCCACCTCTTTTTCTGATTCCCTCTTATTCTGCCTCCTTGGCGGTGCCTTGCAGGATGGTCTTTGCAAGGCCTAATGCTCTGGTGACCTGGCCATATCATCGGAGCTTCCGTTTCTTTACCACTGTGAGCATGTCATCGTGTTGTCCAATGGCTTGGATGATGGTCTGTCGGACTTCGTCGTTGGTAATGTGTTGGGTATAGGAAAAGCTCAGAAGTCTTATGTAGCATCTAATCTCCATGCTTTGTATTCTTCGTTGTAGATCTGCTGTGAGGGTCCATGTTTTCGCAAGCGTATAGGAAGATGGAGATGACAAGGTAGCTCAGCAAACTTACCTTGGAATGTAGACTGATGGTCCTTTGTTTCCAAATGGGTTTCAACCTTGTCATGGCAGCAGTTGTTTGTGCGATCCTGGAGAGGACTTCCTGCTGGGACCCATAGTTCCTGATACAATGGCTCCTAAATATTTCAATCTATGCACTGTGTTGAGGGAATGGCCTTGGACTTTGATGTCCGTGCTCATGCCATTGGTGTTGTTGGTCATCAATTTGGTCTTCTCTGCACTTATTTGCATTCCAAACGCTCGGGAGGTGGTGTTGAGCCTCTGTACCAGCTGTTCAAGCTCTTGTTCCTCTCCAGCCAATCCATCAATGTCATCCGGAAAACGGAGGTTGGAGACTTCTCTACCCCTATGCTTACTGTGCCTTCGAAATCAGCAAGGGCATCTGACATGATGCGCTCCAGGAAAAAGTTGAAGATGGTCAAGAGTAGAAGTTCATAATGACCACATTTTACCTGAAACCTGTTCAAATAAACATGTTCCGTTAGTTTTGTTCATCTGCATTTTCCTGTTGTGTTGTACAGTAAATTACTCACGTTGCAGTAAACACCTAAATCGTACAGTCCTTTGATGCTTCTATACTAAAAGCTCTACCCTGGCTATGTTATGTGTTCTTTTCAAAGATACATGTAATCAAATATAAACGGCGTTGTTTTAGAGTTGCTGCTTCGATAAGGGCTATCATGCAGAAAGAACTTTGAAAAGAAACTGTGCTCCTTCAAAAGGAAGTTGTGAATAGGTGTTGATCACAGCTCTGCTACTAAAAGTATTCATTGATTAAAGCGCTACTAAATAAAATAGGTTGGCAAACAAGAAAGACGACCGTAATTGAATCAGATGCCATTAGTGGCTGCTGATACAGCAATAGGTCAAATAAATGTGAACGACCTGCTAAGACTGAAAGAGTCTGCGAACCATCTCTATGCCTCTTGCCTCTGTATTTATGATCAATAAATCTGCAAACGGTCTACATCATGAACAAAAGCACATACATTGAGTATTAATTTTCCAGGCTCAACTTCATAGGAGTAATAACTATTGGGGCTCGCATCCAAGAACAAACTTGATTGATAAGTTGAAATGGCAGGTGTTCGAAGCTGAGAGAAAGTGAAAGAACAGGAGGATTATGAATGGAAATAGTCGTGGTGGCGTGAAGATGATGATGATGATGATGATGGTGATGATGATGATGATGATGATGATGATGATGATGATGATGATGATGATGATGATGATGATGATGATGATGATGATAATGATGATGATGATGATGATGAAAGTGAAAGAACAGGAGGATTATGAATGGAAATAATAATAATAATAATAATAATAATAATAATAACGGATTTTTATATAGCGGGTACTCCAGCCTATGACCAGACTCACCACGCTTTACATAGTCATTACATATAAATACATGCACTCGATGAAACATCACTTTTGCTACAATACACCAAAAGACGGGACAGTAAAGGTGCAGACTATTTACAACTATGTACATAAATTACAAAAAAGACAAAAATAGACTATTTACAACTATGTACACAAATGACATAGTCATGGTGGCATGGTGATGATGATGATGATGATGATGATGATGATGATGATGATGATGATGATGATGATGATGATGATGATGATGGAAGACTAAGACAATCTCGATGTCTATAAATGGACTCTAATCCTTCGCACTCAGAATCAAAACGGTGTTGCTACTTAACGACTTTCTAAGCGTAACAAAAAGAGACGTCAGATGGGGCGCTCCTCCAACGAGCGACATTCTTGGAAATTGTATATAAGCAATATGAGTTCATAGAACGTTTATGGGGCCGGGTAGCTCAGTTGGTAAGAGCGTCTTGCTAGTAACCGAAAGGTCGCTGGTTCGAATCCCGGATTGGTCAACGTGTGATCATATTATTTTCCCCTTTACCAACAACTGGCCCGCTGGTGTCAGTATAAATCGGTCCAGTAGTCACCTATATGCGAAAGTGTCGTGTGACTATAATCTACAAACAACAGAATGTTTAAAACACTGACAAACGCACTTTTGAAAGAGATCAAGGTATGTGCAATTATCTTCTTTATGACCCTGATAAGAAATGTCAACAAACAAGTTCCACAACAACGAAAAGGCAAACGTTTTTACCATAACCATTCAGCTGTTAAGACATAGAACCTTAATGGCCTGTTTTAACTGGAAGGTGCGTGGGCATCTGAGCCTTGTTGCTCTCGAATTTCTTAGATCCCGAACATAGGTTCCTGAACTTTAAAAATTTATTTATTTATTTATTTTTTTTTTTTTTTTTTTTGGTCCAAAAGGTTCAAAACCTAGGTTCGGGATCTGAGAACCTTTCCTCAAATTGTCCATTTAGGACAGGCCATTGCAGCGTTGAACGCCTCTCTTTTCTCAGGGTCAGCTTTATAACACTGTTGCCCAATCTCATCTCCCTAGCTGCCCCATTTTAAAATAAATAAACTAGTATATGATGATGATGATAATAACAACAACAATAATAATAATAATAGTAATAATAATAATAATAATAATAATAATAATAATAATAATAATAATAATAATAATAATAATAATAATAATAATAATAATAATAACAATAATAGCTAGGTACCTACAATGAATCACAACTGGGTTGACTAAGTTAACTGCATGCAGCGTAACTGAGACTGGATAAGGGTGTTTCCTTCTCACAAGTTAGGAGACAGAGAAGGTCTGGTCTCAGCCACGCTGTGTATGTTAAATAATGTCCCCTGTTTACTTTCTCTTATTCTCTTTATTTTCTATGTTCGTTCGACAGTCGTCAGTCAATCCAAGTGTTTTGTTTCTCTGTTTGCGTGACGGTGCCCATCCAAATAGCCATCAGGCTTGTTTCTGCTTAACAACTCTAAACAGAAGAGCGCGTGTCTTAGCTACAGTGAAACGAATTAATCAAACTTACAACAAAGGAAAACTTTCAAATGAGTTATTGTAAGAGGCGCTATAGTTAAAGAACGTGTTTTGCGGCTTCGATGCTCACACGAATTAAATCTAAAATCTTAAATTTGTCGAATTCAATTTATAATCGTAAAATATTTCGAATTAAATCTTATTGTAAAATTAAAGAAAAAAAAAAATCTTAAAACTGTGGAATTAAATCTTAAGGTAAAATAAAGGAAAAAACCCACACATCTACATTTAATTTATTAAATCTGTCGAGTTAAATTTTATTGTGAATGAAAGAAAACAAATTTTTTAAGTTACTGGAATTAAATGGCAACAGTCGCAATGGCGAGTGACATGAAAATGAGCATCGGCATTCTTTTATGCTTTATGCATCACGCGAGAAATGTGAAGTTTCCCAGTGAATTAAACGATCCAAGCTGACAGACAAACCAGGGAGGGCAGGACTGTAACGTAAAAGAAAACAAAATCAATTAAAAGAACACCGCACGTGAAAACTCGCACCAAACCTAAAAAAAAAAGACGCGGAAAATTCTATTTTCAGGTAACGACCGAGGTTTAAAAACAGTTATACCAATAAATAAATAAATTGTTGCTACAGACAACTTTACATTCCAAGGTAAGGCTGCTGCGCTCCCTTGTCATCTCCATCTACCTATAGGCTTGCGAAACATGGACCCTCACAGCAGATTTACAACGAAGGAAGACTTTCAAATGAGTTATTGTAAGCGGCGCTATGGTTAAGGAACTTGTTTTGCCCAGAAGTCTTCTGTAGCACCACATCTCCATGCTTTGAAATAAAGCTTGGAGATGTGGTGCTACAGAAGACTTCTGGGCATTTTCTATACCCAGCACATCACCAACAATGAAGTCCGACAGACCATCACACAAGCCATTGGACAATACGATGACATGCTAACCGTGGCGAAGAAACGGAAAATGTGATGGTATGGCCACGTCACCAGATTATCAGGTCTTGCAAAGACCATCTGTAAGGCACAGTGCAAGGAGGTAGAAGAAGATGGAGACAGAAAAAGAGGTGGGAGGACAACATTCCAGAATGGACTGGCTTGACACTGAGCGAAGCCATGAGGGTTGCTGAAGACAGATGGAGTACGCTGGTTAAACGATAATCTGTGTTGCCCCAACGATCTTTGAGTTACGGGATAGGATAGGATAGGATAGGATAGGATAGGATAGGCATGTGTTATCAAAATCAATCACGAAAACAAACCCTACAAGAACTAAACGAACAGCAATTGTATCCATTTGTCTATTTTAGTGTCAAGAGCAACACACACACACATATACACACCTAAAATTCATCAAAGACTGTATTAAATATTGACAATCGTTCGCTTTTCAACAAAATTGGGAGCTTTCGTGGCAGTAAGAAGACAAACTCTACTTCTATTCTAGCCTATGATGATGACCAGATATAACGTTTGTTGTTATATATTGCCCAATTATTAAACCCTGCTAAATACAAAACTCTGACCGCCTTTGTGTCCGCGTTGAAGTTAATGTTCTGATGTGGAGTTCAATCGCAGCAGCAAATTGGCGCATTGTATTAGATCCTGTCAATGACCAGCGCCTTGAGCAACTCTTTGAGACGACAACGCGCTAAATAAGAACATGTTTATACTTTCATGTTCCACAGACCTCCTTCGACAGGCAAGGGGATACACCACGATGATGGCTGATGTTGGCGGTTAAGTCCCTTTATGGGACTGACCGCCTTTGCCAGTGGGCCACGCAATTTGTCAAGCGGGGTGTAGTGCGTTGAACACAATGAGAACAGCAGGGGAGAAAGCATGTGGAACGTGGATTTGAAATCTGAAACCCACTGGACCGATTACATTCCTTACACTGGCGTCCCACACACCTTTCCTGTCAGACGATAAAGACTAGAGGTCTTGGCGTGCATGCCGTTGCAAGAAATCGCAGGATGGCTGGGGAACTCGCTGGCAAGGTATAAATGGCCAGTTTCAATGGCCAGACAGGTCTGAATGGAAAATCAATTATGATCCCACACTACCCCTAAATGAAAGGATATTAGCCGAAAGCTAAAGCTAGGGCAGGACGACCGACCGAAAAAGGACAGCATTCGGTGGTGACCGATTCACAAAGGATTAATTTGCAATTTGTTCTCTTTCGCTCTGACTATGAAGGAACTAATAGTGATTGATTCTTTCCTTCGATACTGCCTACTCCCCACTACCCCTAACCTACTTCCACACTCCCTCTATCCCCCGCCCTTACCCCCTTTCTCTGGTCTCCTGTGATCCACACACACCCCAATCTCCCTCTTCCCATTCTTGCACTACGTTATAAGGAAGTCTGAGGTCTTCTTTCCAAAACGTTTACACTAGATAGTATGATCATAGAACAGTTTATCAATCCACATTAATGAGGTTAGACCTCTCAGATGAGCGTGTAAGCAGCTTTAAAAAGAAGAAGAAGAAGAAGAAGTTCCTGATAACGTTACATGTTTCACTAGCAGAGGGGTCGACGGTCTCTAATGCAGTCATAAAGCGTCACTTCGGACTACAGCCACAGCGTTGCTTTCCGCATGGGGCTAATCCACGGCAACGTATTGGGGTTTTGGATTTTGTTCGTCACGCTCCGCTGCGTTTGGTTAGATTTCGGCCAGTGCCTGTATTCAAAGAAAGATAAGCCCTTTACTGCCAAAGCGATACTTTTATCTTTCCCCTCTCCCACCTCATAACCTCATATTACGAGCGCTTGCTGAGTAAACGTGTAAGAAGTCGGATACTCCTCCCTTATCCTCTTATTCCCCCCCACCCCCCCACCCCCCACTAATACGGTACACACATGCAACGAGTTAGGCTGTTGATTTCTGAGAGTGGTTAGTTTCATGTTCAAGTTGATAATGTTACTTCCGCTAATGGTGTTTGTGGTGTAAAGGCTCGTGTTGTTGCTGCTGATGCTGATGTTGTTGTTGCTGCTGCTATTGTTGTTGTTGTTGTTGCTGCTGCTGCTATTGTTGTTGTTGTTCTTCTTCTTCTTCTACTTCTTCTTCTTCTGACTCCCTTTTTGTTCGCATTTTGGTAATCTTCTTTTTCTGACTCTGACTATATTATTTATCTCTGAAAACTCCTTCTTCAATGTTCATCTGTCATATTTCATCCTCCTCCTCTTACTCCTTTTCCTTCATTCCTCCTCCTTCTTACATTCTATGCATTTAAAGGGAAATTTTCAAGTT
>CM072518.1:32451158-32466158 GCA_036898135.1 Oncomelania hupensis | reverse complement strand
AGAAGGAACCGAGAGCGTGCTGGAAGTATTTATGCAGACGGCACTCACCCGCCTAGGACATGAGCGTCTGGATCTTTAATGTCCGTGCGTGCACCGACTAGACCTCGGTTTATACTCTCATCCGAAGGAGTAAAAATAAAATACAAGAAGAAACAAAGGAAGAAATAAAACACATAATGCATAGCCTAATATTAATAAATACAAAAAAAAACATACCAATGTTGCAAAGAAACCAAACAATATAAATAAAAATAACACCAACAAAAATCTTAATATATAAAATGAAAGAAAGGCATACATTGTGTGCAAATGCTTTTATATTAAGCTCATTCTATAATTGAACGAGCGGGCTATTGCAAATTATTCGTACGGCTATAAATAAATAAAAACAATATTTAATTTTTTTTAAAAATGTTCATACAATACTTTTTTTTACCAAAAATAAAAATAAAGTAAAATAAAATATATTTAAAAAAACAAACAAACTATAAATTGAAATTAAAATGTGATAAAATAACAGAAAAAAAATTAAAACGCCTTCAATATCTCAATCTGAAAAAAAAGACTCCGATCATGTACATATGCATTAAAATAAATTTAAGAGACACGGATGGAGCGAGTGTTCATTAGCTACCCTCCTATTGAGCAATGCATTTTTATTTATACCATGCCTCGGGAAAGTTCGAAGCCGTGTACATCGACAATTTGCACAACTGATTTATATGCATGGGGTTCACGCAGCAGAAATAACAGATGTCTAGGATGCATGCCCTGAGTCTAGCAGCTTTCAACTGGTATTAAGTGTACTCCGGACGTAGTGCGTCAACAGAAGACGGATCTCTCCTGCCCTTTCATTAAGATGTTCTCATGAATCGCATGTTGTATGTACAGCCACTTAGCTTAGTTTGCGATTAATAGTCATTCGTGATGTAGAGGGAGGGAGGGAGAGAGAGAGAGAGAGAGAGAGAGAGAGAGAGAGAGAGAGAGACAGAGAGAGAGAGAGAGAGAGCGAGCGAGAGAGCATGCCAATTTGCATGTACCGTCATTAAGATATTTTTGCTCCAACAAGAGTTGTGACGTAAACTTACGTACATAAAAAGATAAATGTCTTTTTATGTGTACGCATATAGAGTACTTTTTTTTTTAAAAAGGTCGCAACGTGCAAATGAAATGTAAACAACGACAAATAAACACATGAATACAAACAGCCATTCGCGATTCCCCCGCCCCGTCTATTCACACCCTTCTCTTTCATTTTTTTGTTTTTGGCTGTTGCTGCTGTTACGACATTATTGATAAAACATCTTCTCACACACACACACACACCCAAACATCTTTCCACACACACGCACACGTGCACACACACACACATACACACACACGCACACATACCCCTAACGCTATACCCTGATCTATACTACACGAATTTGTTCGGTTTCGCCCACTGTTTTCCATATTTTCCTTTATTTATTGACTTTTATCGTTTTGTTTATTTCCCATTCATTATATTATTTTCTGTCTGTGTTTGTGATTTTAGTTTTATTTCATCTACCGCGTTCTTCTGTGTTTCTTTCTTTCGTTATTTTTGTTTTTAAAATTATGTTTATTTATTTCTTACTATAATGTCCCTCCTCCAACTACCCCTTCTTCTTCTTCTTCTTCTTCTTCTTCTTCTTCTTCTTCTTCTTCTTCTTCTACTTCTTCTTCTTCTTCTTCTTCTTCTTCTTCTTCTTCTTCTTCTTCTCCTCCTCCTCCTCCTCCTGCACCTCCTCCTTCTCATCATCATTGCCTCTTTCTCCCTTTTCTTCGTTCCATTCCTACTCATTCTCTTCGCTTTCTTCTTCGTTCCCGTATTCTGCCCAGCTTTAAATTAGCTCCACATGTCGAGACAACGAAGTTTCACAACCCAATGAACTTCCACTGAAGACGCTATCGCTGAAATTGTAACACCCTTGAACAAATCGATCTCGGACATACGTAGCTACGTTCTCGGCAATTTTTTGCTTCTTTCTTCTCCTCCACCCCCACCCCCACCCTTCTCCTACCTTATCCATCCGCTTTTTATTTAATTCTTTCCTTTTTGTTTCTAAGAAACAGCAAGATGGCAAGTCATTCAAATATATTTCCAGACAATTACACAAATACTTGAAGCTTTTTTTTTTTTCTTCAAAAGTACGCATTTAGCTGTAGGCTACAGCAATGGTAGCACAATGGAACTATATGAACGATGTCAATGCTTAATCAATCATGCAAGCAATCAAACAAGCAAGGACAACACGGCAATGGAACGAAAGGAACAGCCACCGATAAGCGTCCGAACTTGCTGTATAACAAAATAAGATCTGCGATATCCCGATTGGGAATACCAGAAGGCCTATTGTCACTTCAGTCACTTGCGACTATCCGGAGGAATCATACCGGCTCTGATTGGCTGCTATTTATAGCCCCAAGCTCCGTTGCATCAAAGAATAATTATGGGTATACTACATATTCTTTGGTTGCATGTCGAATCTAGGGCATTTAGGCCTACCTTGCTGAATCTTCGCCGAGTGACGTAATGTATAACTTTTGCCTTTCATGAAAGTGTATTTTCTCCAGAGCGGAAAGGAGAGATGACTGCTAAATAAAACACTATTTTCTTTTCTATATGATCTAGAAGATTAAAAATAAATTACTTTATGGAAGTAGATAGTCTACTGGAACTTTGATAATTGACGAATTTCTTCAAGCAAGTAGATAGTATCTGATCTGGATTTAGAACTCCCGCCATGGCGAATTGTAGGGCGGGTACTCATAGATTTGTACACCCCCTTTATAAATCATGGAATGTATAGATTTACTTTGTCTGTTTGTGTGTTTGTTTTGCTTGTCCGCAATCAGATGTCGTTCAATACTGAACTGTCAGCTGCCACAGGCACATGAATATTCTTAGCACTGTCAGTTTCAGTGTAGACTTGTAGCAAAGAGCTTATTACGGAAAGAGGAGGAACTTCCATTATGTCATATACAAAAAATGCGAGACGCTCTCACGGATTATTTCCCTTTGCTCGGGCTGGCTATATTTCATCATCTGCTATATGAATGATCTGTGCGTGGTAACTTATTGAGCCTATGCCATTGCAAAAGAACATTTTTATGGCAACGTTTGCAAAAACCAAACTTGTAAGCATCATTATCATTAACATTCCGCTACTGCTGTCTTTTTTTGTTTGTTTGTTTATGTTTACTTATTGACATTTATTAGGTGCTTTTATGCTGCTTATGTGTGTATGTCATAGGTTCGTTTTCTGCCCTGGAATTTATTTTTTAATCAACGACAGATATTTTAAAATTAAAATATGCATGACAGACTGTTTCATTTATCCGAAACTGTGAAAATCCGTAATCGTGAGAGAGAGAGAGAGAGAGAGAGAGAGAGAGAGAGAGAGAGAGGAGGGGGTTGGGGGAAGAGAGAGCTCTGTCATTCAATCAATTAATCACAATAAAGCACAATAACAAAATGTTTCACTAATAGTGTGAATTTAATTTATATCAGGTGTCCCTTTACCCCCCCCCCCAACCCTCTCACCTCCCACATCACTGGCTTAATAACATCAGTCACTTCATGGAAAATAATTAATTAAGCAGACAGAACAATCAGAACCTAGACTACAACCTTCCACGCAATATAGATCTAATGCGCAGAAATTCACAGATCAGAGCAAGGACTGAGTTTCTACATTACATGTTTTTTTCTGTTTACACTCAAACGAAAAGGGATTACAACAGATCAAGGACCATTTTTGTGTCTCGGTAAGGGGTTATCTTGCACAGTATTTGATCACGAGGAGAAAACAGACTTAGTCTAATTTAACTTGTTAACATAAGCAGTTTGACGAAGCCAAACTGCCAATCTGGCATCTACTTTTGAAATATAAGCACAAATATAGTCAAACAACCTAGCAATAACGTAAACAGTGAGCGACTTGTTGAACGTAAACTGTCAGCAAGCAAAGTGTTTTGGATTTAGCACATAGGTATAACATGAATCATTCAAGCCGCTCTCCGATTGTTTTAACAATAACAGCACTGCAGCGGTACACACAGCGCTACAAAAACACCTTCATCCCTACTGCCATATCAATGCTAAATGAGGCCAATGCCAGACCCTCAAACACAAGACTGTCTTGATGTAGGAGTCTCCCAACTATCTCGCTGAGTGTATGTGCATGCTTTTATGAAGACATGCGCGTGTGCATGTGTGTGTTTGTGAGTGTGTGTATAATATGTGTGTGTTTACTATGAATGTCTGTAAACCAACTTTTAAAATACCATTTACGTGCTTTACCTGTATTTTTTGACAACTGTTATAATCAGTCAACAGTATTATTGCTTATGTTGATCATAGTTTCATACAGTTATATATTGTTGACCTACTAAGACTCATATTAAACTGAGATTAATTATTTATCTAACACTGTTGCAACAAAATACTTTTTTATAAGTCCAGAGTGGTAAACTATCATATACACTATGTTTGTATGTATTTTTATTATATTTTAACTGTCTAAAAAGGGCATTGACATACGTGTGATAGAACCAGAGTGCGTGGATAGGTGTTTGAAGGAAAAGATGAAGTGTAAGAGTACGCAAGTGATTAGATTTATAGAATGTATATACATTTAGTATTGATTTTGTAGCTTTGTTAAATGTTATAACATGACTGTTTTTAATTATATGTTTTATATGCCTGACATACATTGCTGTGAAGTTCCTTATGGGATAATAAAGATTTGTTGTATTGTATTGTATTGTCTTAGCTTAGGCCTACATAAACACAAAAAAATGAAGTTTTTCATTTGCAATTTACCTTTCTTTGTCTCTTGGAAATGTGAAAAAGGACTTGCCAACACAACTTTTCTTGTATCTGGCATTATGGCAATTGATGGCTGTGCAAAAGTCACCGCCCTGTTTCACTCGGTCGCCTTTCGACTTTCTGCCACGAGCCATTTTCAGCATGCTGACAAGGGCGCATAACCCGTACCTTTCGTCTCGCGGTTCTGTACCAAGTTCCCCCTCTTTCTATCATTAAGCTCTTTGCTTGTAGTGTAAACTTGGTATAATAAAGCATTCGTTTTTATTGTTTACCGACCATTCTCGTAAATGAGTAAAAGTATACTTTAATTATAAGACTTCCCATCCACCCATTTTTTATTTTGGTCTATAATAATAATAATAATAATAATAATAATAATAATAATAATAATAATAATAATAATAATAATAATAATAATAATCTCCATGCTTCGTTGGAGATCTGCTGTGAGGGTCCATGCTTCGCAAGCATATAGGAAGATTGAGATGACAAGGGAGCGCAGCAGTCTTACTTTGGAATGTAGACTGATGGTCCTGTCTTTCCAAATGGGCTTCAACCTTGTCAGGGCCGCAGTTTTTTGTGCGATCCTGGAGAGGACTTACTGCTGGGACTCATTGTCTGATACAATGGCTCCTAAATATTTGAAGCTATGCACTGTAATTAGGAATTGGCCTTGGACATTGATGACCATATTGATGCCATTGGTGTTGTTGTAATCATTTTGGTCTTTTCTGCACTTATTTCCATTCCATTGACTCAGGAGGTGATGTCAAGCCTCTGTACCAGCTGTTCAAGTTCTTGTTCCTCTCCAGCCAATCCATCAATGTCATCCGCAAAATGGAGATGGGAGATTACCCTATCCCCTATCATAACTGTGCCTTCGTAATCTGCAATGGCATCTGACATGATGCGCTCTAGGAAGATGTTGAAGAGTGTTGGAGAGAGTAGGCATCCTTGACGCACGCAGATTGTTGTTCTAAACCAGTTCCCGATGGCGCTGTTGTGGAGGACTGCACTGGTAGCCTTGCCATACATGCTTTTGATGACTTCATTAAATTTAGGGCTGATGTTGTACACTCTCATGATTGCCCACAGTGCTGCATGCCAGACTCGATCAAACACTTTCTTGAATTGTACAAACACATGATATAGATGTTGTTGCTGCTGTAGGTATATCTCGCAAATTATTCTGAGGTTGAAAATCTGTTCAGTAGTACATCGCCCTGCACTGAATCCTGCTTGTTCTTCACCTGTGATTTGTTCAGCTTGGCGTTTCAACCTGTTGAGTATTATTTTCAGGAGGACCTTGCTGGAATGGCTGATGGAGTTGATGATGCGGTTATTTTCATACTCCTGAAGGTTACCCTTTTTGGGAAGAGTGATGACAAGCAACTTTGTCTATAATGTAGGCCACTCCCCACTCTGCCAGATCTTGTTACAGATAATGGTGAGGGCGTCAATCATCGCTTGAAGCAATTCCGCGGGTAGGTTGTCTACTCCCCCTGACTTCCCCTTCTTCAGTGATTTCACTGCTACCTCAACTTTTTGGAGAATTGGGAGGATTTCTTCCTCTTCTCTGTTCTGGGGTCATGCTAGAACTGAGGGATCACCGTTTGGTGTGTGGTTGTAAAGGTCAGAGTAGTACTCTGTCCATCTATCCAAGACTTCTTGTTCTTCTGTAAGGCATATGCCAGACTAGCTTTGGATCGTGGAGACCTCGGGCTGTTTAACACTTGAAGTTTTTTCAGCTTCTCCAAAACTGACTTGTGATTGTACATGTAGGCAGAAAATGAATAAAACAATTCTTAGTAGGGGAAAATCACCATCTTATTTTCTCTTTTATGGATTAGTTTTGTTGCACAGATTTTAAGAGTATAAAAATGAAATCGCTCAGCTCGGTGATGATGTGACGGCATTTGTTTGTGAAGAAACAAAACGTGAAAAGTGCCAATTAGATTCTGTCTTTTGTGTTCGATGACATACGATCAGAGCAAAATGTTGATGTAAGTGCGCGCTTACGAAGCAGAAATAGCAAGATGGAAACGCGTGTATCAACAGTAACATGTGCATGTAAGCTAGAGATTGATACCGATCGCCGCGTTTTGAGTCTGTCAATCCCATTTTGTTTCCCAACCTTCAATTCCATGGGACAATAAACATCGCAGATATCCCACCTTGATTGTGGCGCTACATTGCGGACGTGTCTCGTGATGGGAAAACAGGAATATTATTCCTTTATCAGTGTGCATCTACCTAGCATTGAATAAAACACGTGAACCAAGTTTCAGCTCAACTGGACCGTTAGCACAGGAGATCCACAAACAGGCAAGCACAGAGACACGCTGAGACAGATATTCAAGCAGATAGGTAGACATTCATACATAATGCAACCTATGCAATCTAACCTTAAAAGCGGGAATGTAACATGTTGATACTGAAGATAATGTCTGCAAAGTGTTAAAACATTCTGGTTACCTTTTCATGCAAACTGTGGAGTTGGCCAGCAGCTGCTAGTTTTGACTAAGGAGTGTATCAAGTGCAAACTCGGTAGATCAAAATGTAGCAGGGCAACCTATGTTCACTTTTTGTGTGAATAACAATACGATAACAATAATCGAGCCAGCAAAGATTCAGGCAGTTCTATCTACTATTTCATGATTTATTATAATTTTTGTCTCTGATCCTATTTTATCTTATCCCGTAACTCGAAATTCGTTGCAGCACCACAGATGATCGTTTAATCAGCGTACTACATATTTCTCTGTCCTTAGCAACTCTCATGGCTTCGCTCAGTGTCAAGCCAGTCCATTCTCGAATGTTGTCCTCCCAACCACTTTATCTATCTCCCTCTTCTTCTGCCTCCTTGCACCGTGCTTTGCAGGATGGTCTTTGCAAGATCTGATGCTCTGGTGACGTGGCCATACCCTCGGAGTTTCCTTTTCTTCGCCATTGTGTGCATGTCATCGTGTTGTCTAATGGTTCGTCTGAGGGTCTGTCGGACTTCATCGTTAGTGATGCGCTGGGTACAGGAAGTGGCCAGAAGCCTTATGTAGCACCTCATCTCCATGCATTGTATTCTTCGCTGTAGATCTGCTGTGAGGGTTCATGTTTCGCAAGCGTATAGGAAGATGGAATTGACAAGAGAGCGCAGCGGCCTTACCTTGGGGTGTAGATTCCAAATGGTCTTTCCAAATGGGCTTCAACTTTGTCAGGGCAGCAGTTGTTTGTGCGATCCTGGATAGGATTTCCTGTCGGGACCCATTGTCTGATACAATGGCTACTAAATATTTGAAGCTATGCACCGTGTTGAGGGATTGGCCTTGGACTTTGATATCCATGTTGATGCCATTGGTGTTAATATTGGTCATCAGTTTGGTCTTCTCTGCACATATTTGCATTCCATAGGCTCTGGAGGATGGTGTCAAGCCTCTGTACAACTGTTCAAGTTCTTGTTCCTCTCCAGCCAGTCCATCAATGTCATCCGCAAAATGGAGGTGGGAGATTGCTCTACCCCTATGCTGACTGTGCCTTCGTGACGTGCAAGGGCATCTGACATGATGCTATCCAGGAAAGTGTTGAAGAGTGTTGGAGAGAGTAGGCATCCTTGACGCACGCCGATTGCTGTTCTGAACCAGTTACCGATGGTGCTGTTATGGAGGACTGCACTGGTAGCCTTGTCATACAGGATTTGGATGACTTCAATAATGTTAGGGCTGATGTTGTACACTCTCATGGTTGCCCACAGAGCTGCATGCCAAACTCGGTCAAACGCTTTCTTGAAGTCTACAAACACATGGTATAGATGTTGGTGGTGCTGTAGGTACATGTACTTTTCGCAAATTATTCTGAGGTTGAAAATCTGCTCAGCGGTACTTCGCCCTGCCCTGAATCCTGCTTGTCCTCAAGCTATGATTTGTGCAGCTTGGGGTTTCAATCTGTTGAGTAATATTTTCAGGAGGACCTTGCTGGGATGGCTGATGGTGCGGTAGTTTTCACACTCCTGAAGGTTACCCTTTTGCGGAAGAGTGATGACAAGCGACCGTGTTCATGGTGTAGGCCACTTCCCACTCGGCCAGATCTTATTACAGATAATAGTGAGCACGTCAATCATCGCTTTTCCTCCTGCTTGAAGCAATTCTGTACGTTGTCCACTCCCGTCGACTTCCCCTTCTTCAGAGATTGCACTGCTGCCTCAACTTCTTCTCGGAAATTTGGGAGGATTTCTTCTTATTCTCTGTTCTGGGGACATGCTAGGTCAGAGCAGTACTCTGTCCAAATATGCAAGACTTCTTATTGCACTTTTTCAGTCTTAAAAAAGTGTTAGTGTCTCCCTGAAATTTAATTTTCAATCACAAAAATGTTTGAAAGTTTACTTACAAAGCATACTTCTACATTGTTGGTGGTTATCATGCTCAAATCTCCGGGGTTTTTTTTCTGCGACACTTGACAGGATAGAGGTTACGGATAGATTGGAAGGTGTTCCGATCCACAGATATGTCCAAGGCACCTTCACCGAATTAACTAAAGAAGAAGAAGAAGACGAAGAAGAAGAAGACAAAGAAGAAGAAGAAGACAAAGAAGAAGAAGAAGAAGAAGAAGAAGAAGAAGAAGAAGAAGAAGAAGAAGAAGAAGAAGAAGAAGAAGAATCCAATCGCGAGCCAATACTTCACCCTTGAATCTCAAAATACTCATTGCATTTAACATTCCTTTAATCAAACTGTATTTGCCTATACGAATAGAAGAAGAAGAAGAAGAAGAAGAAGAAGAAGAAGAAGAAGAAGAAGAAGAAGAAGAAGAAGAAGAAGAAGAAGAAGAAGAAGAAAAGAAGAAGAAGAAGAAGAAGAAGAAGAAGAAGAAGAAGAAGAAGAAGAAGAAGAAGAAGAAGAAGAATGTTTTATTAACGTCTACTAAAACTAAAGTCATTCGAGTCGAAGAAGAACAAGAAGAAGAACAAGAACAAGAAGAAGAAGAACAAGAAGAAGAACAAGAACAAGAAGAACAAGCAGAAGAAGAAGAAGAAGAAGAAGAAGAAGAAGAAGAAGAAGAAGAAGAAGAAGAAGAAGAAGAAGAAGAAGAAGAAGAAGAAGAAGAATCCAATCGCGAGCCAATACTTCACCCTTGAATCTCAAAATACTCATTGCATTTAACATTCCTTTAATCAAACTGTATTTGCCTATACGAATAGAAGAAGAAGAAGAAGAAGAAGAAGAAGAAGCCGAAGAAAGAGGAGAAGAAGACGAAGAAGAAGAAGAAGAAGAAGAAGAAGAAGAAGAAGAAGAAGAAGAAGAAGAAGAAGAAGAAGAAGAAGAAGAAGAAGAAGAAGAAGAAGAAGTAGAACAACAACAACAACAACAACAACAACAACAACAATAACAACAGAAGAAAAAGAAGAAAAATAGAAACAAATAACTCTTACCCTCCTCCCCGTTCTCCCTTCCTTCCTCCCCCACCCCAATGAAAATTTATTTTTTAATCAATTAAACACACAATTATGAGTCCTACAAGAAAAGCAACGACGTCAGAATGTTTTACTTCAACATTATGAACCAATCGCAACTCGCTGTCCCAACGGAAATTAAACAATCAAAACAATTTACAAATATTTAAATGAATAATTAATTGTTCATCTCTTACTCAGCAGTTTCAGACAAAACGGTTTGACCGACCTTCACCCCGCCTTTTTCGTTCACAGATAACCTGATTCAAGGGACAGAATCCGGGATTCAAGGGACAGAACGAGTGTTCTTTACCTGACTGAAGAGGGACGACCACATCTTGAAAAAATCTAAGGTCTCTCTGCTTCCCGCTCTTAAAAGTCTTCAGAGACTTTTGTGTGCGCGAGTTGTTTTCTAGATTTCCTTTTTTCCTCGGTTTCGAGAAACATTAGGATTTTTTTTCTTCTTTTTTAAACATTTTATGTGCAAATGCTCTTCTTCTTCGCTTCTTCTTTCGAGATTTTGCTTCATGTTCTTGTTCTTCTTTGTGTTCTTGTTCGTCTTCTTAGCTTATTCATTCAAGAGTTTACTTCTTCATCTTCATCATTTTCATCATTATCATCGTCTTCTTCTTCTTCTTCTTCTTCTTCTTCTTCTTCTTCTTCTTCTCATCGTTCTCGTTCTGCTCCTGCATTTTTCTTTTCTTTCTTTTCTTGATCTCATCTATTCAATCTTTATCTTCTTCCACTTCGGACAAAACCATCTAAAGTTTTTTGGAGTTTTCGGTTTTCCGTTCACATGTTGCAACTCTGCCTGTAGCGAATCAGGGATTTATTGCTAAAACATAATATGTACTTATGAACGGAAGAATCCCTTATAAATTCTAACTGCATTATGCTGGAATTCTCCATCGCTATAAAACATAAACTACCTAGGACTGATGGTCCTGTCTTTCCAAATGGGCTTCAACAACTGCTGCCCTGACAAGGTTGAAGCCCATTTGGAAAGACAGGACCATTAATCTACATTCCAAAGTAAGACTGCTGCGCTCCCTTGTCATCTCCATCTTCCTATATCCTTGCGAAGCATGGACTCTCACAGCAGATCTACAACGAAGAATACAAAGCATGGAGATGAAGTGCTACAGAAGACTTCTGGGCATTTCCTATACCCAACACATCCTATCCTATCCTATCCTATCCAGTCCCGTAACCCGGAGGTCGTAGGGGCACCACAGATGATCGTTTAACCAGCATACGCCATCTTTCTCTGTCCTCAGCAGCCCTGATGGCTTCGCTCAGTGTCAAACCAGTCCATTCTCGAATGTTGTCCTCCCACCTCTTTTTCGGTCTCCCACTTCTTCTACCTCCTTGCACTGTGTCTTGCAGAATAGTCTTTGAGCCAACACATCACCAACGACGAAGTCCGACAGACCATCACACAAGCCATTGGACAACACGATGACCTGCTCACAATGGTGAAGAAACGGAAACTCCGATGGTATGGCCACGTCACCAGATCATCAGGCCTTGCAAAGACCATTCTGCAAGGCACAGTGCAAGGAGGTAGAAGAAGAGGGAGACCGAAAAACACACACACACATACACACAGAGATCGAGAGAGAGATCGAGAGAGAGAGAGAGAGAGAGAGAGAGAGAGAGAGAGAGAGAGAGAGAGAGAGAGAGAGAGAGAGAGAGAGCGAGCGAAATATTGGACGCTTTCTGCCAAATGGTCAGTGGGGCTTCCTATGATATTATTATATTATTATTTAGCAAAATAGGCATTTTATATGTATATGTTTTGTTGATATTTTATAATGTTTGTATTCTATTTTGTTGTTTTTTTTTTTAACGGGAGTTCGACAAACTAGAGTATAGCCTCAATGTCCCCTGCGTGGGATGCCTTTATTGTAAAGTGATGGCTGGTGGAGTGCCTTCAGTGTTACTACTAAGGTTGTTTCAAATGGGGCAGGGGTGAGTCCTTTTTCAATCAAGTTGTGGTCCTGATTTAGTGGTCCTGATTCGGCTCTTTGCAGTCCGCTGGACCCTGTAAGCAACTAATAACTAACTAATTAACTAATTAAGTAGCAAAACCTAGTCTTAAAGCGCCTCAATCAACGAGAAAGGTAGCCATACAATTGTTGAAGTGAACTTATCAACGCTCAAGGGCGAACAATCACTTCATAGTTGGCGCGTGTAAACTGTTCACAAACAGATTATCAGATAATCTTTCGATATCTTTTCAACACTCTTCCCAAACGTTGATCACGCTATGTCATACACAGTGAAGAGCTGTTAATGCCCGGTTAACATTTGTGTGTGTGTGCGGGCAGCGAAACCCAGAGAGGATTTTAACAAATTAACACACGTCGCTTTAACCCAGAGAGAGCCTCACAGATGAATGCACTCGGCACCCGAGTTTAACCTAGGAAGGACCTCACAAATTAATAAACACGACTTTAACCCAGGGAAGACCTCACAAAGTCACACCGCGGTCGTTCGATTCCACAAACCTCTCAAGCAGTGGTCACGACAAATTATATTTATTGAAGCAACAAATGCAAGTTCAAGTTTAATTGCATCTATTTTTAATCGCATTTCGCGAATTTCAATTAAAATATACTAGCAGCACAAACCAGAATATTGCTATGAGATGTTTGCTTGCCAAGGTTTTTAATTGCATCACATTTAAATTGCATTTCGTGATACCTATGGAAACCTGTGATATTTGTGTTACATGCGCACACCTGTGACACCTGCCACGCAATGATAACAGACAAGGTAGAGAGGGCCAATAGCGTCAAGAAGTTAGGTAAACACGCTCCGGAGTGCACGTTAACCTTACAAAGTTTGGGGGAGCAGGCTCCATGTGGAAAAGGTTATAATAGGTACAGCCATAATATAATTGCCAGTTTAATCGATTATCCAAACCTATGAAGAGAGGGAAGGATAGAGAGGAGAGGAGAGAGGGGAAAAAATGAGAGACAGAGAGAGAGAGAGAGAGGGAGGCACAGAGACAGAGATACAGACAGAAAGACAAATAGAGGCAGAGAGAGAAAGAGAGAGAGAGAGAGAGAGAGAGAGAGAGAGAGAGAGAGAGAGAAGGGCAGAGGGGGAGGGGGGGGGAATTAGGGGAGTAGGGGCCAGGGGACGGAATTAAATAAAGAGAGAGAGGAATATATTGAAATAATATCATAGTCAAGAAGAAGAACAAGAACAAGAACAACAACAACTACTACTACTACTACTACTACTACTACTACTACTACTACTACTACTACTACAACAATAAAGGAAGAAGAAGAAAAACACCAAAGAAAACAACAACTATTACATGTACAACAGCAGCATCAGCGACGACGACGACCAAACTATGAGAACAATCTCAACACTGAAAACATAACAACGACAACAAATGGCGACACCCACCTTGAAGGTATCGGATGAGGACGCACATGGCCGCGCCGAAGATGAAATTCCTCAGCAGCACGGGGACGAGGGTGAAGGGCATGCAAAAGACGGCCAGCAGGATGTCGCTCAACGCCAGGTTCAGCAGGAACACGTTGGTCACCGTCCTCATCCTCTTGTTCTGGAATAGCGTCACGATCACCGCCAGATTGCCCACAACGGCCAGCAGAAAGATCAAGGCGTAAAGGACGATCTGGATCTCGGCGCTGATCTTAGGCACGGAGTAGCGAGGCCCCCAGGACTCGTTCCCTGGGAAGCCCGTGCCGTTCATCAAGTGCTGCAGCTCTTCCGGGATGGTCACATTGAGGAAGTCCGAGTAGTCTATATCCGAAATGTCTTTGGTGGGCACTGAGTCTAGGTCAGCCACACTACTACCGCTACTACTGCTACTAACGATGCTGTCTTCCCCGAGGCCTGGTAAATCTGCGGGTTTACTTGTAACGTATTCTTCAGCTGCGTGATTGCCGACACTTTTATACTCGTCCCCGTGTCCGTGTCTGTGCCTATGCTTTTTGGAGAACGAGTTCAGAACCTGCGAGTAGTTCTGGAAGACCACCTCCAGGTTCTTCATCATGGTGACAAAGAAGACTGGCATCTTGCGATCCTCGCCATCCATTGCTGACAGTCGTTGGAAAGGCGTACCTCAACGATGACGCTAAAGTTCAACAAGAATCAAGCACAACTGCTCATTTCTGCACACACTTTCACGGTAGCACTGAGTGATTTATTTCCATTGAAAACAAAAATTCTGTGTGGAAATTATTCTCTCTCATTTCACTTGTTAAGCATGTCAGACTTCGTTTAATGATTCACAAAACTTAATATAGGACCCACATGTTTCTAACTTTCTACTCCACTAAAACTTCCGTTTCAACTATTGCGATGGCTGTGGTAAGTGATTACTTACCACAGTATGTTTTCTTATTGTCTTCTTCCACATGTAATTGGACAATTGGCAGCGAATGGTAGGCTAAAGGCAGTCGATCGCAAAGCCGATGTACGTCTGGTTGGCTGCTCCACGCAAACTAAACTAACTAGAATAAACCTGTTTCCTTTCAGCCACCCCTCCCCCCTCCCTAAAATTCCAATTCACGGTATCTCGACCGACCTTAAACTTTTTTGGGATCGTCTAGGAAAAAAAACAACAACATAAAATTCGCACCCAAAGAGAACTGTTTGCGCTCAGATATTGAACAGACGACAAAAGTAAGGGAAAAATAAATAAATAAATAAATAAATAAAT
>CM072518.1:32426158-32446158 GCA_036898135.1 Oncomelania hupensis | reverse complement strand
CAATACGTTTCAAAAGAAGCCATCGAACAGCAAAAATAATGCGAAGAAGAAACGCGAGTACAAATGAAATAAATAAATTCAACAACTTTGTGAGAACTTAAAATCCTATAAGTATATTGAATTCAAAATTTTACTCTCAATAATTGCAGAGGTTACTTAATAAAATGTATAAATAAACAAATAGTTCCGCTCCCAACAATAAGAATTCATGAAAGTTTGTAAACTTCGCCTGAACAAGGAGATACAGACAGGTGTTCTCGACGCGTGTTTCAGCACTTAATAATCTAAAACAGTTTACCGACCGCTGGCTTCGTCCCTGAGTTAATAGGCAGAATAAGCCTATATATCACAGTGAAGATAGAACGAGGTTCCCCAAATGAGATGTCGCCGCACTGCCACATTTCTCCCAACACTGTCTAACAGGCTGTCAACTTGTGAATGAAAACCTTTCACTTTCACACACACTTCCGTGAGAGTCGTGGCTACGCTTCAGTTCTAAGTAATGTGCAAGATCTAGATCTCCATCGTGGTTGCAAATACCGTGAAATAAATATCGGCTGTTATGTGATAGTGATAGAATTTCACGCTAGAGCGCCAACAAAGACTACTACTTTGGGAGTGCGTTGCGTTATGCACCAAAATAATACTGCTAGCGACTGAAAGCAAAATGTTAGAAAGCCTTTGCTACATCCATTCTTTCACTGATGGGAAAGAAGAGCTCAACGAGTGATTTTGATTGGTTCGGTCCGCTTGGATAATATCCAACGCGATTTGACTGAATGGTTTACGCTCGCCTGACCAATCAATCAAATCAGACGAGACTAGTCTATCAAATCGTTCCAGGCGTTAGTGACTGACCAATGTGACTGACCAGCTTAAGACACCTACTTAGGGCCAAACAAAACGCCGCAGACGTTTACAGCTGACCAATTGAATCGATAAAGACATCTACATCGGGCCGTGAATAAATTGTAGTCCCCGGACATGTAAGCGTAAAGGGTACTATTAGATGAAGAGGTCGAAAGAGTGTTGGCCCAAGATAGGGCAAAACGTCGAGTGACAAAGTCGTGAAGAAATGGAAGACGACAGGAAATTGGGAAGCGCACGAGGCAGCTGCATGAAGATGAAATCCGAAGGTGAGGAAATCATGAAGATGCAGAGCGCTCGAGGCGGAAGCAGGAATGAAGATGCAGACGCGCAGCAGGAGAAAAGCGAGTCGCTCGTTGAAGTGTGGCAAAGAACCCATGGTCCTGATTTGGCTCGGAAGAGTCCGCTGGACCTAAAGCAATAATCATGTAATGCAATTTAATCAGTGAAGAGGGGAGGGCTATCGCAGAGGAGAGCTGGCGGCGCAAAGCGCCTGTTGTCCGGAGGCGCCACTCACCACAACCCAACTCCGGAAGCCCAGTTCAAGTGAAAGGATCAGGGCTGCCAAAGGAAAGGAACGGCGACAGCAGAGCGTCGAGGCGCCTTTCGTCGATAAGCCGCCGCCGCCCAGTCGATGGAGCCTTACAAGTGAGAAGATGAGGATTGAAGGTTGAGGTGGAGTATCAGTTCGGCACCTCCCACAGGATTCAGAGCCGCCTTGACTTTGGAAAGCGGTAGTCCTCCATTGCAGCAGAGAGCGCACCTGAGGGGTCTGATCGCCTCCAAGGGCAGGACTGCCACTCCTGTTCCACTCGCTGCCACCGAGTGTGTCTGTGTCACATCGGGCTTTCGAAACACCTCAATACATTTACTGCTAATTAATCGAATAGCCTCAGACCCGCACAGCTGACCAATCGAATTGTTGTAGACCACAGCTGACAAATAGGATCGTCTCATAATTTTTTTCAGCTTAGACCTACAATTCAAATCGCTTCAAGACATTTACCGCTGATCAATTCGGATCGTCTCAGGGTTTTAGAACCGCAGCTAGCGAATCAAGTTGTCTCAGACTTTTACAAATGACCAATCAAATCGCTTAAGGAATCTACAGCGGGTCAATAGAAACGCCTCAGACAGTGGCAACTAACCGATAATGTTTACAGATTAAGAATCGGATAGCCTCACCCAGGCCTTTACAAAACATGGCCACACCTAGCCAATCAAATTGCTCCAGATATTTATATCTGGCCAATCAAATCGTATTAGACGTGTACGCCAAGACCCTTTTTTCCAGCAGGGATAAAATAACCATTCTGATTGTATCCCAAACAATGCACACCCCCGCCACACACACACACACACACACACACACACACACACACACACACACACACACCCACACACACAAATACGTGTATAAGCCGATCAATCGGGAGTGTTACCAAAACAGGATACAATTGGGGAATAGTCTTTTTCTCAGTAAAATTTACAAATCAAATGTTGAATTTGATTTAAAAAAAATTAAGTACATTTATTAATGACGCACAGGATTGAGAGGTAATCTGCCCTTTAAAATTGATTTTGTTCGTAGCACAGCTTACTATACATGTGTGTATAATTTACACACTTTTCTACCCCAGTTCTCGACAAATTGTGAAGATGCGAGCTCTCGATATTTACGGTTGTGCTAAACTGTTTTCGAGTGGAATGTATGTTTTTAAAAATGGGAAAGATTTTTCCTTCCCAATTTATTTCAACTACCCCAATCAGACAATGGGTCCCCGACAGAAAGTCCTCTCCAGGACGGCAAAAACAACTGCTGCCCTGACAATGTTGAAGCCCATTTGGAAGGACGGGACCATCAGTCTACCTTTCAAGGTAAGGCTGCTGCGCTCCCTTTTCATCTCCATCTTCCTATATGCTTGCGAAACATGGACCCTCCCAGCAGATCTACAACGAAGAATACAAAGCATGGAGATGAGGTGCTACAGAAGACTTCTGGGCGTTTCCCATAACCAGCACATCACCAACAACGAAGCGACAGACCATCACACAATCCATTGGACAACAGGATGACCTGCTCACAGTGATGAAAAAACGGAAACTCCGATAGTATGGCCACGTTACCACAGCATTAGGCCTTGCAAAGATCATCCTGCAAGGCACGGTGCAAGGTGGTTGAAGATGAGGGGGACAGAAAAAGAGGTGGGAGGACAACATTCGAGAATGGACTGGCTTGACACTGAGTGAGGCCATGAGGGTTGCTGAGGACAGAGAAAGATGGAGTACGCTGGTTAAATGATCATCTGTGGAGCCCCAACGACCTTCGAGTTACGGGATAGGATATGAACAATTTTTGCAGGGTAGCCAACCAAATCGTTTTAGATCAAGAAGACGATTGGCTAGAATCTCAGATGATTTTATTCTTCAAAGGAAAGATACGAGTCTCCTATACGCTCTGTGTCCGGGGACGTTAATCTACCCAACGTAACGCAACGTAACGCTATGATCAATCATGCGCAGCAACATAGTAACATGTACTAGTATTTAGGGAAGAATTAGACAGACCACGAAACATTGCAATGCTGAAATACTTGCTCACATGCAAAAGTTTGAGGTAAAGGGGCAAAGATTGCTCACTGTATACAGAAAGACTACAATGAGAGAATGGTGGTGGTAATGATGATAGTGTGGGATGGTGTGGTGTGTGATTACGATGGGTAATTGTGTCTATTGCACAGGCGGCGGAAGCGGGGAGGCAAGGGGGGCACTGGCCCCCCCTAGAAAAATATTGGGGGGGCAAACCTATACATTTCCCCCCCCATATTCAGCCCCTCAAAAAACACTATTTGGAGGTTCAAACCAATATTTTCCCCCTTTCTCTGGACTGATGCAAGTTAACAATACCTGTGTTGAGACCATTTTCAAAGTACTGAAGGACTGCTTGATCAGACTTGACTTACCAGTGCAAAACTGCAGGGGCCAGGCCTACGACGGGGCGAGTAATTTTCAGGGTTATGTGTCAGGAGTTGCAAAAAGATTCAAAGATGAGATCCTTGCTGTGACTGAAGAGCTGGCGACAGCTCTTCAAAGAAAACAAACGACTTGTGATGACGCAGTAAACGCTGCTGACATTGGTCTGAGAACACTGGAAAGCATGCGGCATGAAGATTATGAGACATTTTTTGCTGACATCACAAAGCTGCACATTTGTGTGATGAGCCCTGCGTTCCTAGACAGAAGCAGCCTCGATGGCTCACAGGGTCACAGCTACTCTTGTCCATCTGCTTACTACAGACAGGAATACTGTGAGGCCATTGACAACATCAAAGAACATTTAAATAGCCGGTTTGATCAAATAGCTCTCGACTTATAAAGGAAAATTGAAGTTCTTCTAAGTGATGGAGCAGCAGGGAAGAGACCAGAAATTCCTCAAGAAATCAAAGATACATATTCCGCTGACATCGACTTGGACAGACTCAAAACTCAGCTAGAACTCCTCCCACATGCACTGGGTGACAACAGGAAGGCGGCTAACTCTAGGATCACCATCTTCCAAGCACTCCCGGATGAACTGAAAGCTTCTGACAATGTGCGACGGATGCTGAGTGAAGTGGATAAACTTCTCAGACTGTACTTCACCATCCCAACCACAACTGCAACGGCTGAACGCAGTTTTTCAGCCCTAAAGCGGGTAAAAACATATCTTCGGGCAACGATGACGCAGGAGCGTCTAAATAATTGTCTTAAAATTGTTTTTAAAACATTGCAATTTTTAGTCACTTTTGGTCCAAAGTACAAAGAGTTATTTATAGTCAATTCCATGGAAATCCATTTCAAGGGATCCGTTGAAACGTCCAAAGCGTTTTCCCGTTGAAACGACCAAGTAATCCAACACATAAGCCTAAATTAGTAAATGCAGCCATATTTTCTTGTTCTGGCCGCAAGCCTCTTCCAGCACCTTCACCTTGATACTGCCCTAATCCACCAAAAACGACTTTTTAGAAATATTAATTAAGATGCTAAGTTGATAATTATGACAATTCGTTGTAACGAACATCCATTGAAACGACCATCGCTGAATCGTCCAAAAACATCGTTGAAATGGAAACCATTGACAGTGAAGCTGCAGAAAATGACAAAAGATGTCGATGCCTACAGGGAAATCAAAGAGGTCAGTAACTGCATGTCTTCTATTAGAAGAGATGTCGACACAGCGTTCGTTGCCTGGTTTGGTGAAGTCAGCAAAATGGCAAATGCTTTGACAACTGGTGTTATTGTTCCTCGTCAAGCATCCCAACAGACTCTCCGTGACAACCAACCTGCGGCCACTCCAGAAGAATATTTCAAGATTATCATTGCCATTCCTTTCTTGGAACACCTGTCAACCGAATTGAACTCGAGGTTCAAAAATGCTGGCATAGCAGTTGGTCGTCTCTGTCTGGTGCCAAGCACTTTAATAGACAACCAGGATGGTTTCATGCAGTTTCCAGAAGGGGTGAAGACACTGGCAATGTTGTGGGAGTCTGACCTACCAAACAACGCTACCCTTGATGCAGAATACCAACGGTGGGTTTGCAAATGGAGAAGTGCTGCTGAGAATGCGACAGCTATCATCCCATCCACGGCATCAGAAGCACCGAAACATTGTGACATGGATTTTTATCCCAACCTGTTCATCATGCTAAAGAACCTTTGCACCCTGCCTGTCACTACTGCCTAGTGTGAGCGTTCAAACAGTCAGTTGCGCAACCTGAAAAACTACCTGCGCTCTACTATGGGGCAACAGAGACTCAATGGACTTGCTTTACTGAAAGTGCACAGGGATGTTGATATTGACTTGAAAGAGGCAGTGAACTGTTTTGCCAGAAGATACAATTCACAAATGGTACTAATGCCGAGGAACATATAGTGCAGCAAGACTGAATTAAGTGAAAGCAGGGCGGTAATGTTCATAAACTACAAGGTAAAGCTTTATACCGTTAACGATCAACAAAACGTAGTGAATAATAATAGTATACAAAACATCTCTGCTGATAAATAAATGTTTGTGTGTGTGTGTGTGGTTTTTTTTTTAAGGGAGAGGCAGAGGATAATTTTTGTACACCAGAGTTTGTCAGTTCAATTGTTCAAAAAGCTCAAAGTCCCAGACCATCACAGATGGCTTTTTCAAGGTTCAGATTGCACCAGATAGCACCATTTTGCATCCTTGCCAAAAAAATTTTCCGGGGGAGCATGCCCCCGGAACCCCCTAGAAGGCTCGGCGCTTCGCTGAATCTGTAACCCCCGCCCATATCCCCCCCCTCGACTTTTCCCAGGTCCGGCCCTGATGTCAGTGAATAAAATGTGTGTGTACCCCCCCCAATCCTGAGCAGCTTCCGCCGCCTGTGTATTGGTGTAGTCCCTTGTGAATACCAATTTTTCAAGCTAATTCTTAGGAAAAAGGCCCAAATAAAAGAGGGGGTATGGAAATTGACAGTATAAATGAAAACTCCGTTGGAAATTACAACATTCGGCAAGGAGGGAAGCACAACAGGACTAACTATTCCGAAACAAATAATACGATTGATCCAAATGGCCGATTCGTTAGTGAACGTTCAAAAACAAAGTTAGTCTATAATCGATAATCGGAAAGATTAAACCACAATGGAATATTATAATCCATTCCTGGGTAATTTTTTTTAAAACTAAAAACAAAAGCCCCAGAGCTTAGCTTAAAGCTCGGGAACTAAATATAAAAGTCCATTGAATACTGCAACATCAGGCTAGTTATAAATATAGCAAATTCATCGAATACAGGTTGAATAGAAACAAGATGGTAAGACATTCAAATATATTTCCAAACACTCATGCACACAGGTGAAATTCAGCATTTTCAAAAGTGTTAACTTTGGTGGCGATGATATGACTCGGCGTTATCCTAAAGACGCAATATAAAATAATGGAATGACTGACCATTATCTGAACTATAATTTTGGAAGCACAAAAATTATCCAAAAAAAAAGATTCAGCCTATTTTGAGATAAAGCGAAAAACATTTATAAGTCACTTCAGCGACCTTGACCTTTAAGAAAGCGCAAAAGTCAAGAACACAAAAGCATAAAAGGTGGTTAAAGTATAGCATAGTAAAACATAACCAAAATCAGTCCAGTCATTTTTCAGATGCTCTTTGCAGTCCGCTGGACCCTATAAGCAATAACTAACTATTCTTCGTATAAGGCAAAAAAACAACTTGTTTTTAACAAACAAGTGAAATTCGGAACGACAGACCGATCGACCGACCGACCGACATACAACCGAACTGCTACTGTGTGACTGGCCATGAGCTGAAGTACGTGTAAACCAAAAAAAAATTCAACAAACAACAAATTTCTTCATATATTGAGCAGCATGTAGAATGTTTTGTTATCGAAAAGTCTTTCTAGTTTATATGTATTATATGTATTTGTTACGTTGAAACGCGAACGAAAGTATGTCGGAAGCGTGTACGATAGATCTAATCGTTTCGATTTGCAAAGTATTCAATAATGGAGTTTATTTACCTTTGATTTGAGTTTGCATTGTTGTTAGGAGAGGCTTTGTATAACGTTGATAATTTTCGTTAGTCGATATTGTTGTAGAATCTTCTGGATCTGTTTGTTTACTATCGATCGAAGTTTCTTGATGGTCGTAGATAATGGAGAACATTCTTTTGGCAGGAAGAGAGAAGTATGACGTAAGTCAGTGATGACGATCTTTAGTTCGATTGGTGGCAGTACGTCATTTCTACGGTATTCGAAATCTTTCCGGAAAAGAGAGAGGTTATTTAATCGTGTGCCGAGTTGCTGTTGGTTGATAGTAAAGTTGTTGATAGTGATTTGGAGAGTTGCTGTGAAAGTTGTTGAGTTGAGTTGAGAATTGTATGCAGTTGTTGATGTGTGCTGAATAAAAGTGGAAAACTTCATACGTCGACTTTGTGACTTGTATGCTGTTTGAGCAGGCTGTGTGAATAAACGAATCTGAGTTACACAACTATCAGGAATTCATGCATCGGGGCTGAATCAGATACTGATAGAAAACACCATCATCAAACGGAGTGTAACATTTTGGGGGTCAAGCCGCGATTCACGCCATAGCCAAGGGTTCAACTGCGACAACAAGCGAGTCAACGTTACGAGAGGCAGTCATCGAGGGTAGCCGCCAACGAGTTGCGTCGAGAGGGGCCAACATACTGGGACTACATCACCGATAGGTTCGGGTTGACTGCAAGGGCGTATAGTCGCTGAAGAGTTGCTTCGTGAGCGAACAACAGATCGGGACTACGTGGCAGCCGTAAGACTACGTCGAGGGACAGTCTCGGAGCTACATCGCCAGTGTTACGGAGAGCGGCGAGCGGACGTCGCGTCTACTTCAGCACAGGAGCGTGTACATCAACACCAGCGTGGTGCAGCGTCGCAGACGACGAGGACAGCGGGGCCTGCGTCAGCGAAGGCGACTAGTGACAAGCATCAGCGCTACTGCAGAAAGCGTGCTGTTCTAGAACAGTCTAGAAGGGTGCAGCACAGTCAAGAACTTTCTAGGAAAAGATCTTTCCAGAAAAGAACTTTCCAGAAAAGAAATTTCTAGAAAAGAACTTTCCAGAAGCATCAAGATGGCTGACTTCTGGCAGAGAGGGGTTGAACTAAATCTAAAAGGCAAACAGCTGACGGAGTACGTCAAGTCTCAAGAGAGAATATGGCGCGAAGAAAGAGAAAGATAATTAGAAGAGAAGCGTCTAGAAAAGGAAGAGCAGCGTCGCCGCGAAGAACTAGAATTAGAAGAGAAGCGTCTAGAAAAAGAAGAGCAGCGTCGCCGAGAAGAAAGAGAAGAGCGTCGTCAAGAAAGAGAAGAGCAGCGGCAAGAAAGAGAAGCTGAGCGTCAGCACCAAATAGAGTTGGCGCGTATCCAAAACAATCAGCATGCGCCACAAGTCACCAACGACCATACGGCTCCAAAATTGCCAGCTTTCGTCGACGGGAAGGACCAGATCGACAGCTATCTGGCGAGATTCGAAAGGTTCGCCGAAAGCTCCAACTGGCAACCCCGAGACTGGGCGATTCGACTAAGTGCGCTTCTGACAGGGCAAGCGCTCGAAGTTTACACCAGACTGTCGAACGATGACGCCAAAAACTACGACGTCTTGAAAGAGGCCCTATTACAGTGCTACAACTTTACAGAGAAGGGCTACCGTAAACGCTTCCGTGAATGCCGGCCTAAGTCAGACGAGACGCCAAAGCAGTTTGTGGAGCGCCTGTCGTCATATCTACACAAGTGGGTGGAGTTATCAGGCGAAATGAAGTCTTACGACAGTCTCCATGACCTGATTGTGAAAGAACAATTTCTCAATGCCTGTCACAAGGACCTAGCGACCCACTTAGAAGAACAAAAGCTGCAGACGCTTAAAGATGTGACTGAGGCTGCTGAAAGATATCTCATCGCTCATGGGAAAACCCTGGGGCCACCCAGCGCGACGAAACCTTTTCAGAAGACTGGAAACCATGTGAACCAGATCCAAGGGAGCCAGACGAGCCAGAGACAGACGGACTCCACGCCTCCTCCCAGGGAAGGGCATTCAAGAGGCTGTTTCATCTGCAACGCTACAGACCACAGAGCTGCCAGCTGCCCTCAAAGCAGAAATAGCGTACAGCGGAGCAGTACGGACAATGCAGCGGTGGGCAACCGACAGAGACGTTTCTCCAATCAACGGCAAACCAGTAGATCTGACCATCAAGTGTGCGGCGGGAGCGTCATTCTTCCGAGTGAGACCAAGCGCACAGCTACTCCTGCGGATGTGCAAGAGTGCATGACCGATGGCCAACTTCTCCTTGCCAACGGAAAATCCATCCCCGTCGTCGCCAGCGCAGCTGTGACCGTCCAGAACATGCCTGTTTCAAAGGGACGCGTCGGAAATCATGAAGTGACTGTCTTAAGAGACTCTGGCTGCAGTGGGGTCATCGTCAGAGAAGATTTAATCGCCAAAGAACAGTTCACTGGCGATTCTAAATGGACACTTATGGCCGACAGCAAATGTTTGAAAGCGCCAGTTGCGAAGATTCATGTCAACACCCCTTTCTACATAGGCGAAGTCGAAGCGGTTTGCCTGAAGAAGCCGCTGTACGATTTGATGATCGGGAACATCGACGGCGCGAGGCGACCCGACGACCCCGATCCAGAGTGGAGTCCTGCCTCAACTCGATACGTCGAAGTTGTGGAGGAGGATCCATTGCCATTTCCCGATGGAGACCTTACAGAGCTGCTACGGGACAATGTGGCTACTCCGGCTCAGCCCTGCCGACCAGAGATTGTCGGTGCTGTTACTACCAGGGCCCAGGCCAAGAGAGACAAGACGTCTACGCCACTGAAGGTCGCCGACAACTCTAAAGCTGCCATCGTGGACAGAGATAAGCTGATCCAGCTCCAGGAAGCTGATAGCACTTTAAACAAGTACAGGAACCGCCAAGACCACGTGACCAAGGGCAGTGGCACGGTTTATTTCGAGGTGAAGGCCAAGATCCTGTACAGAATCTTCCAGCACCCGAGGGTCAACGGAGGTAAACCATTACGTCAAGTACTGGTACCATTACCCTTAAGGCGCCAGGTGATGGAAGTAGCGCATGACTCAATTATGGGAGGTCACCTAGGTATCAAGAAGACGTCAGACAGAATCCAGGCGGTGTTCTACTGGCCAGGACTTCATGCGGACGTCAGCCGTTTCTGCCGATCGTGTGACATTTGCCAGAAAACCATACCTCGAGGAAGGGTCCCGAAAGTGCCTATGCAGAGGATGCCTCTGATCGACCGACCTTTCAAGAGGGTGGCCTTAGACTTAATCGGCGAAATAAGACCTCCGAGTGAAGAAGGTCATCGGTGGGTACTGACTTTAGTGGACTATGCGACTCGGTACCCAGAAGCAGTGCCTCTGAAGAAGATTGACACTGAAACTGTTGCAGAGGCGCTGGTGGACATGTTCAGTAGACTTGGAGTGCCTGAAGAGATCCTGACAGACCTCGGGACCTCGTTCGTCTCTGACTGCATGAAGGAGGTCAACAGACTGCTGAGCATCCGGCATTTGACTACGACACCCTACCATCCAATGTGCAACGGGCTCGTCGAAAAGTTCAATGTTACGCTGAAGTCCACCCTGAAGAAACTGTGCAGCGAGCAGCCCAGACAATGGCATCGCTACATCAACGCCCTACTTTTCGCCTACAGAGAAGTACCGCAGGAGTCCACCGGCTTTTCTCCGTTCGAGCTGCTGTACGGAAGAACCATCAGAGGGCCGATGCACATCCTGAAAGAACTGTGGACGAAGGAAGTGGACACCCCAGAGGTGAAGAACAGCTACCAGTACGTGTTTGAGCTACGGGAGAAGCTGGAGCAGACTCTCGAGATAGCCAGAGAAAACCTGAAGAAGTCCCAGGACTGTGGAAAGCACTACTATGATCGTAGGGCTGTGAGCAGGAAGTTTAAACCTGGCAACAAAGTGCTGGTGCTGCTACCTACTGATCATAATAAGTTGCTGATGCAGTGGAAAGGCCCGTACGAAGTGGAGACCGTGGTGGGAATCAACGACTACAAGGTGAAGGTCGGCCAGCATTCCAAGATATACCACGCCAACCTCCTTAAGCTGTACGTGGAAAGGCCATCAGAGACTGTGCACGCAGCCACAGCAGCTGTGACCGACGACAGCTTTGACAGCGAAGAACTGTTGGAACTGGGAGACTTCCACAGCAAAGAAGGCATCGATGATGTTAAGCTAGGACCGAGCTTGACGGAAGGTCAAAAGTTGGAGCTCAAGGACCTTATGGGCGAGTTTCCCCACAACTTCAGCGATGTCCCTGGCTCTACAACTTTGGTCGAACACGAAGTCCACCTCACTTCGAATATCCCTGTTCGATCCAAGCCCTTCCCGATCCCTTTCAAGGCCCGTGAATCCTTGAAGAAAGACATCGATGAGATGCTGAAGATGGGCATCATCAAGGAGTCCAGTTCCCCCTACGCGTCCCCTGTCGTGGTCGTGAAGAAGAAGGACGGGAGCAACCGAGTATGCATCGACTACAGGAAGGTTAATAAGATCACCGTCTTCGACCCTGAGCCGATGCCTACCGCAGCAGACCTCTTCCGCCAATTATCGGGGAGTAGAATCTTCTCAAAGATTGACCTCAGCAAAGGTTATTGGCAAGTCCCCGTGCGTCAACAGGACATACCAAAGACTGCTTTTATAACCCCTGATGGGACGTACGAGTGCCTAAGGATGCCCTTTGGCATGGTCAACAGCAGAGCTACCCTGAAGAGAGGGATGAAGAAGATGCTCAAAGGGATGGACAATGTCGTGTGTTACTGGGACGACCTGCTAGTCCACACTCGCACCTGGGAAGAGCATCTGCAGACCTTGAGGGAGCTGTTTCACCGTCTCACAGAAGCCAACCTGACCGTGAGACCCAGTAAGTGCATTCTGGGGACTGACAATTACAACATTCGGCAAGGAGGGAAGCACAATAGGACTAACTATTCCGAAACAAATAATACGATTGATCCAAATGGCCGATTCGTTAGTGAACGTTCAAAGACAAAGTTAGTCTATAATTGATAATCGGAAAGATTAAACCACAATGGAATATTATAATCCTGGGTAATTTAAAAAAAAACAACTAAAAACAATAGCCCCAGAGCTTAGCTTAAAGCTCGGTAACTAAATATAAAAGTCCATTGAATACTACAACATCAGGCTAGTTATAAATATAGCAAATTCATCGAATACAGGTTGAATAGAAACAAGATGGTAAGACATTCAACTATATTTCCAAACACTCATGCACACAGGTGAAATTCAGCATTTTCAAAAGTGTTAACTTTGGTGGCGATGATATGACTCGGCGTTATCCTAAAGACGCAATATAAAATAATGGAATGACTGACCATTATCTGAACTATAATTTTGGAAGCACAAAAATTATCCAAAAAAAAAGATTCAGCCTATTTTGAGATAAAGCGAAAAACATTTATAAGTCACTTCAGCGACCTTGACCTTTAAGAAAGCGCAAAAGTCAAGAACACAAAAGCATGAAAGGTGGTTAAAGTATAGCATAGTAAAACATAACCAAAATCAGTCCAGTCATTTTTCAGATGCTCTTTGCAGTCCGCTGGACCCTATAAGCAATAACTAACTATTCTTCGTATAAGGCAAAAAAACAACTTGTTTTTAACAAACAAGTGAAATTCGGAACGACAGACCGATCGACCGACCAACCGACATACAACCGGACTGCTACTGTGTGACTGGCCATGAGCTAAAGTACGTGTAAACCCCAAAAAAAATCAACAAACAAAAAATTTCTTCAAATATTGAGCAGCATGTAGAATGTTTTGTTATCGAAAAGTCTTTCTAGTTTATATGTATTTTATGTATTAATAATTATGTGTATTTTGTATATTTTAAAGTAATTGTACAGTGTTAGCACCACAATGGAATTTTTCTGTTGAGATAATAAAGTAGCCATATTCGTAGCAAAACGTGTTTAGCAACAATGTGATCCAGCAAAATTGACCTTTGGGGTAGAGCTAATGTGATGGTACGTGAGGATAACCTGTGAAGTTTGGTCAAATTCCGTTCTGTGATTAATAATAATAATAATAATGATGATGATGATGATGATGATGATGATGATGATGATGATGATGATGATGATGATGATGATGATGATGATGATGATGATTATAAGGCGCTTTTACTAGAAAGTAACCGTTCAAAGCGCACCTTAACTCATTCACACACTCATTAAACATTATTACAATACATACACATACATGGCTGGGCGCAGCCGAATTCAAAGCGGACTGGGGGTGAGGCAGTAATAAACAAAGTGATTCCCCACACATGCACACACAAACAGGCACACACACACACACACACACACACACACACACACACCCACACACGCACAAGCACGGACAAAAAGGATGAGGCAATATGAAAGAAGCAGTTTGAAGACAGAACAGATCAGTGAAGACTTTAGAGAAGAAATTAGTTGCGAGTTGCGAGAGGGAGTGTAGCGTTGGATATCATCGGAAAGGTGTGAAGGTGCGGAGCCATGGAGAAACTTGTAACCGAAAAGACCGAATTGGTAAAGAATTCCTTGCGGAATGGGAAGCCAGCGTAGTGAGGGAAGAAGGGGAGTGAGTTGGTCAGATTTTTTTTTATTTTTGAGAATGAGGCGAGCAGCAGCGTTTTGAACACGTTGCAGATTGTGGATGGAAGAAGCAGGCAGGCCAGAAAGAAGAGAGTCGCAATGGTCAAGGCGAGAGAGAATGAAAGACGTCACAAGTTTAGAAGTTGCGTCGATTGTCAGGTATGTCCGGATAAGTCCGATGCGGCGGAGTTGTTAGTGGCAGGCTTGACATGTTTTGCGGATAAAACCTCACATATCAAGGGTATCGTCCAGGACAACACCCAGGTTCCTCGCAGTAGGTGAAAGAGGGATGGTGTTACGACCTAGAGTTCTTGTGTCGGCGAAGGTGGAGGACAGTTTATGCTTAGTGCCGCATGACTTCTATTTTGTCTGCATTGAGTTGTAGTTAGTTTGCTATCATCCAATCATGGATGTATGAGAAGCAGTCGGATGAGGTTTTCAGAATGAAGGGGAGATTTTTAAGAGTATCACGGTTGCTAAGCTGGGTGTTATCGGCTAAGTAAAGGAAACTTCGATGGCATGGCCACGTAACCACAGCATCCTTGCAAAGACCATCCTGCAAGGCACTGTGCAAGGAGGTAGGGAAAGAGGGAGACCGAAAAAGAGGTGGGAGGACAACATTCGAGAATGGACTGGCTTGACAATGAGCGAAGCCATGAGGGTTGCTAAAAACAGAGAAAGATGGAGTACGCTGGTTGTATGTGGTGCCCCAACGACCTCCGAGTTATGGGATAGGATAGGATCTGGAATATAAATCTAAACTGGTATTGAGCATTTCAAATTTATGCTATTATTATCACTCAACAGACTGGTTCCACGAATTAATTTTCAAAAACAAATCGCCAACGAGGATTGCCTTAATGAATATATAGAAGTAAGGGCAAACACTGAACCAAATAATCATATTAAAGACTTGAAAACCCTGTTAACTATGAGAAAATCAGGCTTAATTAGCTGTCAACACCCACTAGATAAACTAAAACACCCGCTTACATGACTACACAGATCGTGTCTTGTTCGAGAACTATCAGATAAAAACACATTCAAAATCCTTTTTTTATCATGATGTAATTATGTTCCTTGTTAAATTAGCAAATTAATCTAACTCCTTAGATTTCTCAAACAAGAAATGATCTATTTGGGAAAAAAAATAGTATGTGTGTGTGTTTGTGCGTGTGTTTGTTCGTGTGTGTGTGTGTGTGTGTGTTTGTGTGTGTGTGTGTGTGTGTGTGTTTTGTGTGCGTGTTTTCTTTCTTTCTTTTTCCTTTTTTGTTCGGTGGGGCGAGAATGGGGGAGTGGGGGATGGAGAGGGCGCTGTATATTTTTTGTGATGTAGAGTGATAGCATGCCCCCTCCTTCCTTTCCCCTCTCCCCCACAAAAAAAGCATAACAACAAACCGCTTAGTAATCATAGTACTAGGCTTCACTACATATTGTTGCTCCATCGTTCTTTTCTTTTTTTTCCGTTTCTATTTTTCAATCGTAGCTAGCCTAAACTGGTAGACTATGAAGGGCAATCGAGAGATCGAGAAGAAGGGTGATTGAACGAGTCAGTGAAGCCTGCGTATTTTCGGGTTCATCAAACGTCACAAAAGCGAGTGAGGGAGGAAGCAGTACCGGAGGCAGAAGGCAGAAGTGGAAGCGAGGACAGCGGATGTCCTATTTTCTTCGAGTTCATCATATTAGGTCATTGACCAGAAGGGCGGACAGAGGCAGAGAAGAAGGGTGGAACCACAGCGAAGACGGGTGTGACTGTGACGAAGAGATGTGGGTGTGCGTGTGTGTGTGTGTGTGTGTGTGTGTGTGTATGTGTGTGTTTATATTAGTTACAGATAATTTCGATGGTCTAATTAACAACACAACATTCAAGATTAAGCCTCATTTAAGGCTGTTTTACCAATTGTGTTGGGGGAAGGTAAGAAGGGAGAGGGGTTAGATGGGATACAGGTAGTGGTTCAAGATTCAAGATTACTTTGTTATCTCAAAAAGATAAATTAAGACAGGCATTGCTAACAATACTACAACAAATTGCAGAAAATGTGTAAGAAAAGGCAATTACAAACATTCACTAATTAAAAGGCTGAAAAATTCCTAGACTACAACGAATCAACAGGAAACAATAAAGTAATAAAATACACAAACACCCAATTAAAACAGTTGAAGAGCAAACAAAATTAAGATAATCCAAGCCACACACACACACGCACACACACACACACACACACACTTAGCACAACTAAGGTCACAATTTCCAACATTGGCTTTTTGGTTCTTGATAAATGTAAGCAGGCGGAAGAGGGTGTGGCAAAGAGAGAGAGAGAGAGAGAGAGAGAGAGAGAGAGAGAGAGAGAGAGAGAGAGAGAGAGAGAGAGAGAGATGGAAAAAGAGAGAGAGGGAGAGAGAGAGGTCGAAACCATTTATTAGGATAATAGCATTAGGTCCTCTGGACCTGTCTTACAGCTAGATAGTCCGTCATACAAAAAATTCAGGTCAACTACGACTTCCAACAATTGAGAATTTAAAAGAACGACACCTACACACATCGACCCACCACCATGCGTACACACAAACGTGCACACGTACACCCAGTCATGCATTTTCAAAACTGCCGCAGGGAGGAGGAAACGTTACACAGTTAAGAGAGGTTAAGCGAGGTTAATTTAGATTCTAGATTTAATCCAATTGCGTGCCTCTTTACGTTACTAACGTTCCAACTTTAATTTAATATTGAATGCGCTAAACAATAACCACCATCTTCCATCAGTATCTTTTTGGGAAACAAGGAAGTGGGGACATTACATTACATGATTATTGCTTTAGGTCCAAGGAAGTGGGGACATTACATTACATTACATTACATTACATGGTTATTGCTTTAGGTCCAAGGAAGTGGGGACATTACATGACATGACATGGTTATTGCTTTAGGTCCAAGGAAGTGGGGACATTACATTACATGATTATTGCTTTAGGTCCAAGGAAGTGGGGACATTACATTACATTACATGGTTATTGCTTTAGGTCCAAGGAAGTGGGGACATTACATTACATTACATTACATGGTTATTGCTTTAGGTCCAAGGAAGTGGGGACATTATATTACATTACATTATATGGTTATTGCTTTAGGTCCAAGGAAGTGGGGACATTACATTACATTACATGGTTATTGCTTTAGGTCCAAGGAAGTGGGGACATTACATTACATTACATGGTTATTGCTTTAGGTCCAAGGAAGTGGGAACATTACATTAAATTACATGGTTATTGCTTTAGGTCCAAGGAAGTGTGGACATTACATTACATTACATTACATGGTTATTGCTTTAGGTCCAAGGAAGTGTGGACATTACATTACATTACATTACATGGTTATTGCTTTAGGTCCAAGGAAGTGGGGACATTACATTACATTACATGGTTATTGCTTTAGGCCCAAGGAAGTGGGGACATTACATTACATGGTTATTGCTTTAGGTCCATGGAAGTGGGGACATTACATTACATTACATGGTTATTGCTTTAGGTCCAAGGAAGTGGGGACATTACATTACATTACATGGTTATTGCTTTAGGTCCAAGGAAGTGGGGACATTACATTACATTACATGGTTATTGCTTTAGGTCCAAGGAAGTGGGGACATTACATTACATGGTTATTGCTTTAGGTCCAAGGAAGTGGGGACATTGCATTACATTACATGGTTATTGCTTTAGGTCCAATGAAGTGGGGACACTACATTACATTACATGGTTATTGCTTTAGGTCCAAGGAAGTGGGGACACTACATTACATTACATAGTTATTGTTTTAGGTCCAAGGAAGTGGGGACACTACATTACATTACATGGTTATTGCTTTAGGTCCAAGGAAGTGGGGACACTACATTACATTACATGGTTATTGTTTTAGGTCCAAGGAAGTGGGGACACTACATTACATTACATGGTTATTGCTTTAGGTCCAAGGAAGTGGGAACACTACATTACATTACATGGTTATTGTTTTAGGTCCAAGGAAGTGGGGACACTACATTACATTACATGGTTATTGCTTTAGGTCCAAGGAAGTGGGGACACTACATTACATTACATGGTTATTGTTTTAGGTCCAAGGAAGTGGGGACACTACATTACATTACATGGTTATTGCTTTAGGTCCAAGGAAGTGGGGACACTACATTACATGGTTATTGTTTTAGGTCCAAGGAAGTGGGGACACTACATTACATTACATGGTTATTGCTTTAGGTCCAAGGAAGTGGGGACACTACATTACATTACATGGTTATTGCTTTAGGTCCAAGGAAGTGGGGACATTACATGGTTATTGCTTTAGGTCCAAGGAAGTGGGGACATTACATGGTTATTGCTTTAGGTCCAAGGAAGTGGGGACATTACATGGTTATTGCTTTAGGTCCAAGGAAGTGGGGACATTACATGGTTATTGCTTTAGGTCCAAGGAAGTGGGGAGGCGCTGAGGGATCAGAAGGGTGTATGAGTGTAAAATGTCTTGCAGAGTTCATCAAAGGAGCAGTTAATTTGTTAAACGTTTAACCACTCTGCTTCCCGCTCCCTTTCTCATCACAGCGGGTTTATCGCGTGTAAAGCTCTTGGTTTACAGTTGTTGTTTTTTTCCCTTCATTTTTGCTCTCTCTTTCTCTCTCTCCCTCCCCATGGTTGGTTGTGTGTGTGAGTGTACGTGTGTGTGTGCGTGTGTGTGTGTGTGCGTGTGTGTGCAGGTGTGTGTGTGTGTGTAGCGTGTGCTCGTAAATCTCTGTGTGCTTGCATGTGTGTGTTTGGGGGGTGGGGGGGTGTTCATGCGCATGTAATTATTTCCGCGATCACTATGATCAAATTTGGTCACGCCGTTACAGCTTTTGTCCCTTCAGTAAACAGAATGAAATGATAAAGGACTGCCTTTTTTCTGAGTATCATTAATGTAGCTCTGCTAAGCTTATTTCATATGCGGTTTCAGATACTCGGTGTGACATTGCTTCATTGCTCCAGTGCTGATTGCTCGAACATCCATGTCGGGGACTGAGACGGTATTGGCTAATCAGGTCATCGGGCAGTATAGATTATCAAATACAACAATAAGAGGGAAAATAAATTTTCCAAGACAAAAGTTGGTTTTATTTTAACAGGAACTGCCAACCCTGTGCAATACTGCTTTAGTATAATGTCCAACACCGTCATTTTACGTTAATTTCACTAGCTTTATTGGAGATTTATTTATTTATTTTTGCATCCGATGAACAGATTTACCATCAGATTGTCAGATACTTTTGGTGCAAGCTCCTTTGAGTTCACAAATGGAATAAAAGATTTTGTGCTTCGCATCCGACGCAAGCGCAGAAACGCAGGAACACACAACCCACCCACACGCACACATACACACACAGATACACAAACACACATACACACACGCACACACAACCAGATAGAGAAGGGAGGGAACTATCATACTCTTTATTGGATTAAGGTTTTAGGGTAGTCTTAATTGGAAGGTTCGTGGCGGTTCAAAAACTATTGTTCGAGGTTCTCAGATACCGACCCTAGGTTGCTGAACCTTTTAAACAAAAAAAAGGTTCATGAACCTAGGTTCGGGATCTAAGAACCTCGAAAAAAAGGGTTTTGTTTGAACCTCCACGAACGTTCCAATTAAGACTGGCCATAAAACGAGAGAGAGAGAGAGAGAGAGAGAGAGAGAGAGAGAAAGAAAGAGAGAGAGAAAAAGAGAAAAAGAAAGAGAAAGAGAGAGAGAAAGAAAGAAAGAGAGAGAGACAGGGCGAGAGAAAGAAAGAGAGAAAGATAGAGAAAGAAAGAGAGAAAGAAAGAAAGAGAGAGAAAGAGAGAGAAATAAATAGAGAGAAAGAGAGAGAAAGAGAAAGAGAGAGAGAAAGAGAAAGAGAGAGAGAGAGA
>CM072518.1:32358658-32421158 GCA_036898135.1 Oncomelania hupensis | reverse complement strand
TTGTAGTGCAGTCATTAGATCCTGAATTTGGGCACGCCAAAGTTCAAAGCAATTTATTTTAGAAGCTTCAAGTTCAAACTTTCAAGCAACATGATTACTTTAATATGTCCGTAGCTGAAGGAAAAAAAACTGACATGCCAGTCCTCTTGCTTCGCAAATTCTGAAGAAGTGCTGTTCTCTTAAACTGTACCAGAGAACGTTCGAATATATACAAAATATAACTCTATTTTCTTTGACTGTTGTTTGTTTGTGTGTGTGTATGTGTGTGTGTGTGTTTGTGTTATGATGTTCAATTAAATAATGAGGTAAAAGGTGACGTAAACATGATGTTTTCTGAATTTAACGATATGTAAGGAACTGAAGTATCAATCACAATCAAGCAATTTCCTCTCTTGGCTCAAAGGAGTCCGCAGAATGACTCAGACTGGCAAATTACGCTCAGAACTTAGGACTTGTTTCATTATTTTGTTTATTTCTTCTTTTTTTTAAATTCACTTTTATATAGCACGTTTCCATCTCAAGAGCTGCTCAAGGCGCTGGTCAATACAGGATCCAACTCTAGCCGTTTGAGGCGCCCACCTGCAACCTGACGTCCAAACTGAGCACAATCCTGGGCGACCTGGGATGGAGAGAAGGGACCTAGTGCGTGCTGGTTGTATTTATGTATCCTGAACTCAACCGTCTAGGACATGAGCGTCAGGATCTTTTAAAATCCATGCTATGTAACGCGTGCATGCACCGACTAGACCTCGGTTTATACTCTCATTCTAAATATGTAATGGGCTCCAATCTTGTCAGAGATTGTACATACAATCTAATAACCGCACCTTCGCACGCATGCACACACACACACACACACACACACACACACTGGCGCTCTCTCTCTCTCTCACACACACACACACACACACACATCACCCTCTAACACATACAAACAAAACAAACCTCCTCCAACTGACACCTTCACAATCTCGGAAGGTGCTCAAATTGTCAGCTGTGATATTTCACCGTTAGACCTCGATTACATCCCCGCAAAATGATTGTAGAAACATTGCCTGGAAATTTTTTTTTAAAACGCCCGGAAATGGCGTATTAAGAAGAAACTTCCATAAACAGGTACCCAAAAGACAGGCAGGATGTGGAGAAATCATGACTAATCAAAACAAGAACGAGTCATAATGACACCTCAACACCAGGTTAATTGTACATTACAGTCACACTACACCGGATAGACGACTATTGATCAAACTATTGTGACACCAGCGAACCAGTTGATGGCAAGGGAAAAATAACACGGACACACGTTAGCTAATCCGGGATTCGAACGAGGGACCTTTCGATTATTAGTAAGCCGCTTTACCCACTGAGCTACTCGGTAACACCAGGTGTTTAAAAAAAACAAACCAGAAAAACAGTGGGGAGAGGGGGAGAAATAAAGGGGATTGGCGAGGGAGGGAGAGAAAGAGAGAGCGAGAACACCTGTACACTCTTCTCTCACCCACACATACAAACATTTTCCTTTCTTGTACCATCCTTCACTTTATTCTACCCCTCTTTCCGCTCTTAATATGAAGAGGTGGCATCTCCCTTCTTTCTCTCCCTCTGACAGAATCAAAGTTGCAAGGTTAGGTTTATATTAGCATAACACGTTTATCTAATAAAGACAGTATCGGTTCAAAAGTTTACATCTCAACACTCTGTCTCCTTCTCTGTCTCTGTCTATCTCTCTGTCTCGGTCTCTCTTTCTCTCGCCCCCACCCCCCCCCCCATTCCCCCGATTGAATTAAATTGGTAAGATAAGGCCTATTTAAGCACGAAACGTCTATCCAATTAAAGTTTAACATTTCAAAAGTTCAAATCTCAACACTCTCTTTCTGTCTCTGTCTGTCTGTCTCTCTCTCGCTCGCTCGCCCTCTGTGGTGGGGGGTATCCTCTATACTTTCCTTTCCTCCTTCCCTTTAAATATGAAGGGGGTAGGAGTGGTGGTGGTGGGTGGAGGGGAGAGAGCTGAATATACCAAAACCATAATACGGGGTGCCCACACAAATTTGTTTATGCAAGCGGTGATTGAGTTTCTGTCTATTTGGGCAAGCGGAAATAAAAATAAAATAAATAAATAAATAAATAAATAAAATAAAATAAAACTTTGTTTTCCTATCTACGATTGCTAGATATTTTAACAGAATCAGTTGCATCTGAAAAAACGTGATTATTCTCAAGTGCCCACTTTACATCACTTTGCAACAGTGTCAATCTGCTTACTTTACAGAGAGAGAGAGAGAGAGAGAGAGAGAGAGAGAGAGAGAGAGAGAGAGAGAGAGGGAGAGAGAGAGAAAGGAAGAGAGAGGGAGGGAGAGAGAGCTCAAACGTGCGCGCACATACACACATTATACATGAAGAAAAGGGACTGAACAGTAATCGAGAAATAGAAATACTGGTAAAAATGTAATAGAAACTAGTCCACAAGGGGCAAACTTATGTTAGTTAGAAACGAAACTATTGAGGTCACCGAGGGTTTTCTCCGGGTACTCTGGTTTCCTCCCTCCCTTCAATAATAATATTGGATGCAGTCAATCTAAAATTTCACAAATAAAAATTCGATTTCCTTTCCGTTTTCTAATAGCGACGATCCTTTACACCCAGTGGCGTAACTAGGGGAGGGGGAGGGGGGTCCAAATTCAAAAGTCCCCCAGGGCCCCCACTTGAGGGGGTCCCCCAAAGGAGTGTGCTAAAAAAATTGTTAAATTAAATATTACGCCACCGCCATTTAATCTTGGAATTCACGTTGTTATATAAGTTAGTGAATTCAGACATATATTTATTAAGTACATTATCTCATGTCATGATGTCGAATGTCAAAAGGCGGGGGGCCCCAAAGAGGCCATTCCCCCCCCCCCGGGCCCCCAAATCCCTAGCTACGCCACTGTTTACACCACATGTTTGAGTGATGAATGTGTGTGTGTTGTGTATGTAGAAGTGTTTGTAACATGTGAGCGTATAATTATGTTGGTTACAGTTCGTCGCGTCTTGAGTCTGATTTAGGAATAAGACGCGTATAGCATCCAGTATTATTATTAAAGAAATGAAAGAACAGAAATAAAATGAAATAACAATAACAATAAAGAAATAAAACCAAAATAAGCACAAGTGGGAATGCAAAAAGAAATAAATGAAGTAATAACGCGAAACGAAAGCAGAACACCTCCATCGTCTCTTGCACGCAAAAGGAGAACACAATTAAATCTCTGAAAAAAAATAATAAAGTGACTGGCAGGGCTGGCCATTTCCAAGCAATAATTTGAAAGAATATGATTACTCAGCGTTAAGAGCTAATGCATACAGCTGTTAAATATAAATGCTATATTAAATTCTCCGCAGTAATTTTTTTTGTCATTCACAAAATAATCTCAACATTTACATTGTAACTTTCGTCATATCATAGACTTACGTATTTTACGGAGACAAACATTTCATTACTGCATACGTATTGCACCGAGAGCGGATTTAGCTTTTGGAGAATATTCGTCATCCATGTTCTCAAATGCAGTCTGCTTTCTCAGGGAAATATAGCATGCAGCCGTAGAGCAGCGCCACCAAGGGAGGAGATGGACACTGCCCTCAGTATGCAGAACCAGAGAAAAAGGGGAGGTCACAAAAGGCTCTCTCCCCAATGACGTGTATACCTTAAGGCTTTACCTAGTTTTAGATAAGTAAGGACTTGAGTTATAAAGTTCAAATTTCTTACAAGCACCCTCACTTGGCTTGCACTGTTGTGTCATCATGCAGCATACAGCAAATCCTATTTTTGTGTACTACAAAGCTGATCTCTGTTTATTAGCTTCTTGGAGGCGTGCAGATTTCATAATAAGGCAAACAGGTCAAAAACAACACAGAAGGACAGCAGACTCCCGAGGTCTCATTACCTCCCTTTACCATTAACCCTCCAGGCACCGGAGAAGCAATCAACGATGTGCTTTTCTTTTTCATGACCGTAATAAAATCAGGTTCAGGTTCAAATTATATTACTAGATTTTGTTATTTCTTCTGCCTGTCTGTCTCTCTTTGTTTGTCTGTCTCTGTCTCTCTTATTTATTTTATTTATTATTATCCCCAAAGCTAGAATCATGCTATCTACCATCCTACCACACCGTGATGGTCATGATCACTTCAGCTCTTGTATCAAAAGCTCAAATCACTGCCTAAAACACGCCTGTCAACAATTCGCTGGAGTTGATGTAGTAGGCAATGACACTGCCTTCTACACCAAGAAAGGTGGTGTTAAAACAGGCTGGATGATGGACGCTGTGCATCCGAACACTCGGAGTAGCAGTGGTTTGGCTGTCAACATCAAACGTTGCTACTCTGCATTTGTTAACACAAGCATGCGGACCCAAAGCCATCACGTGCCGTCGCAGGACGCCCGTCGTGTTCAACTGAAGAGTGATACCAGTAGTCAACGTGGCAGCTTTCATCACGACAAGGTTCCACAACGACCATCAGGTGGTCTACACCCAAGTCCCTCGCTGAACCGAAAGCCCCAGCCTCTGTGGTCAGCGGTCGTTGAAGGGACCCACTTGTTTCCTCACAGCTCCTCTGACGCTGTTCCCCGTCAATGGTCTCCACAATCGCTGTGGAACGATTTCATGATCCCCAGGTCAGCACACAGCCAGAAACCACAGCGGGTTCACCGTGGCAACCCTTTGGACCTTACAAAAAAAGGGTCAGTCAGCGTCCTTAAATAATAAGGAGAAGAAAGTACTCTTTGATTAACTGTCCCGACTGCTCACGGGAAACTAACTGCGCTGTTACATTTTATAACATTTGACTGTAGTTTAAAATAACCCAGTTTAATATTTTTGTTCAATAAGTATGTATTATATTTACACTTTTGTTTCTAACCCAACTATTCGGAGGATTGACAGTAAAATATAATACGAGATGTGAAATCGCAAAGTTGTGGTTTTTTTTTTTTTGAATTCCTGTGAATATTCCTAGTGACAGCGACACCTGTGAGGACTTCACTTGACAGTCTTGTTATTAAAATTCTTGTTCTAATTTAATTATCAACTGTAACAATATAACGCGTAAGTTTGAATTTTACTCTTATTAATTTAAGCATACGCAAGTGTTAACTTTCATTCAACGAGTCAGTTTTAGTTTCCTATGAAATTTTTTGTGAGACAGAGACAGTTGTGAGGACTTCAGCGTTCATTATTGTGCTTTACTTTATGTGTGAGTCCGTTATTAAGCGTGTGTAGTAACATTAATTTAATTCAAAGCACCAGCACTTTTTATCCATGTAAACATTTAATTCAAAGTACAACGTCTTTTTATCTCCGTAACATATATGTGGTGTTGTATACGAGTACACAATGTATTGCACCCCCAAGCCGTCTAAAGATGGACTCCGCATTGGTCATCTGAATACTTGTCATGCAATCAACAAAACTCACAAAATATCATCCGTCCTTAATAATCACAATAAACCATTTAATGTTTTTTTTTGTTTCTCTGAATCATGTTTATGTGACAAGTCATATGATTCAGAAATAGCAGTGCCTGGTTATTCTTTATTATAACATCACAAAGAAAAATATAGCGAAACTGGGTTATTAATTTATAAGCGAAACAATGAAATACAAACGTCTTTATCTTCTTGAACAGCATCATGTGGAATCTATTTGGATTCGAATTGACATAAAAGAGGCAGCTCCCATTATCACTGGATTTTTATACAGACACCCTACTGAACATGTAGTCTGGTTTCATCACTTCAATTCAATGAATGATGCCGTGTTTTTAGAATCCAAAGAGTCTTTTGTTTTAATATATTGGGTGATTTTAATTTTGATCTGTATAAATCAAACAAACGCTGGTAAAATATTATTCATCTTTGTAATATTGAACAATTAGTAACAACGCCAACAAGAGTAACTGCTGATACTAGTACACTAATAGATCATAGTTACACAAGTAATAAAGCACTATGTAAGGAGGCAGAAGGAGCGGGAGAGAAAAAGAGGTGGGAGGACAACATTCGAGAATGGACTGGTTTGACACTGAGCGAGGCCATGAGGGTTGCTGAGGAAAGGGAAAGATGGAGTACGCTGGTCAAACGATCATCTGTGGTGCCCCTACGACCTTCGAGTTACGGGATAGAATAGGTTAGAATAGATAGGAATAAAGCTCATATAACAGAAGTGTTTGTCCCAGTTTATGGTTGCAGTGACCATTACCCAGTATGTTTTACAGGGAAAAAAGGGAGCTAAAATTCCCAAAGCAGGTAATAAATTTATAACATATAGATCATGTTCTACATTTAAAGAATATTATTTTCTATTAGACTTTCATAATAGCAATCTCTCAAATGTATATAATTTTACTAACCCAGATGATGCTTTAACTTACTAGTATAACTTATTTATAAATATATATTAAAAAAACATGCTCCTATTTTTACAAAACGAGTTAAATACTACTCTAAACCAAACTGGCTTGATAGTGAATTACAACAAGTTATTAATCGTAGAGACTACTTCAAGAAACATGGACATGAAAGTTAATATAAAACACAGAGAAATGTAGCAACTTCACACTCAAAAGAAAGAAAACACTAAAAATTTAATATAATCAAAAACAGTAACTGTTTATAACTGTTATAAAATTATTTGGAAAGCAATTAATCACTTAACAAACAAATCAACTTCACTACACTAATTAAAAACATTTCCCTTGATACACTGAATTTACATTTTGTCAAAACGTCTGATAGAATTATAACCGTTGACACATTTAAAGAAAATAATTTACATAAATTAACAGAATTTTGTCAGTCCAAAAACATAACAAAACTTAGATTCCTTTTTTGTCAACTGAATTTGTTTATAAAACGCTTAGAAACCTTAAGCGAACTGTTACACTCAATTTGATGTTGGTGTTTTTCTTTCAGTATCTGATTCAGCCCCGATGCTTGAATTCCTGATAGGGTGTAACTCAGATTCGTTTATCCACGCAACCCGTCCAAACAGCATACAAGTCACAAAGTCGACGTATGAAGTTTTCCACTTTTATTCAGCACCCATCAACAACTGCATACTACAATTCTCAACTCAACTCAACAACTTTCACAGTAACTCTCAAATTTACTTTCCAAATCACTATCAACAACAACACTATCTCTCAACAACAGTGCGGCACACAATTTTATAATCTCTCTCTCTTCCGGAAGAATTTCGAATACAGTAGAAATGACGCACTGCCACCAATCGAATAAAAGATCGTCATCACTGACTTACGTCATACCTGTCAAAAGAATGTTCTCCATTATCTACGTCCATCAAGAAGCTTCGATCGATAGTAAACAAACGGATCCAGAAGATTCCCCAACAATATCGACTAACGAAAATTATCAACGTTATACAAAGCCTCTCCTAACAACAATGCAAACTCAAATCAAAGGTAAATAAACTCCATTAATGAATACTTTGCAAAACGAAACGATTAGATCTATCGTGCGCGTTTTAGACATACTTTCGTTCGTTTCAACGTAACATAACCCCCCACTCAAGAAGAAATTTACTTAATTTCTTTCAACAACGTTGAAACGTAATGCACAAACAAAGTTCAGAATTAAAACTTATTTCAGTCTGTCTGAACACTATCAACGTTCTCAGTTCATTCACACAGAGTCAATGGTTTTCATCTTCAAATCTGCCTGGATATTGTCAATGTTCACAGTTCATTCACACAGAGTCAAAGTTTCTCATCTGCAAGTCTTTCTGGATACTGTCAATGTTCACAGATCATTTACCCAGTCAACGTTTTTCATTTTCAAGTCTGTCATTACCAATATTCTTAGCTCGTCCACACAGTCAATGTTCTTTCATTCGCAAGGAAACGACGCCCTCGTCAGTTGCGGTCGTCATCGGCCCAGGGTCAAAGACAGTGATCTCGTGGGCTTTCCTGGAGTCAGTGCATCCTCCGTTGTCTTCCTCTCCCGTCGGATGTCCGACGCAGTCGACGTTGTCAGCTCCCAGAATGCATTCGCTGGGTCTCACGGTCAGGTTGGCTTCTGCGGGACGGTGGAACAGCTCCCTCAAGGTCTGCAGATGCTCCTTCCAGGTCTGGGTATGGACTTCATGTTCAACCAAAGTCGTAGAGCCTGGGACATCACTGAAGCTATGGGGAAATTCGCCCATAAGGTCCTTGAGCTCCAACTTTTGACCTTCCGTCAAGCTCGGTCCTAGCTTAACATCATTGATGCCTTCTTTGCTATGGACGTCTCCCAGTTCCAACAGTTCCTCGTTGTCAAAGCTGTTGTCGATCTCAGCTGCTGTTGCCACATGCACAGTCTCTGATGGCCTTTCCACGTACAGCTTAAGGAGGTTGGCGTGGTATATCTTGGAATGCTGACCGACCTTCACCTTGTAGTCGTTGATCCCCACCACGGTCTCCACTTCGTACGGGCCTTTCCACTGCATCAGCAACTTATTATGATCGGTAGGTAGCAGCACCAGCACTTTGTTGCCAGGTTTGAACTTCCTGTTCACAGCCCTACGATCGTAGTAGTGCTTTCCACAGTCTTGGGACTTCTTCAGGTTTTCTCTGGCTATCTCGAGAGTCTGCTCCAGCTTCTCCCGTAGCTCAAACACGTACTGGTAACTGTTCTTCACCTCTGGGGTGTCTACTTCTTTCGTCCACAGTTCTTTTAGGATGTGCATCGGCCCTCGGATGGTTCTTCCGTGCAGCAGCTCGAACGGAGAAAAGCCGGTGGACTCCTGCGGTACTTCTCTGTAGGCGAAAAGTAAGGCGTTGATATAGCGATGCCATTGTCTGGGCTGCTCGCTGCACAGTTTCTTCAGGGTGGACTTCAGCGTAGCATTGAACTTCTCGACAAGCCCGTTGCACATCGGATGGTAGGGTGTCGTAGTCAAATGCCGGATGCTCAGCAGTCTGTTGACCTCCTTCATGCAGTCAGAGACGAACTGCGTCCCGAGGTCTGTCAGAATTTCTTCAGGCACTCCAAGTCTACTGAACATGTCCACCAGTGCCTCTGCTACAGTTTTAGTGTCAATCTTCTTCAGTGGCACTGTTTCTGGGTACCGAGTCGCATAGTCCACTAAAGTCAGTACCCATCGATGACCTTCTTCACTCGGAGGTCTTATTTCGCCGATTAAGTCTAAGGCCACCCTCTTGAAAGGTCGGTCGATCAGAGGCATCTTCTGCATAGGCACTTTCGGGACCCTTCCTCGAGGTATGGTCTTCTGGCAAATGTCACATGATCGGCAGAAACGGCTGACGTCCGCATGAAGTCCTGGCCAGTAGAACACCGCCTGGATTCTATCCGACGTCTTCTTGATACCCAGGTGACCTCCCATGATTGAGTCATGCGCTACTTCCATTACCTGGCGCCTTAGGGGTAACGGTACCAATACTTGACGTAGTGGTTTCCCTCCGTTGACCCTCGGGTGCTGGAAGATTCGGTACAGGATCTTGGCCTTCACCTCAAAATAGACCGTACCACTGCCTTTGGTCACGTGGTCTTGGCGGTTCCTGTACTTGTTTAAAGTGCTATCAGCTTCCTGGAGCTGGATCAGCTTATCTCTGTCCACGATGGCAGCTTTGGAGTTGTCGGCGACCTTCAGTGGCGTAGACATCTTGTCTCTCTTGGCCTGGGCCCTGGTAGTAACAGCACCGACGATCTCTGGTCGGCAGGGCTGAGCCGGAGCAACCACATTGTCCCGTAGCAGCTCTGTAAGGTCTCCATCGGGAAATGGCAATGGATCCTCCTCCACAACTTCGACGTGTTGAGTTGAGGCAGGACTCCACTCTGGGTCGGGGTCGTCGGGTCGTCTCGCGCCGTCGATGTTCCCGATCATCAAATCGTATAGCGGCTTTTTCAGGCAAACCGCTTCTACTTCGCCTATGTAGAAAGGGGTGTTGACATGAATTTTTGCAACTGGCGCTTTCACACATTTGCTGTCGGCCATAAGTGTCCATTTTGAATCGCCAGTGAACTGTTCTTTAGCGATTAGGTCTTCTCTGACGATGACCCCACTACAGCCAGAGTCTCTTAAGACAGTCACTTCATGATTTCCGACGCGTCCCTTTGAAACAGGCATGTTCTGGACGGTCATCGCTGCGCTGGCGACGACGGGGATGGATTTCCCGTTGGCAAGGAGAAGTTGGCCATCAGTTATGCACTCTTGCACGTCCGCGGGAGTAGCTGCGCGCTCGGTCTCACTCGGAAGAATGACGCTCCCGCCGCACACCTGATGGTCAGATCTACTGGTTTGCCGTTGATTGGAGAAACGCCTCTGCCGGTTGCCCGCCGCTGCGTTGTCCGTACTGCTCCGCTGTCCGCTACTTTTGTTTTGAGGACAATTAGCCGCCCTGTGGTCTGTAGCGTTGCAGGTGAAACAGCCTCTTGAATGCCCTTCCCTGGGAGGAGGTGTGGAGTCCGTCTGCTTCTGGTTCGTCTGGCTCCCCTGGATCTGGTTCCCATGGTTTGCAGTTTTCTGAAATAGTTTCGTCGCCTTGGGTGGCCCCAGCGTCTTCTCATAAGCGATGAGATATCTTTCCGCAGCTTCAGCAACGTCTTTTAGCGTCTCCAACTTTTGTATTTCCAAGTGGATCGCGAGGTCCTTAGGGCAGGCGTTGAGTAATTGCTCCCTTACAATCAGATCATGGAGACTCTCGTAAGTCTTTCCTTTGCCTGATAATTCCACCCACGTGTGTAGATATGACGACAGGCGCTCCACAAACTGCTTTGGCGTCTCGTCTGACTTAGGCCGGCATTCACGGAAGCGTTTACGGTAGCCCTTCTCTGTAAAGTTGTAGCACTGCAATAGGGCCTCTTTCAAGACGTCGTAGTCTTCGGCATCATCGTCCGACAATCTGGTGTAGACGTCGAGTGCTTGCCCCGTCAGAAGTGCACTTAGTCGAATCGCCCAGTCTTGAGGTTGCCAGTTAGAGCTTTTGGCAAACCTTTCAAATCTCGCCAAATAACTGTCGATCTGGTCCTTCCCGTCGACGAATGCTGGCAATTTTGGAGCCATGTGGTCGCTGATGACTTGTGGCGCATGCTGATTGTTTTGGATACGCGCCATTTCTAGCTGGAACTGCCGATCAGCTTCTCTTTCCTCACGCCTGCGCTCATCTTCTCTTTCTTGACGCCGGTCTTCTCTTTCTTCTCGACGACGCTGCTCTTCTAATTCTCTTTCTTCACGCTGACGTTGTTCTTCTCTTTCTTGTAATCTCTCCTGGGATTTGACGTACTCCGTCAACTGCTTCCCTTTTAGATTCAGTTGAATCCCTTTCTGCCAGAAGTCAGCCATCTTGATGCTTCTGGAAAGTTCTTTTCTGGAAAGTTCTTTTTCTAGAAAGTTCTTGACTGGAGAGTTCTTTTTTTCTGGAAAGTTCTTGACTGTGCTGTACCTTTCTAGACTGTTCTAGAACAGCACGCTTTCTGCAGTAGCGCTGATGCTTGTCACTAGTCGCCTTCGCTGACGCAGGCCCCGCTGTCCTCGTCGTATGCGACGCTGCACCACGCTGGTGTTGATGTACACGCTCCTGTGCTGAAGTAGACGCGACGGTCTCTGTAACACTGGCGATGTAGCTCCGAGACTGTCCCTCGACGTAGTCTTACGGCAGCCACGTAGTCCCGATCTGTTGTTCGCTCACGAAGCAACTCTTCAGCGACTACACGCCCTTGCAGTCAACCCGAACGTATCGGTGATGTAGTCCCAGTATGTTGGCCCCTCTCGACGCAACTCGTTGGCGGCTACCCTCGATGACTGCCTCTCGTAACGTTGACTCGCTTGTTGTAGCAGTTGAACCCTTGGCTATGGCGTGAATCCCGGCTTGGCCCCCAAAATGTTACACTCAATTTGATGTTGGTGTTTTTCTATCAGTATCTGATTCAGCCCCGATGCTTGAATTCCTGATAGGGTGTAACTCAGATTCGTTTATCCACGCAACCCGTCCAAACAGCATACAAGTCACAAAGTCGACGTATGAAGTTTTCCACTTTTATTCAGCACCCATCAACAACTGCATACTACAATTCTCAACTCAACTCAACAACTTTCACAGCAACTCTCAAATTTACTTTCCAAATCACTATCAACAACAACACTATCTCTCAACAACAGTGCGGCACACAATTTTATAATCTCTCTCTCTTCCGGAAGAATTTCGAATACAGTAGAAATGACGCACTGCCACCAATCGAATAAAAGATCGTCATCACTGACTTACGTCATACCTGTCAAAAGAATGTTCTCCATTATCTACGTCCATCAAGAAGCTTCGATCGATAGTAAACAAACGGATCCAGAAGATTCCCCAACAATATCGACTAACGAAAATTATCAACGTTATACAAAGCCTCTCCTAACAACAATGCAAACTCAAATCAAAGGTAAATAAACTCCATTATTGAATACTTTGCAAAACGAAACGATTAGATCTATCGTGCGCGTTTTAGACATACTTTCGTTCGTTTCAACGTAACACGAACAAATTCATGAGAAGTTGATGAATTAGTTGGTAAAATATTAAAACTGTCTGCTCCGCTTATTACTGAAACTTTAACTTATACATGCAGTTTATGCATTGACAAATCATGTTTTCCTATCATGTTTAAACAAGCTTTCCGAGTTTTAAGTCTGGTGATAGTTCTGACCCATCAAATTATAGACCCATTTAAATTATTTCTATCATATCTAAACCGCTTGAAGACACCTTAACAACCATATTCTAGACCATTTCACAAAAAACAACCTGTGACATAAAAATCAATCTAGCTTCAAAGCTAAGCAATCTTGTCATATAGCTTTTACATATAGATAGAACAATGGCTTAATGATATTAGTGAGCACACATTTTCCGGAACTTTATTCGTTGACTTCGCACAAGCTTTTGATGTAATTGACCATGACCTCCTATTACGAAAATTACAATTATATTGTATTAGCTTTAAATCTCTTATCTTCTAAACACTTTCATTTCTGACAGAGGAGTGAGTTTTCATTTATAACCAAACATCACAGTTTGAGGTTGTTACTACTGGATCATCTTAGGGCCTTTATTATTTTCTGTCTTTATAAATGATCTTGCCTTGGCAAGCACCGACCAAAGAAGAAGCCGTGGATCACACCTGAACTTTTGGATCTGTGTGATAAACGAAGAGAGATGAAAAAAGAAAAAGAACACCTCAAAGGAACTGATGTCTACCGCAAAATCAACAATGACATCCGAAAAGGCATGCGCACAGCAAAGGAGATCTGGATAGAAGATCAATGCCAGGAAATAGAGAACAGTCTGAACAAAAACAACAGCAAGAAGGCCTACCAGACTGTGAAGCGGCTGACAAGTGCCAAACAGCCCAAAGTCTCCACGATCCAAAGCACGTCTGCCTTACAGAAGAACAAGAAGTCTTGGACAGATGGACAGAGTACTGCTCTGACCTTTACAACCATACACCAAATGGAGACCCATCAGTTCTAGCATGTCCAGAGAACAGAGAAGAAAAAGAAATCCTCCCAATTCTCCGGGAAGAAGTTGAGGCAGCAGTGCAAGCGCTAAAGAAAGGGAAGTCAGCGGGAGTGGACAACATACCCGCGGAACTGCTACAAGCAGGAGGAGAAGCGATGATTGATGCCCTCACCATTATCTGTAACAAGATCTGGCAGAGTGGGGAGTGGCCTACACCATGGACCCAGTCGCTTATCATCACTCTTCCCAAAAAAGGTAACCTTGAGGAGTGTGAAAATTACCGGACCATCAGCCTCATCAGCCATCCCAGCAAGGTCCTCCTGAAAATAATACTCAACAGGTTGAAACCCCAAGCTGAACAAATCATAGCTGAAGAACAAGCAGGATTCAGGGCAGGGCGAAGTACCACTGAGCAGATTTTCAACCTCAGAATAATCTGTGAGAAATACTTACAGCACCAACAACATCTATATCATGTGTTCATAGACTTCAAGAAGGCGTCTGACCGAGTCTGGCATGCAGCTCTATGGGCAACAATGAAAGTGTACAACATCAGCCCTAAAATTATTGAAGTCATCAAAAGCCTGTATGACAAGGATACCAGTGCAGTCCTCCACAACAGCGCCACCGGGAACTGGTTCAGAACAACAATCGGTGTGCGTCAAGAATGCCTACTCTCTCCAACACTCTTCAATATCTTCCTAGAGCGCATCATGTCAGATGCTCTTGCAGACCATGAAGGCACAGTCAGCATAGGGGGTAGAGCAATCTCCAATCTTCGTTTTGCAGATGACATTGATGGATTGGCTGGAGAGGAACAAGAACTTGAACAGCTGGTACAGAGGCTTGACACCACCTCCAGAGCCTATGGAATGGAAATAAGTGCAGAGAAGACCAAAATGATGACCAACAACACCAATGGCATCAATACGGACATCAAAGTCCAAGGCCAATCCCTCAACACATTGCATAGCTTCAAATATTTAGGAGCCATTGTATCAGACTTGATTGATTGATTGATTTATTGTTGCTTTAGGTCCAGCGGACTCTTCCGAGCCAAATCAGGACCGGACAACCCCCGATCCGCATAAAAGATCTGCTGAAACAACCCCAGTGGATTGTATCAGACAATGGGTCCCGAAAGGAAGTCCTCTCCAGGATCGCACAAACAACTGATGCCCTGACAAGGTTGAAGCCCATTTGGAAAGACAGGACCATCAGTCTACGTTCCAAAGTAAGACTGCTGCGCTCCCTTGTCATCTCCATCTTCCTATATGCTTGCGAAGCATGGACCCTCACAGCAGATCTCCAACGAAGAATACAAAGCATGGAGATGAGGTGCTACAGAAGACTTCTGGGCATTTCCTATACCCAACACATCACCAACGACGAAGTCCGACAGACCATCACACAAGCCATTGGACAACACGATAACCTGCTAACAGTGGTGAAGAAACGGAAATTCCGATGGTATGGCCACGTCACCAGATCATCAGGCCTTGCAAAGACCATTCTGCAAGGCACAGTGCAAGGAGGTAGAAGAAGAGGGAGACCGAAAAAGAGGTGGGAGGACAACATTCGAGAATGGACTGGTTTGACACTGAGCGAAGCCATCAGGGCTGCTGATGACAGGGAAAGATGGAGTATGCTGGTTAAACGATCATCTGTGGTGCCCCTACGACCTTCGGGTTACGGGACAGGATAGGATAGGATAGGATAAATGATCTTCTCCTTCATAATTATTTCTACTTCTTTTGAACTCTTTGCAACACATTACACTCCAAGAATATAAAAAATACTTAATTTACCCTCCTGTTTACAAATAGGGGAAAATAAACTAAAGGAATGGGCTGAATTTAATCCCATGACGCTTAATCTAAACAAAACTAAATCCATGCTAATTCCAACTAGACATAAAAGGCAAAGTTTTTCTAAGGAACTCCTCCTCTTAAAGATTTGCAACAAAACAGTTGAAGAAGTACAATGCCATAAACTTCTTGGCGTGACATTAGACAATTATTTGTCTTGGTTGCAACATATTTTAAATTTTAGTAGTATTTCCAGAAGAACTTATCAATTATCAAGGATTAAACATTACTTAAATCTGCAGTCTCGTAAACTATTATGTTTGGGACATATTCAATCATTTAGACATTAAGTCATGGATGACACTCAACAAGCTTAAGCTTAATGACGATAAAACCGAAGCCCTCGTCATTCACAAGCACAACACCTCCTCCTCACTCTCGCCTTTCCCAACGTCGCTTACAGTAGGGACAACAAACATTCAGTTCTCATCCTCAGCGAGAAATCTCGGCTACATTCTCTCCGATGACCTGTCCCTCAACAACCACATCTCCAACGTCTGTCGCTCTGCATACACGGCCATACGCCAAATCAGCTCCTTTCGCCACTATCTTAGTCACTGCCACCAAAACCCTAGTCTGCGCTCTCGTCCTTTCTCGTCTTGACTAGTGCAACTCTCTCCTCGCTGGCTCCCCAAAACACATCATTGACAAACTACAAAAGGTTCAGAACTCAGCAACTAGACTAGTATTCCGAGCAAAGAAACGCGATCACATCACACCTCTACTACATTCCCTTCACTGGCTTCTTGTGCAAGCACGCATAGAGTGCAAACTCTCTGTTCTCTGTCACAACTTCTTCACAGATTCTTGTCCTTCCTACCTTGCTGATCTACTGTCTGTCTACTCTCCTTCACGCACTTTAAGATCTTCTGCTGACACTCGCACACTCAAGGTTCCCGTCACCCGCACTAAGATATACGGCCAACGTGCATTCGCTTACTCCGCACCCAAGCAGTGGAATTCCCTTCCCTCCCATATCCGCAACATACAATCAACACAAGCATTTAAAAAGGCCCTCAAAACTTACCTCTTCAAACTTCATTATTCAGACTGATTTGTATCCCGCTGCCATTCTCTCCTCTTTTGTCTCTGATCCGTAAGTGTATACACGGCTGTAAATATTTATACTGTTTTCCTTCATGGGTTTAACCGGGCATATAAATAGCTGTGAATAGTTTTTTGCTATTCTATTTTGTCTTTTTTGTTATTTGTGTACATAGTTGTAAATAGTTTTTACTTTTACTATTCCGTCTTTTGGTGTATCGTAGCAAAAGCGATGTTTGATCGAGTGCATGCATTTTTATGTATTGACTATGTAAAGCGCGGTGAGTCTGGTCATAGGCTGGAGTACCCGCTATATAAAAATCCGTTATTATTATTATTATTAATATTATTATTATTATTATTATTATTATTATTATTATTATTATTATTATTATTATTATTATTATTATTATTATTATTATTATTCTTCAAGTATTTGGGATTATACTAGTAGCAGTGCCATAAAGCCTTTAGTTAGGATTCACAAACGTGCAATTAAAACGGTTATTATTTAAAACAAAATCTCTCTGAATGATTACAAACAGATCAACAAACTACCTCTTGCCAACAGATTAAAATTTAATAAATGAATTTTCCTTTACCTTTTTTACCAAATGAATTTTCATGCACAAGATCCTTTCTGGTAATACACCCTCCTATCTTTTTTAATTTTTTTTTAGGAAAACTGCCACATTTTCAACTAGATTAAATATCCCATTTGCAAGAATTGATTTCTTTAAAACCAGTCTATCATATTAAGGTTCCACTTTATGGAATAACTTTCCAAGAGTTCTCCGCAGTGCAGTTATTAAATGCACATCCTTTAGAAACCATCTTTTACAGCACATTAAAATTGGTTAAGTAGCTATTTAGGAAGAGTTCTACATTCATAGCTTTAATTAGATTGTTTTACATAAGTTGTGTGTGTATGTGTATGTGTGTGTGGGTGTGTGTGTGTGTGTGCGCGCGCATATCTTGATTATATTGTTACATTATGATGTATTATGAAGTTATTTTGTTTGAATAGTAAAAGTAAAACAAACCCCTATCTTCACACCTCGATAGCCATAGCCCTCTAGGCCTACGCATTGCATCATTCAATGCTCAATCATTAGGTCCCATTGAAAAACGTACCGCTTTGCAAGATTTCATCTCACACATGCAGACTGACATAATGTTCATCCAAGAAACCTGGTTTCGGCAGACTGGCGACGAGGGTAAATGCTCTGATTTAACCCCCTCTGACTACTCTGTATGCTCGCTGCCTCGCTCAAATCGCGGAGGTGGCCTTGCTATCATTTACAGAAACAGTCTGTCCCGTCACCTTGGCTTCATTACAGACTTCGCTTTCACCCACTCGTCCTTTGAAGTTGTTCAACTTAGCCTGTCCGTTCCACAGCAGAACATTCACTTCATATGCATATATCGCACCTTTCCAAGCAAGAAAAATAAATTAACTGATGCAATTTTCCACCAAGAATTTCCAGTCCTGCTTGATTATTGCAACACACTGTCAGGAACATACATAGTTTTAGGAGACATTAACTTTCACTTTGACCAACCCCAGCAACCTTCCACCGCAAAGATGATTGAACTTTTAGATCAGTTTAGTCTTTCTCAGTCAGTCACAGAACCCACCCACAGCCGTGGTCACATCATAGATTGGGTTATGCATAGGCCTCAAGATAATGTTGTTAGATCAACTTCAGTCACCCAGGAATTAACATCTGACCATTTCTGTGTCATGTGCGAACTAAGCGTCGCAGCCCCCCCTCCTCCCCCCATGTTCAGGAAGGCTCGCAGCCTGCGCACCATGGATAGGGATGCTTTCAAGCAAGACCTTACCGCTAAAGTGACCCCAGAACTGTGCCCCACTGTGGATCAGCTGAATAGTACACTTCAGGCGGTGCTTGATCGGCACGCTCCCGTGGCCCAGAAAAAGGTCAAGGCAACTCGCTCAGCACCCTGGTACGAGTCTATTACGGACGAGCTCTCTGAGGCGAAGAAACACCGACGCAAAGCTGAGAAAAAGTGGCTCAAATCGGGTTTAGAAGTCAGCAAGCAGATTTTCACCGCTGCAAAAAAACGGGTCACTAAAATAGTCCAGACTGCCAAAACCCGGTACTTTAGCGACAGAATTAGCAGCAGTGAAACTTGTAAACAGTTGTTTGACATTTGCAATCAGCTAAGGGGTAAGAGCAATGCAACATCACTCCCATCCACACATCCAGCATGTCAGCTCCCAGATGTATTTTGTAACTATTTCACACAGAAAGTGGCTGACATAAGGGCCGCTCTTGATAGCCATGAGATCCCACTCACTAACCCATTCTCACCCTCCCTCACCACCGCAAAGATGGAAGTGTTTCAACCAGTAACAGAGCAAGAGGTCAAGAAAGTCATCTTAAGCTCAAAACCAACATCTTGCTCTCTCGACCCCATTCCTACCCCCATGTTGAAAGAGAATCTTGACCCTCTACTCCCGACCATTACCCACATTATCAACGAGAGTCTGTTCTCTGGTGTTGTTCCGTCTGTGCTCAAAGCGGCTGTCATCAAACCCCTCCTTAAAAAGCCAAGTTTAGACAAAAATAATCTAAAGAACTATAGACCTGTTTCAAACCTCTCCTTCCTGTCCAAAGTCATAGAAAAAATTGTTCTCAAACAACTGTTTGCCTACCTATATGATAACGCTTTACTTTGCCCCAACCAGTCTGCCTACCGACCATTCCACAGCACTGAGACAGCCCTCCTAAAGGTAACCAATGATCTGTTGCTCGCCTTAGATAATGGCAACGTCTCCGTTCTCACCTTATTAGACCTCTCAGCCGCCTTTGACGCAGTCGACCACCACATTCTCTTTAACACTCTTCAACACTATTTTGGAATCTCTGGCTCGGTCCTGGCTTGGTTCCACTCATATCTTTCTGACAGATCACAAGCAGTCACTGTCGATGGCTGTTTCTCCAGCACAGCAGACTTGGTGTGCGGCGTGCCTCAGGGTTCCGTTTTAGGGCCGGTGTTATTCACTCTGTACACCAAGCCACTGCTTCTCCTGCTTAGAAAGCATGCTGTTGAGAGTCAGTCATTTGCAGACGACACACAACTGTATAAATCCACCGCCCCCTCTCTCATTAATTCCACTGTTCAGACCTTGGAGAACTGCATCACAGACATTAAATCATGGATGACACTCAACAAGCTTAAGCTTAATGACGATAAAACCGAAGCCCTCCTCATTCACAAGCACAACACCTCCTCCTCACTCTCGCCTCTCCCAACATCGCTTACAGTAGGGACAACAAACACTCAGTTCTCATCCTCTGCAAGAAATCTCTGCTACATTCTATCCGATGACCTGTCCCTCAACAACCACATCTCCAACGTCTGTCGCTCTGCATACACGGCCATACGCCAAATCAGCTCCTTTCGCCACTATCTTACAGTCCCGGCCACCAAAACCCTAGTCTGCGCTCTCGTCCTCTCTCGTCTTGACTATTGCAACTCTCTCCTTGCTGGCTCCCCGAAACACATCATTGACAAACTACAAAAGGTTCAGAACTCAGCAGCTAGACTAGTATTCCGAGCAAAGAAACGTGATCACATCACACCTCTACTACATTCCCTTCACTGGCTTCCTGTGCAAGCACGCATAGAGTACAAACTCTCTGTTCTCTGTCACAACTTCTTCACAGATTCTTGTCCTTCCTACCTTGCTGATCTACTGTCTGTCTACGCCCCTTCACGCACTTTAAGATCATCTGCTGACACTCGCACACTCAAGGTTCCCGTCACCCGCACTAAGACATACGGCCAACGTGCATTCGCCTACTCCGCACCTAAGCAGTGGAATTCCCTTCCCTCCCATATCCGCAACATACAATCAACACAAGCATTCAAAAAGGCCCTCAAAACCCACCTCTTCAAACTGCATTATTCAGACTGATTTGTGTCCTGCTGCCATTCTCTCATCTCTTGTCTATGTCTGATCCGTAAGTGTATACACGGCTGTAAATATGTATACTGTTTTCCTTCCTGGGCCTAACCGGGCATATAAATAGCTGTGAATAGGTTTTTGCTATTCTACTTTCTGTCTTTTTTTTGTCATTTGTGTACATAGTTGTAAATAGTATATTTGTGTCTTTTTTGTAATTTATGTACATAACTGTAAATAGTCTGTACCTTTACTGTCCCGTCTTTTGGTGTATTGTAGCAAAAGTGATGTTTCATCGAGTGCATGTATTTATATGTTATGACTATGTAAAGCGTGGTGAGTCTGGTCATAGGCTGGAGTACCCGCTATATAAAAATCCGTTATTATTATTATTATTATTATACTAATCGTTTTTGTTACAAGCCCCAAGTGTAAGGTGTAAACCAGCACACCCGGTGCTTAATCTTCAATCCTTGTTTCACAAACTGGTTATCTTATCTTGTCTTATCTTATCTTATCTTATCTTATCTTATCTTATCTTATCTCATCTTATCTCATCTTATCTCATCTTATCTTATCTTATCTTATCTCTTTTTTTCTCTCTCTATCTCTCTCTCTCTCCGTTCACCTGCTCCAGTCCACCGCATCAAATTCTTATACAAATTTAACGAAGTAATTCTATCCAAGCAATGCAAGGAACATTTATAATAACTGCATACAAAAGAAGCCCATCCTTCTCTGTCCTTTTGTCCAACTCTCTTCCTTCTTTCATGCTATCTTCCTTCCTTCTTCGTCTCCTTCTTCTTCTCGACCTCCTTCTTGTCTTCTTTAATATTATTAGAAATAAATGTATTTCTAATTGTTATGTGGATCGATCATAAAGATAATATAAACTTTTTGATATAATTGTCTACGTTTGGACTTCTGTGCCACTAAATTCTAGCACACATGCAGTTTTAGTATGAAAGAAATTGGGAGGAGTGAGAGTGACACAATAGTGAAGCATGGATTCTCACAGCAGATCTACAACGAAGAATACAAAGCATGGAGATGAGGTGCTACAGAAAACTTCTGGGCATTTCCTATACTCAGCACATCACCCAACAACGAAGTCCGACAGACCATCACACAAGACATTGGGCAACACCATGACATGCTCACAGGGGTGAAGAAACGGGAACTCCGATGGTATGGTAACGTCACTAAAGCATCAGGCCTTGCAGCAAAGACCATCCTGCAAGTCACGGTGCAAGGAGGCAGAAGAAGAGAGAGACAGAAAAAGAGGTGGGAGGACAACATTCGGGAATGGACTGGCTTGACACTGAGCGAAGCCATAAGAGTTGCTGAAAACAGAGAAAGATGGAGTACGCTTGTTAAACGATCATCTGTGGTGCCCCAATGACCTTCGAGTTACGGGATAGGATAGGATAAGATAGGGAGAAAACCCAAGCTTGATTGTTAATTGAAAGGTTAAGAAAAACACAAATATTTTTTTTAATGTTTATGGGGATCGACAAACATGGAATGCTTATAGACCTTAATTCTATATCGTGCTACGTGTGCATTTCTTATACCTGACTTAGTTATGATAGAAAAGGTAAAATTCGCAGTAGTTTTTAAAATGCTGACTGGTCCGTTTTTCGCATAATGGTACCCGTAAAGCGACTAACAAAGAGTGTACACAGTGGGGGCTTTCAGCGCGATGGAAACCATTAAGCCAACCCACCTCCTGGTAGCGCTACGCTGCGGCTGCCACACTTTCGCTGAAAAGGCAATCGGAAATCCGCCCGCATAGTTGACAAATACATTTATTTTACGAAACTATACTCTGTGGGTTCGGGCAAATAGAATAGACCCAACGTTTCCCGGCGTGTCGTAAGAGGCGACTAACAGGGGTGATGTTAGCACGGCATCACTGGGCGAAAGTCTTCTACACAGAAGTCACCGGCCAGGGCGGAGGAACCTCACGTTACTACAGGTTCAACGACCACGTGCTCAGGGCCAAGGTGAGCCACACTGTATTCGTGGATTTCGGCTGTGGCCAACAGCCTGGAGAGGATTGGGCCCTGCCAGGTCTTTTTTGCCCAAGACACAACACATGATGAGGCTATCCACTAATTCCATGCCGGATCGGTCGTCGCCCGGCTACACAAGGACCGCGCCTTCCGTTGGCCACCAGGACGGAGGTGAAAAGTATGCTACTGATGGACAAACTAGCAAGATCCGCACGAGAAACAACATCGTCATAGGAACCTGGAATGTCAGGACCCTAACTGCGGAAGGAAAATTAGAAGAACTGGCCCACGAGCTGGACCACTATCGATGGAACGTTCTAGGTATCAGCGAACTGCGCTGGAAAGGCCTAGGTGAAACAACGACTGACAAAGGCCACAAGCTCTATTTCAGCGGTAGAGATGACAGGCACGAACACGGCGTTGGATTCTTGGTCCACAAGAACATTCTAGCCACTGTCATGGGTTGCCGCCCAGTCTCCAGTAGACTCATTACCATCCGTCTGAGAGCAACCCCTTTCAACATTACCATCATCCAGGCCTATGCCCCAACATCAGACTATGAAGACAGCGAAGTGGAGGATTTTTATGAAAATATACAGGCGGTCCTTGACCAAGTGCCGAAGAAGGACATAGTCATAGTGCAAGGCGACTGGAATGCCAAGGTTGGCCAAGATGCGCACCACAACTGGGGAGACACATGCGGACCCCACTGCAACAACGAGACAAATGACAGGGGTCTGAGGCTATTGGAGTTTGCCAGATACAACAATCTGGTACTGGCAAACACGCTTGGTCTCCACAAAAAATCCAGACGATGGACATGGCACAGTCCCGGCGGGGAACATCACAACCAGATCGACTACGTCATGGTCAAGAAACGCTTCAGATCAAGCATCAACATTGGCAGGACACGCACTTTTCCAGGAGCAGACATTGGAAGTGACCACGATCTCGTGATGATGTCTTTCCGGCTCCATTTGAAGAGAGTAAATACAGCAAAGTGCACTAGGCTGAAGTTCGACCTGGACAAACTGCAAGACCCGGAGGTGGCAAAAATATTTCAGGCCACAATTGGAGGGAAATTTGCACCACTGCTTATTTTGGGGGCAGGCGAAGTAGATGTCAACACCATGACCAATACCTTCAACTCAGCTGTAACAGATGCCGCCACTGAGATCCTTGGCAAGCACCGACCAAAGAAGAAGCCGTGGATCACACCTGAACTTTTGGATCTGTGTGATAAACGAAGAGAGTTAAAAAAAAGAAAAAGAACACCTCACAGGGAGCTGATGTCTACCGAAAAATCAACAATGACATCCGAAAAGGCATGCGCACAGCAAAGGAGAACTGGATAGAAGATCAATGCCAGGAAATAGAGAACAATCTGAACAAGAACAACAGCAAGAAGGCCTACCAGACTGTGAAGCGGCTGACAAGTGTTAAACAGCCCAAAGTCTCCACTATCCAAAGCAAGTCTGGCATTTGCCTTACAGAAGAACAAGAAGTCTTGGACAGATGGACAGAGTACTGCTCTGACCTTTACAACCATACACCAAATGGAGACCCATCAGTTCTAGCATGTCCCGAGAGCAGAGAAGAAGAAGAAATCCTCCCAATTCTCCGGGAAGAAGTTGAGGCAGCAGTGCAATCGCTGAAGAAAGGGAAGTCAGCGGGAGTGGACAACATACCAGCGGAACTGCTACAAGCAGGAGGAGAAGCGATGACTGATGCTCTCACCATTATCTGCAACAAGATCTGGCAGAGTGGGGAATGGCCTACACCATGGACCCAGTCGCTTGTCATCACTCTTCCCAAAAAAGGTAACCTTCAGGAGTGTGAAAATTACCGCACCATCAGCCTCATCAGCCATCCCAGCAAGGTCCTCCTGAAAATAATACTCAACAGGTTGAAACCACAAGCTGAACAAATCATAGCTGAAGAACAAGCAGGATTCATGGCAGGGCGAAGTACCACTGAACAGATTTTCAACCTCAGAATAATCTGTGAGAAATACCTACAGCACCAACAACATCTATATCATGTGTTCATAGACTTCAAGAAGGCATTTGACCGAGTCTGGCATGCAGCTCTATGGGCAACCATGAAAGTGTACAACATCAGCCCTAAAATTATAGAAGTCATCAAAAGCCTGTATGACAAGGCTACCAGTGCAGTCCTCCATAACAGCGTCATCGGGAACTGGTTCAGAACAACAATCGGTGTGCGTCAAGGATGCCTACTCTCTCCAACACTCTTCAACATCTTCCTAGAGCGCATCATGTCAGATGCTCTTGCAGATCACGAAGGCACAGTCAGTATAGGGGGCAGAGCAATCTCCAATCTTCGTTTTGCGGATGATATTGATGGATTGGCTGGAGAGGAACAAGAACTTGAACAGCTTGTACAGAGGCTTGACACCACCTCCAGAGCTTATGGAATGGAAATAAGTGCGGAGAAGACCAAAATGATGACCAACAACACCAATGGCATCAACACGGACATCAAAGTACAAGGCCAATCCCTCAACACAGTGCACAGCTTCAAATATTTAGGAGCCATTGTGTCAGACAATGGGTCTCGACAGGAAGTCCTCTCCAGGATCCCACAAACAACTGCTGCCCTGACAAGGTTGAAGCCCATTTGGAAAGACAGAACCATCAGTCTACATTCCAAAGTAAGACTGCTGCGCTCTCTGGTCATCTCCATCTTCCTATATGCTTGCGAAGCATGGACCCTCACAGCAGATCTCCAACGAAGAATACAAAGCATGGAGATGAGGTGCTACAGAAGACTTCTGTGCATTTCCTATACCCAACACATCACCAACGTTGAAGTCCGACAGACCATCACACAAGCCATTGGACAACACGATGACCTGCTCACAGTGGTGAAGAAACGGAAACTCCGATGGTATGGCCACGTCACCAGATCATCAGGCCTTGCAAAGACCATTCTGCAAGGCACAGTGCAAGGAGGTAGAAGAAGGGGGAGACCGAAAAAGAGGTGGGAGGACAACATTCGAGAATGGACTGGTTTGACACTGAGCGAAGCCATGAGGTCTGCTGAGGACAGAGAAAGATGGAGTATGCTGGTTAAGCGATCATCTGTGGTGCCCCTACGACCTTCGGGTTATGGGACAGGATAGGATAGGATAGGACAATATCCCTTAATCTGAACTCCTCTCATTTCCTGTGGCACAAAGTTTGGAGCAATTGATTATGGAATTCCCTTAGTAAAATATTTATGTTCACCACTTAAGTCATATTTTCTAAATAATAATTCGTTTACAAACAATGTAATCCTATCCTATCCTGTCCCGTAACCCGGAGGTCGTAGGGGCACCACTGATGATCGTTTAACCAGTATACTCCATCTTTCTCTGTCCTCAGCAGCCCTGATGGCTTCGCTCAGTGTCAAACCAGTCCATTCTCGAATGTTGTCCTCCCACCTCTTTTTCGGTCTCCCTCTTCTTCTACCTCCTTGCATTGTGCCTTGCAGAATGGTCTTTGCAAGGCCTGATGATCTGGTGACGTGGCCATACCATCGGAGTTTCCGTTTCTTCACCACTGTGAGCAGGTCATCGTGTTGTCGAATGGCTTGTGTGATGGTCTGTCGGACTTCGTCGTTGGTGATGTGTTGGGTATAGGAAATGCCCAGAAGTCTTCTGTAACACCTCATCTCCATGCTTTGTATTCTTCGTTGGAGATCTGCTGTGAGGGTCCATGCTTCGCAAGCATATAGGAAGATGGAGATGACAAGGGAGCGCAGCAGTCTTACTTAAACAATGTAAGATTTCTCTAAATAAAAAATTTTCTCAGTAAATAAATTAATAATTACCTAAACAATTTATTGTAGGTAAATAAATCATGATATAGGTAAGTGAGGCATTGTTGCTAAATAAGGAATTATTTACCTATAAAATGCATAATTTAGCAGATTGTGTTAAATAATGTATTATGTATTAGAAATGTTTCGTAATAATGATTTGTTTACCTATATAATGCATTATTTAGCTGAATTTGATCGATAATTTAATATTTTAAAGATGTTGTTAAATAATGCATTATTTACGTAACAAGTCATTGTTTAGGGACCGCAGTTTTTATTATTCAGGGGATTCACAGGTACGTGTCGTATTACTGTGAAGTTATGTGGTAGTAATAAAGAAAATTGCAAAATCGTGATTTTACGCTGTTTTGCGTTTTAAAATGAGGCAACTACTATATTTCACTGTATTTGTTTTATTCCTTCGCAATATTATACGAGACTGCTACGGTAAAGAGGGAGCCATCATTATTTCTGCTTTGGCGTCCTTGCCTTCAGAGTACTTCCGCCAAATCCCTGGTAGTTTCGAGTAAGCTGAAACTTTCCGTTTGAAATTAAAACATAATTCAACTCAAAAGAACAAACTAAAACACAGTCTCAACACAGGTTTTGGATATATAAATACAAAAAAAGCTTTTTTCTGGCGGAATACTAAAACAACTTAACACTCCCTCACAAAAAAATGACCTTGACCTTTCGTTTATGTTCGGGAGGTTACAGACGTTTTGTCTTCGAATTTGTGGAGTAATTTTTTTTTAAATAAATAATTATTACACCTTTTGGAAAGAGCTTGCATTTCATTATGGAAAGCAGTAAAATCATAAAAACCGTTTTTAAGCGAATTCTGGAATCCCTAAAATAATGAAAATTGCAGTCCTTAAACAATGAATTGTTTACGTAATGCATTACTATCAACATCTTGAAAATAATACTTTATTTAGCAAATTCTGCGATATAATGCATCATATAGGTAAACAAAAAAATATTTAGAAACATTTCTAAATAATACAATATTTAACACAATCTGCTAAATAATGCACTATATAGTGTTTTTTTTTAAATTTGGCAACAATGCCTTATTTACCTATAATTATTATGATTTATTTACGTAAACAACGTATTGTTTAGGTAAATAATAAGTTATTTACGGAGGAAATATATTATTTAGAGTAATTTTTATATTGGTGGTAAACAAATTATTATTTAGAAAATATGCTTCTATAAAAAGATTATTTAGCTGAAAGTGATTTTTATAAACCGTAAAGCTATCGGGAAAAAATATTTTACAAAATGAATTCCATAATTGATAGAATTATATTGATTACCATTGATAGAATTACATTAATTACCTAAGCGCTCATACCTTCCTGATTATTACTGATGCGAATCCGGAAACGAGTTAACACTATTTTTCTTGCCTAATGTGTAGCTAGAGGTGGTGAGAACAGATCTGAACTAATCCTGTAGCCACTGGTCTATTATCCTCAAGGAAAGCTCACTCCGATCAACCTTCGAAACAACCTGGTTCCAACCTGCTAACTCTAAAGATTAAATCGGCGTTCTATCGACTCGGCTTTAAAAGCGTTGCTTTCAAAATATTAATCATTAGCTGATTAATTTGTGTTCAACGTTACCTGGAAACCTTCGTGACAGAGTCTTCTCGGCACTCTGGAATATTATACAGCCAGTGTTGTCGATGGTTGACGGTCGTTCCTAATGTTCATCGTTCCCTACAATTCACACTTTTCTGCTATCCTATGCACCAACGGGAATCCCCTCATGTGAAACATACTTCCGGTTTCTTTCTCCGTTGTTGTTGCATCAATTTTTATTCATCAGATTAACATAAGTTGTACAATGGGAAGTTTTACAGTGGGCCACCAGTATCGTACCCTCACTTTTTTTTTTTTGCTGCAGTTTATTATCCCTTTCTATCGCGCCTAAACCCTACCTACCTAACATTATTTGTGAATTTTTGAAAAATATTCGGAGAAACATAACGCCCAGATGCTGGCTCGAATCCACACCTGTCAGGCGCCATTGGTTTCTGGCTTGTGGACACGGCACGTTAGTCCCGCCTTAGCCCACTTGGCCACAACGCTCGCCTAACATAGTCAAATACTTCGTGTTTTGTGAAGGTTGCGACGGCGAAGCTATGGAAAACTACAAGAGTCTTCAGGTCCTGTTTCACTTTCTGTCGATGATCGACGCACCTCCGAAGTCGCCACAAATACAGGCCTCTACGATTGTTTTTTGCATCCTTTCACTGAGCATGTACTTCCTCCACCGTTTTTATACTTATCCCACTCGTTTTCTGGCTCTAACAATCGTCGTTTTCGGCAATTTGCCATATTTAAAAGTCACGCATCAAGCTTTGATAAAAGCAAAACAAGCCAGACCGGAACTTGGTTTCATTCTAACCTCGATTTAATTTATAATGGCGATACCCACGAGTTTTTATGAGAGGTGCCGGAAAGTTGTGAATAGTTCCCGAATGTGTTGGCGTGGGTGATGTCTTAAAGATACCGCTAAGGTGACGTCACTGTCAAGAAACCAGCTAATGATTCCAATCGGAAAGCACGGTGCTGCATAAATGCATGTTTAAAAACTAGTTTTTAAGACAGGATTGTCCGTAAGTCTGACTTCCGGACATGGCATATTCTGTAACAGGAAAGCGTGGAAAGAGTTTGAAGGAGAATAGAATGTGTCAAAGCTAATGATTCACACGTAACTGCATCCCATCACGTGCATGGTGAGCATGTTAGGAAAAAATATTGTTAACGAAGAATACAATATTATTGGTATTATTTCCATACAGCGGATAGAGAAGACACTAAAAGCAAGTTTCCTGTGTTGCAAAATGATTGTCATTCATTAAAAAAAATCCCAGTACCCAGGGCTTCATGATCTAATAACCAGTTTAAAGTTAGAAGGGAAATATAATATTAGCCCCCAAAGCCAAACAAAGTTGGCACACTCTGAAGAAGCTCTGCAACGTCTCAATATTACCATAATGACAACGTCTTTGCTGTCAAAGGCGGAGATTGCAGTTGTAATCACACCTCGCGCGTGCACATCCACATACATGCACAGGAACACACATGCGCACGCACAGGCGCATACATTCAAACTCACACAAACACACGGTCAGTTGACAAGTAAAACAGTCTACTGCTATTTAAAGAAAAATAATAACAATTCTGTCGGTGAAGGAAAGATAATCACTTAATGAAATGTTGCCCATTGTTTCAAGCCATAGACTTAGCATCTTAGCATTATCATCAATTTCGTTTGAGATTTAAAAATAATAACAATAAAATAAATTGAAGGGCAAATATTTTTATGTCCCTCTTACGAGGGATAAACGAAGTTAGTATTTCAGGTTGGGGCACGTTCTCAAGGTTGGTGTTAGTTTAGTTTTATAGATTAACGTCCCCGGACACATAAGCGTCTAGGGGACGAAGGTTGGTGGCGGAGAGGCGGGAGTTAAATACTCCGCTCGGCTACAAGTGGTGCATAACGACCGGGAGCAGAATGGTCCTGGAACAAGGTAACTGTGAAAGGCAGTTTTTAATTATTAATTCAGTAAATGGAAACTGACTGGGCGTAGTCTGTGGCGGTTCCAGACCTACCTGTTTCGAACTGGGAAACAATGAGGACATGTCTTAGAGAATAACATTAATGTAAATGGGAAGGTCGGGACGAAGGCCAGAGTTCTTCAATGTGGTCTCTTCAGGTAAGGGATAATGTGTTAATTTCAGTGTAGGAATTCGACAGAGGGAGAGGTGATCCCTTCAATTTCATTGGAGTTGTCTTAGAGAATAACATTAATGGAAATGTGAAGGTCGGGACCAAGGCTGTGTGAGAAACCCGGTGCAATCCAAGTCAGCTTATTGTGCAGCGAATATAACCAAACACTGTCAAATCCAGTTAAATATAACACAAATTAAGTCACACTAATGGCTCTAGTTTACGCTAACACCAAGCTTAGATATGAAAGTAGCTAAATGCAAAAGATCAACCCAAAGACTAGAGCATTCCACATAAAACGATAACTTTTAGAGCTCAAAATAAAGAGCATAAGCCAAAAATTCAACGTTCTCTTAATACAGCTAGAACAGCTTAACGTGTGTTTGGCGCAGCCTGTGGTGCAGGCGTGGCTAAAAATAGCTTACTGCTGGTGCCTCAAAGCTCACTTTTAGTGAACGAAGTTTCCGCCGTGCGGAGTTCTTCAAGGTTGGCTTTATCTATAAAGTGGAATCCCAAGTGGAATTTGCAAAGCAAGTTTTGCTGTTAAGTTGAAGATGTTCCTTCTGCTGCAGAACTGACCATTCGAAGTGCTGTTAGAGTTCTGTCCGTTGGAAACGGACAGGGCCACCTGAGGTGTCAATGCAAAGACTATTGCCTTACTAAGAGATGTTCGTGTTTCAAATTGTGTAATGTTTGCATTAGTGCCTGTCATCCACAAAGTAACTGCAAAACCAAACAAGACTGAATAAAATCTGCATATGGACTCTATATACTGATGTAGTGCATTTCATCTATGAAGTAACAGCAAAAACAAGACAAAGTATAATCTGCATAATGATGGACTGTAAGTACTGATGTAGTGCTGTCATCCACTAAGTAACTGCAAAAACTAACAAACTAACTAAAATCTGCATATGGACTCTATATATTGATGTAGTGCATGTCATCCACGAAGTTTCTGATGTAAATGATAACAAATAATGACGATGTCTACCGATCAATTTATTACTCTTAAATGTCCATTTCATGAAATCAGCAATTTTTCATTCAAACGTTGGACTCAAATTATCGACGGTGTATTTAATGAAATGGGCCATACATTTGGTTGTTTCATGAAATGCGCAATTCTATTGTCAAGTAATTTCGTTCTGCTTTAGTCTAATATATAACGACATCAGGGTGAAATAGACAAGACAAACAGAAAGGGAATGAAGAATGAAAGCAAAAGAGGCCGTGTGGCATCTTTCATTCTTGTCTATTAAACCCTGATGTCGTTCTGTACCAAGTATTAACGGAAGAAGCGGGCTGTCGTGTTGGAGGTAGTGTAAGGGTGGGAGAGTGGCGAGGAACGAGGAAAGGCTAAAACCAAGAAAAAAAGAAAGGACAAGACAGAAAGGCAGAGAGAGGAGTGGACAAGAAGTCAAGAGATGTAACAAAAGATAGCATACTTTCTGGTGCACCTTTAAGCTTTCTTTGTCCCGTCAGTGCTTATTTTTTCCACATCTCTTTCACGCTTACGGCTTTCATCCCGTAAACAGTCCCGCTACAAGAAGGTGACTCCAATTTTCTGAAGAGCTTCTGACACAAGGCACCAAAAAAATCTACATTCTTTCCTTTGGTGATTGTGCATTTTCTTTCCATTCATCCTTTCCTTTTACTTTAAGAAAAGTAAGCTTTCTTTAAGAGAAATAAGGTCCCAAGTAGGCCTCTACTCTACTGTCTACCCTGTCCTCTACTTTACTGGTCAGGTCGGGTCACTTGCTGAAGGTTACATGTGAAAAAAAAGAAAGTTTGTAAGGGCAAAGGCCAAGGGCGTTTACTTTTTCTCTCCGAAGGATTCAACTTTCCCTTTTCATACAAGATGGGAAAGCTGCTTAAGCCTCCTTGAGATTGATCTCTCATAAGCTCTTCTCTCCTCATCCACAACCACCACCACCTCCACCTCCAACACAATCACTACCACCACTCCATTCAAACCTCTATTCTTCTTTACTTTGTCCTGAAGAGTACAGGGAGCCAATTTGTCCAGAGGAGGAAACGAACATTTGTTGGTCTATCTATACTCTGCATTGGGGAAAAAAAAGCCGAATGACCTCAACATAGAAAGTAATATTCGCGTTCGGTGACCGGCAACTTGAGCAGCTGATAAGCGCGCTATTTGAGAACATTGTATGTTTAAGACAGGTGGAGATGTCATTGCAATTAGGGAAATCGTAAGCCTACATTTTTCTGCATATTCAAATTGAAGACTAAAAGACTATAAACTTTTTCTGCATACCCAAATTAAAGACTAAAAGACTATATACTTTTTCTGCATACCCAAATTTAAAATTAAAAGACTATATACTTTTTCTGCATAACCCAAATTGAAGCTATCTCTGGTAGTTTGGAAATGGCTGATAAAATTAAAATATAAAAACTTTTCATTACGATTCCGCGAATAGTGAACCTACACTGTCCAATTTTGTTTATATATTATTGCACATACAAATAACTATTACAGATATTAGCACTATACGCTGTCGCTAAAACACACACACACACACTAATTTGTTATTTTTGTTTCCTTCCCCCACCCCTCCACCCCCACCCCCCACCCCAAAAAAAATGTTAACCGTTCTGAGAGTATTAATACACACGAAATTATTAATTTATTAATAAGAATCATCGTCATGTCATTAACACAATGTTCCTTGTATCGGCCCAGACAATGCCAGCAATGCATAAACTCTGGAGGTCTGATAAAGGGCAGGAAGGAAGAAGAAGAAGTGGACGGGAAGAGAGAACCTGCTTCTGACTGTGACACCGTCAATAATATTGCATACCTTAGAAACATCACCACCTCCATCATCCATTCCTATATATATACATCCCTCTATGACGATAAAATTTGAAGTTTGATAAAGAAAAAGTAATTTCCTAATGTTCCATCACTCTTCAACAACAACATCAACAACAACATCAACAACATCAACAACAACAACATCAACAACAACAACAACAACAACAACGTTTGTGTTATGCATGATGATGATGAGTGTTACAAAATTCGCTTTCGTTATTTAAAAAAAAAGCAACTGGACGGCCTACTTATTAAATTAAAAAAAGCAACTGGACGGTCTATTATACTTGCCAATCCTAACTTCGGTTACAGCCCGACATTTTATTTGACCTCATCTGCCAGGTTTACACGGGGAGATAGTTTGGGTCGCTTCTCCCTTTGTTCGTTAGCCAGACACCAATTGGACACAGAGAACACAAATCCTGCACAACGTTAAAATCCGTTTATCTTTTCAATGTAACAAAAGGCAGTCTACTGGGAGAAAACAAAATCCCAACATCGGTGACGACCCGAGATTATTTCACCGTCAAGCTGTAGAATATGCTTACCTCATTAGTGTCACATCTTCAATGTCCACGGTATATCCGTAACTTAAAATGCAATAAGACACTTAATTTAATATAATTCTCGGTAAATAACCTTGTAAGGTTTTTTACCTATAGACGAAACACGGTGAACTACTGAAATAGAGAGATCTCTCCTGTCACTTTTATTACACGCTTTCATTAATCAAAGTTCCCCACTGCCAAAGGGAAAAATACGTCACGTCGTGTTAAAAATAATTTAGCATTGACCACGACCTGTCCCTCAAATAAAAAAAATAAAAAGCAGAACTGTACGAAATTAAAAAAACAAACAAACTTATTTGTACTTAAATTGAAACTCTGTAAAGCAGAACTGTACGAAATCAGAAGAAAAAAAAACGTATTGGTATTTAACCTGAATGCGAAGTAAAGTCATCATCCACTGTTGTAACTTGTATTATGTAGATTGTGATTGTCAAAATTACTGTATCAAACTAAAATTATCAAAATAATGTCTCTTAGTCTTAACTATAGAAGCAGAATGTATTGTACTAAAATTCATTTGCAATCAGCTTGAGATATGAGGTAGACCAGCCACTATCTAAAGATGACTACAGGTTTAAAGATAAATCGACGATTATTAATTTCTCCAATGACATAGAGGGGTGTGGGGGGTAGGGGTGGGGAACACACCTTAGGCTCCATGATTAGAACACGCTGGAACGTCATGTATATAGCCTGTTTGTACTTACCTAGGGACTCAATGACGAAATGATGTCACAATTAATGCATTGTGTCCTAGATAAATGCTACCATTATTAATTGTGTCCCAGGAGGACGGGTGTGTCTTGTAACTAGAAAAGTTGATTGTCTATAATGGAAAAACCCAATTGTGCACTTAATTGAGGCAAATTGATGTCACCACCTAAAAATGCCCACAGGTAACATATTACATATTACATAATTGTTGCTTTAGGTCCAACGGACTCTTCCGAGCCAAATCAGGACCGGACAACCCCCAATCCGCATAAAAGATCTGCTGAAACAACCCTAGTGGGAAAATTGAATGCCCTCCACCAGCCAGTCACTTTAAAATAAAGACATCCCACGCAGGGGGGACGGCTGAGGCTTCACCACAACTTATCGAACCCCCGTTTACAAAAACAACATACATATAAAATGCCTACATTGCTAAATAATAACATCTGCCCACAAGTGCTACAAATCCACAATAATTATGTTGTAAAAAAGTTTTTACTAAAGGCTATGATATGTAGTTGGGAAAGGTCATTATTGATGTTCTGTACAGGAAAATAAGTACACTGGCGTTGTTATTGTTGTTTTCACTTATTCTAATATTTGAACAATTGATCGCTCTATTTCGCGTCTTGTGACAGTATATTGCATTCACTTTGGCTCTGCTGCTAGGTTAGAGGAAGATTAATCCTTTCTCCAAGGCTGCTATTACTGTCGCAGTGCATTTAAAGTGCGCGCAGTCGGCTCAGTGGAGTACCCAACGGCAGAACAATGTTAAGCGATAACAGTGCAGCCCGTACAGGCAGCGGTTCCAACTGGTTGACGACCTAAAGTGCCGAAACAAAACAAAACAAAATAAAAATTTAACTCCCGCTTCTCTGCCACGCCCTTGAGAACACGTCCCAACCCGAACTGTTATTTTTCATGTATCCCTCAAAAGAGAGACATACAAATTGTTGCCTTGCAGTTGTAACAAGAGGACCAGTTTACCCCGCACATTTTGAGCTTTTGCTTGTTTAGTCAGTGTAGACTTAGAAGGTTACTGTTAGTGTAAAGCAGACGACAGAAGTGATCATGCGTAGCAGTTGTATGCTGACGATAGCCAAGTAGGTAGTGACATCATCGCAGCCTACGATAGATCTTCCATGTTACAGCCACTCAGATTTTTCCGGCCAATGAGAACAAAGCTAGGTTAGGTAGAACCAGTTCTGGCTGATTCAAGCAGAGGCAGGTAGAGAGTCAGTCTAGATTCAAAAGCTGAGGAGTACACAGTTACACTCTGACAGAATCTCTCCACTGAGCAGACTTAGGAAAGCAGTACTTGTTGAATATTCGAATTCAATCAAGTTAGCCACGGCCTGACATTGTCAAGAAGGTAAATGAACATACTTCCGTTTCATCGTTATGTATTTATATTATTGTTGAATTATGTGTGTGTGAAATGTGCTATGCTTAGAATTGTTAGTCCAATGTTGCGTGACCACGTGGCGAATACGACCGGCCGACGCCATGTTGTATTACGTACGAACCCACTGTTGTTTAACCTATATGTATGCTTGCAGACCAGTGGCTGTACCAGAGAATGTGTATAATATTAATTCTTTCTCTATGTGTATAGTTAGCCAAGATTTATATTTATATATGTATAGGAAATTAGAGTGGAGATTCCAGTGGACCACGGACTTAGCAGAATGTTCGTCGCTTATATAGAGAGATGTGGAGCTAATCACTGAGCTAATCACTTTGGCCTTCAATGAGACGCTCTGCACACACCTATTATACAGGGTTGTGCAGAATTTCGTCTCATCAGGCATTGTATCGTGAGCCCAACTCGGCGAGAGACCAGAACAAGTCGTCGCTGAAAGTTGGTCTGCAGAGGCTTAGCAATGAGCAAAGAGAGCCCACCATTCTAGCCACAGGGAAAAAAAATTCCAAGACAACACAGCGTGTCAAGGAATCAACCGCAACACAGCTCTTCGGACACTGAGCTAAGCACAAAGCCTTCAAAGCACCAAACTCTGTTTGTAGTCCACTCTTCAAGAACTCTGACCATTAGGGCAGAAAGTATCCAGTGCCCTATGATGAGAAAGTAGCTGCCTAGACCTATCAGCGAGCGAACCATTCGCATTGACATTTGAACTTTTAAGTTAGTTTCGTACTTCGAAAATCGTGTATAGAGTAGAGAAAATAAATGTGTGATTTTTACTGTTATCAAGTGGCTGGACTATATGTTTCATAGCCGTGTGAAAGCTAGTGTGACAGTGATCTGTTACCATTTTTCTATCTATCTCTGTACCCCCAGCCTAAACACAGACCGAGCTAAACAAATAACTGTATTAAGTTAAGTCACCGGGACATAACTAGCAATCCTCATAGACTGAAGACAGTGGGTAATAGCATTCCATTGTGCAGAGCCCAGCAACAATAAAACCCCACGTCACAGCAGTGCGGATTGCCGGGTACTAGGTCCACGACACTCTCTGCAAGTCACTGTCATCTGCATTAAATGCTTGCCGACAATGCAGTCCTGCTCACAGTAAATATGCGCCCTGGCGTCGGGACTAAAAATGACTAAAAGAAAAAGTGGTCCTGCTCATCACCAAAAGCTGAAGACGTAGTTGGCTCAATGGTGCATTCAACGGCAAAGGCATTTGAAACATTAAATGTCAAGCAAAAACATTGCAGTTCGACGGTCAGTGGTCCGAAACTGGTTGGCTGCCTGGAATGCCGAAACAAACAAAACAACACTCTCAGACACTGTTCGCCTACTCCTTCGAATGAGAGTAAAACCGAAGTCTAGTCTGTGCACGCACGCATTTCATCGCACGCACTGTAAAAATCCTGGCGCTCGTGACCTAGACGGGCGAGTGCGGACTACACAAATACACCCAGCAAGCACTAGGTCCCTTCTCCCCATCCCCGGTCGCCCAGAATTGGGCTCAGTTGTCTGGGCGTCAGGCGATGCGCCGAAAGGCTGCAAGTGGGCGCCTCGGGCGGATTGAGCTAGATCCTGTCTCGCCCAGCGCCTTGAGCAGCTCTTGAGCTAGAAAAGCGCTGTATTAGAACGGTTTTAGGGCTTTTGGAAAAATAGGCCCGAATAGTTTACATTGCTTCAGTCCATGTGCCAGGGAAAAGGAGACCAACGGTGGCAGCTGCAGACATCGTAATGAGAGACATAGTTATTGGTTACAAGTGAATGACCCACCGCCCCCACGGGCTCGGCTCCGCGCGCCGGGGGTGGACCCCATGCCTCTCTCTGGCTGGGTGACAAAGTTGCCTACTCCTTTTTCTTCTCTTTTGTCTTGTTTCTGTCTTATTGGTCCTTTCACCTATATTCTCTTCACCCTTAAATTCTCCCAATATACTATGCAGTTTTGACTCCCTTTCTTCTGCCTTACCGGACTTTCCCTGTCTTCTTTTTCCCCATCACTCCTTCTTTTTCTACTCTTCGTTTTCTCTGTGGCCTTCTCTTGGCCCCCTGCGTTTGCCGTGCAGGGCAACCCGTGTCGGGGGAGAATGGGATCCTGGAGGTTGAGGTCACTGAGGGACTGCGGTCCCTCACACTAACACACCTCTTTGGCCCGGACTTCTCCTAGACGGGAGGCTGGCGTGGCCCGCGTCAGTCAAGCGGCTGGTCGTGTATTGCCCTAGCTCTGCTAGAAGGCTGCGGCTCATGGGTCAAACTTGAACAAAACCGTAGTGGCAGTGCGGGATTGTCTGGGTGTATATCCCCCCTGTAGCCCTGGTGCGCTCCCTTGCTGGATTTTCCGCTTGGACGCATCCCCTTGTTGGACTCCGTGGTGGGTGGGGAGCAGGGGGGATGAATTCATAAATTAATAACATGGCTTCAAACAAAAAAAAACGACTTCACGGTGACGACTCTGACACGGATACGGACAGTGACATGGAGACGAGACAAAAAGCTTGTGCATCGGGGGTGGAGGGGGCCTGGCCTCGTTTTTTGGTAGTAGAGGGGGCGGATCCGGCTATGCCAATAGGCAAGCTGTCTCCGTTCGCCATCCATAAGGGGTTCCAGTCCGTTTGCACAACGGGTTTCAAGGACGTTAAAAAATTGAGATCTGGGGCCTACCTGGTGGAGTGCTCAACCAAAATGGCATCGGATTGTCTGCTGAAGAGGGATTGTCTTCGTTGATAGACAAATCAAATCAAAGTTTCTGTGCATGGACGGTTGAATTCCTCCAAGGGAGTCATCCGATGTCAGGATTTGATCGACATGTCAGAATTGGAAATCCGTGGTGAGCTCTCCAGCCAGGGGGTCACAGCAGTCCAGCGGGTCTTCGTCACCAAGGGACCCCAACGTATCCCCACCAACACACTTTTTGTGACCTTCGCTATGGCCAAATTGCCGGAGTCACTCAAGGTGGGGTACCTTAGGGTGAAGGTGACGCCGTTTGTACCATCACCGTTGCGATGCTACCGTTGCCAAAGGTTTGGTCACGGTAGCAAGACCTGTAAAAGCAAAGAGATATGTCGAGATTGTGCAAAAGACAAACATGAAAACGACTGCAAACATCCGATTTGCTGCGTGAATTGCGCCGGGAATCATTCTTCCAGCTCCAAAGATTGTCCTCAGTGGCAGTTGGAGCTGGAAATCCAAAAGGTGCGGGCCACTGAGAATTGCTCCTTCGGTGATGCAAGGAAAAAAGTACTTAACAGTAGGCTGGTTGTCAAAGAGAGGTCCTTTGCGTCTGTGGCGGGTTCCACATCTCATGTGGAACCGGGCGCACACCCGACAATGGACACCGCCATGAGTAAAATAACGCAGATCTTGGAAACGTTGTGCAAACGGATGGATGCTCTGGAAAAGATGCTCGCGTTGTTTGCCCAGAAGGGGGTTTCTCCAGCCCCACCGAATCCACTGGAGAACGTGCCGACGGGCACGTCCCCACCCGTCACCCACAACACGCAGACGGCCGTGACAAAAGCCGTCACACCTGCTGCAAAGGAGGCTAGGCCTCATGCCACCGCACCAGCAACGACCGGTTTTAGCGACCGGGTGGTTGCTGGGGCGGCGAAAATTCTAGTTGCTCAGCAGAAGAGCGTCAGAGGAGGAGAGGGAAAGGTTGGAAGGGGTGAGGGGGGGCGAGAGGATATAAAGTCCGGTGCCGGGGAGAAGGGGAAAACGTCGGCTGGCAGTTCGGGTTCCGGCGCTTTGGCCAAAAATCAAAGACCCGGACCCCTTTCTTCCAAGCAACCTCAGCCTCTCGAAACGGAGAACCGTTTCGGGGGGTTGATGGACCATGAAGAGATGGACGAGGGTCCGAAAAGCTAAAGAGACTTAATTGTGCTATCGAAATTGACAATTTTAGCATGCTTTTACTTGGTTTTTATGGCCATTTTACAATGGAATATCCGAGGGATAAGGGCTAATTATGAGGAGCTCTGCTGTCTGCTTACAGAGCATCAACCTGAAGTGTTAGCCATTCAGGAAACTCTCCTGTCAGAGAACCATCTTCTAGATATTACTGGTTATTCCTCTCTAGATTGTTTATCTTCTAGAGGCGTTTCACTCTTTATTCATAGAAATGTCCCATTTAGCCCAATTTCACTGAATACCAGTTTACCAGCAGTTGCAGCCAGAGTATCTCTTTTTAAATCCCTCACAGTTTGTTCTCTATATTTGACACCATCAATAAATGTAACTAAAAGTGAACTTGAGAATTTGGTCCAACAGTTACCTACCCCTTTTTTGTTGTTGGGAGATTTTAATGGACGCTCTCCCCTGTGGGGTAGCGATCGTACCGATTCTCAGGGTAAAATAATTGAGGACATTTTAGACGCGTTAAACCTAGTAACTTTGAACGAGGGTGCTCCTACTTTTTCCTGTTCAAGAACTGCTTCTTTGTCCCACATTGATATATCGATTTGTGATCCCTCCTTACTTTTGGATTTTAAATGGACAGTTTTAGAAGATCTCCATGGCAGCGATCATTTTCCGGTTTTATTAAAACATGATTCAGACAACCTTGAGCAAACTCATGGCAGGTGGAAACTGAAACAAGCTAATTGGAGTCTGTTTTCTAACATGTCTGAGGTTCAGTTACGTGCTAAGGAACGAGAATTTTCGAATGCCATAGATCCAATACAGCTTTACACTGACATAGTTATAAACAGTGCCAAGGAGTCCATTCCGCAAACTTCGTCAAACCCTCACACACTTAAAAAACCCTGGTTTGACGATGAATGTAGAAAACTTCAGCAAGCTCGTAAAAAAGCTTTAAGAACTATGTTTTTACACCCAAGCACTGAAAATAAACAAAACCACCAACGTTTGCGAGCGCAATGCCGACAGCTCTTCAAACGAAAGAGAAGAGAATCGTGGAGAGGTTTCTGCTCCACGCTTAATTCGAAAGCGAAACTGTCGAAGGTGTGGAAAGTAGTCCGCAAACTCAAAAATAGAAGTAACAAACAGGTGAGCCCATGCCTTACTGTGCAGGGTAACGCAATCGGAGATAAAAAATTAGTAGCTGATCTTTTGGCTTCTTCTTTTGCTGCAAATTCTTCCTCTGAAAATTATTCTGTCCCTTTTCAAACAGTTAAAACCCGTAAAGAAAAACAACAGTTAAATTTTACCTCCGATAATTCTGAAGATTACAACATTCCGTTTTCATTAGTCGAGCTTGACGATGCAATTAACAAAAGTGCAGATTCAGCAGTTGGACCGGATGAGGTACATTATCAATTTCTCAGACATTTAACAAGGTACTCACGGTCTCAAATGCTGGACATCTTCAATCAGCTCTGGACCACTGGCACCTTTCCTCCCTCCTGGAGAAAGGCCATTATTGTACCCATCCCTAAACCTGGCAAAGACCATACTAACCCGACAAACTATAGACCAATAGCCTTAACGTCTTGCTTATGCAAGACGCTAGAAAGAATGGTTTATTCTCGTTTACTGTGGTATCTAGAAACAAATAATATTTTATCCAACACTCAGTGTGGCTTTCGAAGTGGTCGAAGTACTGTTGACCACCTGGTGCGACTGGAAACATTTATCCGTAACGCGTTCGTCCAGGGTGAACATGTCGTTGCCATCATGTTTGATTTGGAAAAAGCCTATGATACCACATGGAAATATGGCATTCTTTCAGATTTACAAGAAATGGGTTTGAAGGGACATTTACCTCTGTTTATATCCAATTTTCTAACAGACAGAATTTTTCAGGTTAAGGTTGGGGGATCTTTGTCAGATACGAGAGAACAGGAGATGGGAGTGCCTCAGGGTAGCATCTTGTCTCCCTTGCTGTTTAATATTAAAATAAATAACATTGTTCGTTCCGTTAAACGGGGAATTGACAATTCTTTATTTGTCGACGATTTTGCATTGGTAGCCAAAGGTAAAACTTTGGCATCTGCAGAACGTCAGCTTCAGTTATGTGTGAAAGCCGTTGAAGACTGGGTTTTACAAAATGGTTTTAAATTTTCTGAAGCAAAAACTGAATGTATTCACTTTTCCAAGCACCGGGGAATTATTCAAGACCCTACTATTATCCTCAATAAAACTCCAATAAAGGCGGTCCAACAAGTCAAATTTTTGGGTGTTATTTTTGATCAAAAGCTAACTTTCATTCCTCATCTGAAAATTTTGAAAACTAAATGTCAACAGTCCTGCAATTTGCTCAAGGTTATCAGTGGTACAGACTGGGGTGCTGACAAGAAAACTTTACTGCTGTTATATCGTTCTCTAATTAGATCCAAGTTAGACTATGGTTGCATTGTTTATGGTTCTGCTAGAAAATCTTATCTTAAGATGTTAGATCCAGTTGCTCATCAGGCACTACGCATAGCTTTGGGTGCGTTTCGCACTTCCCCTTGTGAAAGCCTTTACGTGGAAGCTAACGAACCTCCGCTGGAGCTGAGACGCACAAAATTGTCACTGAATTACTATTTAAAATTAAAAACTGATCCCATGAACCCTGCTTATGACTGTGTTTTCAACCCAGATTTTGTTCAGAAATTTGAAGCCAAACCTAACATAATTCCTTCGTTTGGCATCAGAATGCAGGCTCATTTGGAAAAAGCAGGTATTGATGTTGCTTCCATCAACGACGATGAGCTTCGGACTGAAGCTCCCCCATGGAAATTATGTACCCCCAACATTAATTGGCACTTGTCTGCTTTCCTCAAAAACAATACATCTGAATCCATCTATAACCAACTTTATTTAGAACAGTGTGCTTTATACCCAGGTTATGAAAAACTTTTTACAGACGGGTCAAAAAAAGGAGATTCAGTTGCTGCTGCATCGGTCTCCGGGAGACACTTAGATCAGCCTTTGCAACAGCGTTTACCTGATTTTTGTTCTGTTTATACAGCTGAGCTCAAGGCAATTCATTTAGCTCTGAAACAAGTTTATCAATCCAAAAGAACCTCATTTTTAATCATGTCTGATTCATTGTCAGCACTTCAGGCTCTTTCCACGAGAAAGATATCACACCCTTTTCTGGCCGAGATCCATGACCTCCATACACAACTTGTTTCTGAGGGTAAAAAGATAGTTTTTATGTGGGTCCCTGGTCACATGGGCATCCGCGGCAATATTGCAGTAGACAGGGCGGCTAAAGATGCTCTGCATCTCGATTTCCCTTCAGAGATTTTCCAATTTGTTCCTTCCTCTGATCTGCGTTGTATGACTGGATCTTATTGTAAACGGCTGTGGCAGACTGACTGGTCTAACCTAACCAACAACAAATTATTTCAAATTCTCCCGGATTTGTCAGATTCTTTACCTAACTTTGCATCCACTCGCAAAGAAGAAACAGTTTTGTCTCGCCTTCATATTGGGCATACTTATGTCACCCACAGTTTTCTTTTAAAAGGAGAAGAACCACCATGGTGCTTTGCATGTGATAAATCTTTTTCCGTTCGCCATTTCATGTCTGAGTGTGCTGATCTGATTGAGGAAAGAGAAACATATTTTGGTTCTATACCTTTCAAAGAGATTTTTAAAGTATGTAATGGTCAACATCTGTTTCAATTTTTACATGATGTTGGTTTGTTTTATCGCATATAAATCATATCGACGTGTTTTGTTTAGTTTGGATTTTATTGATAGGACTGACTTTAGTGATTTGACTGAAGAAAGACATCATATTTTTAATACATCAGTTTTAAAGAAGACTCCTAAAGAGATGTCATGTGAAAGTTTGTTTGAGTATCTAAGAGTAACAGGTTTGTTTTTTAAAATTTGAATCATTTTATAATATTTTAAGATAACGTCTCTCTGGTCCTGATTTGGCTCGAAAGAGTCCGCTGGACCTAAAGCAATAACCTTGTATTGTATTGTATTGAATGACCCACCACAGACTATACACAGCACAGTGCGCCGAACTTCAGGTTCAACAATGATTCAAAGCTATGTGACCGTCACACGCGACGTTTCTACTACTACTACTACTACTACTACTACTACTACTACTACTACTACTACTACTACTACTACTACTACTACTACTACTTCTTCTTCTTCTTCTTCTTCTTCTTCTGCTTCTTCTTCTTCGTCTTCTTCTTCTTTCACTCTTTTAAAACCAGTCTGTCATATTCAGGCTCCACTGTACGGAATAACTTTCTAGGAGTTCTTCGCAGTGCAGTCACTAAATACATATCCTTTAGAAAATACTTTTTACAACACATTAAAAATAATTACTTAGTTGGAGTTTTACATGAATTGCATTCATTATATTGTTTTAAATAAGGTGTACATGCGTGCGTATGTGAATGTGTGTGTGCGTGTGTGTGCACAGGTCTTGCTTGTATTGGCGCATTATGGTGTTATTGGTATAAAGTTATTTTGTTGTACTAATTGTTGTTGTTATAAAGTCCAAAGGCAAAATATAAAAAGCACACCCCTGCTTATGTTTTACCCTTGTTAAACACATTTTAAAAATCTCTTCTTCTTCTTCTTCTTCTTCTTCTTCTTCTTCTTCTTCTTCTTCGTCGTCGTCGTCTTCTTCTTCTTCTTCTTCTTCTTCTTTCTCCTCTTCCTCCTCCTACTACTATTACTATTAATGTCGAATAAATGAACCCACAAAACTTTGAAACGACCACACAGATGTCAAAAACAAACACAGATATCAAAACCAAACATACAGATGACTGACTGATTGATTAATTGACTGACGGTTTATTTAGACGTGGGGCTGCCCACACAAGGACTATCCGGCTAGCCAATATTTAAAAAAGTACGTTCAAGAAAACATAGCCCTCTTTCTCCATACACACACGAATACAGATGTCAAAAACGAAAACATAGCCTAGATGTCAAAAACATTGCGTTTGTCGTGTGAAATGAAAAGCAAAGTCACGCTTCGAAACATAAACAGATAATGTTTTCAGGTGACATGGATTGTACTGATTTTATTGCAAACTTTCCGGCAGCTCAACGAACAGCTCAAGGCGATGACCGCCGAGGCCTATCATCCAGGAAGCATACAAAAGTTTGTAGTGATGAAGATAAAACCCGCTTCGTTCAAGACGTGCACAATCTTCTCACCGAGATCCAGCATGCGCAAAATAATGTGTTAAAGTTTTGGATAACACAATCTCTGTCACATGCAAAATGACAATGTATTATATTATGTATAAAGTTTGTGGAAATAAATTATGTGATATAATAAACCCGTGTTTGTCTGTTTTGTAACTGCAGAGTATGGCTTAGCATGGCTACGTTTCGGATAAGTTTTTGCCGTGAAGTCCGTGCAAAATGCAAGTTTTGAAGAAAGTGAGCGATAGATTTCGAAAGCGCAGTAAAAATCATCACTTCTTTTCTGTCTACTAGAGTAGAAACACGTAACACGTTTGTGGTTTCTCGCTAGCTTAGCGAATATCTGTTTTTGTGAAAACTGGCATTTATTATATTCGTTATTTATGCACAAATAACGGAGCGCTGTTAAAATTATTATTATACTATTTCTGTGGCAGAGATAGGTTTGGTTTACAGCGTGTGCAGTTTTCAGTTGACTAAGCAAAGTGTTATGAAAAATTTCTGGACATTATTGCAGTGTCAGGTCAGGAGCAAGTGACAGTTGTGTCAGGACAGAACAGAGTGACAGTTGTGTCAGGACAGAACAGAATAAAATAGAATAAAGCAGGTCTAGTCTTGTGGAATTATAGTAGGCCTGGATTATATGTGACACATGCATTCATTGGATACACTTTTATATAACAACATAATCTTTTGAGGTGAGAATTTATTATTTTCTTTTATCATTATTGATGCAGACAGTCGTTTGTTTACCCCAATGTTCTTTGCAGGATGACAGCAGTGCAGGGCGCAGGGTCGTTTATTACCCATAATAAACGAAGCACTGTATTTTTCTGATGGTGTAAACTTTGCCTATTAGGTAAGGTTGTGGGAGTAGGGATACTGTATGGTCCTTCAGCATGTTGCAGATTTCTCTTCTCTCGGATCCCGCGCCTGGGGAGTTTTTCCCGGATCCATAGCCAGGGGAAGAGAGGACCATTCAACCCACCAACCACACCACCATACAACCACGCCACCATCCTTTCAGCCATAGAACCACCTACCAGTCCACTGCCGCCGCCAACACCGTTGCAGTCCACCACCATCATCAGCACCAGCATCATCACCGACAGGGGCTACCACCGCACTTCCTAGCTCAGCTAAGTAACACTGCTGAAGCCTACGGTAGTTCCGATACCCCACCAGATGATGAGAACTGTTAATCTGATTAAACTCTAAGGAAATTGGGGTACCGAACAGGACTGACATTTCAAGAATATTTTAAGAATATTTCGGGGTTTTGTATAGATTATTTGAAACATTTTCGGCAGTTTTTGTAAATCGTGGTCCAGTAGTGTAAATAATAACAAAAAGGGAAATTTTACACCGTTGTTTCGAGTTTCTTATTCTTTCAACTCTACCTTTTATCTACACTTAACTTGTTCTTGGAACGAGACGTAGGCGAGTCACTACACAAAAACTCTCCACGTGACAATCTCGACCTACTTAACGTCGCCCCAGATACACACTTATTGCATATTAATATATTGTAAAACGCCTTGAACCACTGAGTTAATCCCAACGGACACATTCTGGTCTTCAAAGTTCGAAAAAGTTTTTTTTTCTCTATGGTAAATGATCGTCGCGTGAACAGAATGCAACCAATCCACCCCAAAAAAGATAATACCAAGAACGTTTCCTGGTTCCACTTATATAAACATAAATATAAATAAACGCTCAAGAACATTGAATATTATATATGTATAAAGTCAGAACATTGAGTATTATAGATATGAGATATAATGGTCCTGATTCGGCTTTTTGCAACCCGCTGGACCCTATAAACCACGATTAACTAACAAAATAGTAGACATAATTAAGATGATTTTACAAGGATTGCTTTGTAGTCATGTTGGACGTCATTTGTAAAGTTATAATTATTTTACAATTTTGATTGTTCAATTGTTTACTTTTGTGTATTTTGTTTAATCCCTTTGTCCCTTCATTATGACCATTCGTTATTTGTTTAATATTTTCCCCTGCTCCCATCAAGTCTAAAATCACTTAGGTGAACAGACGTTAAATTCAAGAAACAAACAAACGCGTCAACTATAGGATCGGCGGCCACGGTGACGCGTGTCTTGCTGCCCTCCATTAACTGAGCGTTCATTCAAGCTTTAACAAAGTTAAAGTCGCTGATCATCGACCTCCGCTCTTCACTTTCAACGTTCAATTGTTGATACATGGCGTTAAACCCACAATGGTTGACTTACATAGGAAATACTCCCCCATAATCACCACTGTACTACATCACTGCAAATAAAAGGTCGCAAAGTGCAACATAAGCACTATTCATTGTTAGCTATAGTAGCACAGTAACAGGCAGTTGTATCTCGAAGCTTGCATGATTTTTTTCTCCTTAGACTTTTGGGCGAAATTGCTGTCTCCTATTCGGGACGTATAACAGACACATCGTTTTGTCTACGTCAAATCCCTTAGTTGAAAGCAACGCAGGCGTACCTACTGCATAGTTACCGAGAGACACGCACATCGACAAACGTAACAGGACATACGACTTTTGGTTCCATGTTATACACAATGGAACATTTGCTTTCGGCCAGGCTTAGTAAACAACAAATAGTAACAGAGACTTGCACTAATTGTCTACAAAACTAGGAAGTAAAATCATGCTCAACCTACATAGCAGATGCAGAGAGAAAAAGCAGAGAGAAGAGAAAGAAGAAGAAAAATGAGTAGAAGAAATGGAAAAAGAGGAGGGAGGAGAAGGAGGAGCAAGTAGAAGGACAAGCAGAAGAGGAGGGGAATGAAAAGAATGAAGATAAAACGGAGGAAAAGAAGATCGAAGACAATGATGTTTGAGGAGGAGGATGCTAACAAAAGAACAAAGATTCGATGACAGCGATTGATCGAAGAAGAATCTGGGACTCTACAGATGCCGACAGTCACTTACTGTCTTTAAATCGCTCGTCTCACAACTGTTTGTTTTGCTCCGTGTCTCTACAATGTGTTCAACGATTGTCTAAGATGCTTATATAACGAAGTTAATGGTTGAAAAATGAAGTCAAGGCTCTTTTCTCATCTTCTGTCATATTGTCTGATTTTTGACTGTCGATTTCGGTGGGACAGCACGTTACTTCGCGTTCTATAAGTATTTTGATACAAGCACTGACTAAACGCAGCTGCATAGCCCACAAAATAGAATGTAGAAGGTTTTACTGTTAATTCCAAAGACGTTTTTCATTTTCCTGAACGTTGCCTATTGACTTTTGATTGTCAAGGTTGTTTGATTTACAATGGACAACTCGCTACCACATGTATTAGTTTTGTCGATACCTCCTCCACCTCCTCCTTCTTCTTCTTCATCTTCTTCCCCTTCTTCTTCTTCTTCTTCTTCTTCTTCTTCTTCTTCTTCTTCTCCTCCTCCTCCACTTCCTCCTCCTTCTTATGTTTCTTGGTCTTCCCCCTAAATTTGTCTTCTTTCTCTTTTTCTCTTACTTCTTACCATCCTCTTCCTCTTCTTCTTTTGCTTCATCTCCTCCTCCTTCTCTTCATTCTTATTCCCTCTCATTCTGCGTGGATCTTCTTCTCTTCATTATTCTTCCACCCCCTACTCACTCTTCTTCCTTTTGCACTCAACTCGTAGTATATTAACCTAGATAGCGGTGCTGCTATAATACAATAACCCACGTCACGCCGTTCCTCTGGTTGTTAGCAACATTTACGGGTGACTGTACTCCGGTTTTGACATGCGATGGAATCTCTGATTGGGTTCACGTCAGTTCACGAAGGTTGGTCTTGGAAGACAGTAGGAGACAGTGGACAGAGAGAGAGAGAGAGAAAGAGAGAGAGAGAGACAGAGACAGAGAGAAACAGAGGCGATCAATGAAAATGTTTTCTTTTTTAATTTAATAAACTGAATTGGACTTTTCGGTTCAACTTCAAGGTCTGTCTGCTTACGGTCTTGCAGTTGATTAAAATCTCGACAGTGACTATATTATTTGTACTTTTGTGTCCTCCCGTCGCCATTGGTGCTAATGCTTTAATAGCCATGATATTTTTAATCTCCTAATTTATTGATTAATCTTAGACGATTCCGTCTGTCAATCAGCAGTAAACTAGTTGATCTTTAATAAACAAACAATCCCTGAAAGAATGATTCGCAAACTATTTAAATAAAAAGGTCCTGTCAGACTGTTGCCGGTACAGTCTACAAGTTTCTCAGTACATGACTGTTAAACAGAATAATCCGGTTAAAGTCTATCAGTCCTTAAAGTCCAGAACTGCAGACACTCAACACCGCCTTCACCCTCGCTACCGGTTTTTAAAAAAAAAAGTCTACCAGACCCTAAGTCCTGAACGGCAAACAGTTAACCCATCCGTCACCGTTTTATTAAAACCAGCAGACTGATTTATTACATCACCTGCGTCTGGGTGTTTTGATGAGAGAAACACCGTAGGTCTAAAGTAGTTGCTTACATTTCGCTTACGTTTTACGGCTTACAGGTTGACAGGTTCTGTGTAATAAAAACTATTTCAGTAGTTTGTCATTGATGTGTTTAGGTTGAATTGTACTGTTAGTTATGATTCATAGTTGTTATCCCCAATCAAGTTCTTTTTTCTTCTTTTCCCCACTCAATACCTCCCCCTGCCACATCCCTCCCTCCCCCCACGCCATCCCGCTGTATAAATAAACAGTTAATTTTTTTAAAATCTAAAATGTTATATAATTAATTATTTTGCATGTTTGTGTATATTATTTTAACCATGTCCATGTTCCCTTAATGGTTTTTTTCTGGAATAAAATTTGCCTTGCCTTGCCTTGCTTATGCATTGAGTTATGAGAGTTTTCACTGACCGGAATTTTGACGGGTGGCCACACCTTACGAGTTTAGTGACCACATCTGGCTTACGTTTTACGGCTAATGCTTTGGGTCGGAGGGAGGTAGTGGCGCCATGTTTATCACGGCCCGGTTCGAATTTATAAACGTGTGTAGCTGTGGAATTTCTGTACAACAAGGCACTTTTTTCATGACGATGTAATGTACTCTTTCGCGATTTGACTATAATCTGAAACAACTTTACTAAGATCGACAAGTGAATTACACTGCCTTAGCTTGCCAAGTGGTGTGCAACAGACAACCTTTGTTTGCGTGTAATCATGCGTGTGGGAAGAGTTTAGGATGACCTCTAAGGTCGTGGCGTCACACTCTCGCTTCTAATTGGTCCTTGTAAGCCCTGCTTAAGTGTTTTTGCAGAAAAAATCAAACATGCGCTATCCTTGTGAAATTTTACGTTAGTCAGTACGCAAGGGAACACATAAGCACGTCATAAGCGTAACACAAAGTGGCCGGGTGCGTAACACAAGTGTGGCCAGGCCTTACACAAAGACACGGAGCAAAACCATCCTGTTTCATTGACCCGTTGGTTATTAAAAACTTTATCTAGAGAAAGAAAACAATCGATCTCTGAGGCTTAGAATGGGTCAAAACAACACTTACCATTAATTTGTGCTTCTTTTATTATACATAAAAATTAATGGTATATATATATGATTACTACCACATCGTTCTCAAAATGAGCCAGATTAAAAATTGGGTGTGTTACAGGAGTCTGTTTCAATATCAAGACTTCGGTGTATGACAAACAGTCGAAACTGTCTTCAACCTTTCAATAACAAAGCAGCCAGTGACAGACGACTTTACTGTGAAATGAAAACGCATTATACTCTTAATGTCACAAGAGCCTACTTCGTAACTGTAAACAGTCAAAAAGGCTTTTAAACAATCAAAAATGTGACAAGTGCCAACTTTATTTTTAAAATCCTGTTATGGTGGTAAAAGGAAAATTCCGTGGTAAAAGATGGTTTCCCACATGACCGTTCATTGACGTGTGTCATCAAACAGTGAAAGAAAAAAGGAAGGATGTGGTACTTAACAAAATTTGGTTTTATATTTGTAATATTCAATTCCTGTCACAATAGGCTATTTAGACCCTGCACTACGGCTTCACGCCTTAAATAGTTCAGCCTGCTGTAGCCTTTGTAAATTAAAGTAGCTGCCTAGCAGACGACACAAGTCAGTTGTGTGCTAAGCATAGGTAGGCAGTGACCTCATCCTGCTGACCTATAGCCAACCCCCGCTAGAGTGCGCCACCGGTATCGGACGAACATTTCACGGGCTTTAGCTTGACCACTACGTTAGGTAGTCAGTCTTGGTCTAAATCTCAACCGAGAGGGACACATGGAAAGATCTCTCTCAAGAAGACTAAGCAGGTGACGGGTAAAAATTCATTCATCGCAGTATAGCCACAGCCTGACATTGTCAAGAAGGTAAATGATCAATCTTTTGTTTTATCGCACTGTATTGATAATATTGTTGGATTATGTTTGTGAAGTATTGCCATGTTTTATCATTGTGAATGTTAGTCAAACTTTGATTGACCACGTGGCGGACACGTGACCGGTTTCGGAACCACGAGGTAGTCTCTACTGTCCAACTGTTGTTTCTCCTATGTGTCTTATTGCAGACCAGTGGCTGTACTGGAGAATGTGTATGTTGTTAATTATTTCTCCATGTGTTTAGTTTTGCCACGATGAATGTATATGTATAGGAATTATGTTGGAGATTCCAGTGGACCACGGACTTAGAAGAATGATCGTCCCTTGTATAAGTGGAGAGATCACTGAGGGCTGTGTCTGTAATCAGTGAGACGCTCTGCACACCCTTAGTATACAAGGCGTTGCAGAAACTCATCTTATGTTTTGCAGACGAGCAGGCTTGTTGGTCCGATGCAGGAAATAGACCACTAAGAGTCAACCCTGACATTCTGCCTGCAGGGGAACATCGAGCACTGAGCTCCAATATCCCAATAGTCAACAACCAAGGAGGAGACACCATCAACACACCTCAACGATCCAGCTAAGTGCCACAGAAAACGTGCACACACACTGATCTAAGAAGGACTGTGCGGTTGTAGCGGGGCCGGGTAGCTCAGTTGGTAAGAGCGTCTTGCTAGTAACCGAAAGGTCGCTGGTTCGAATCCCGGATTGATCAACGTGTGATCATATTATTTTCCCCTTTACCAACAACTGGCCCGCTGGTGTCAGTATAAATCGGTCCAGTAGTCACCTATATGCGAAAGTGTCGTGTGACTATAATCTACAAAACAACAACTGTGCGGTAGTCCACTCTCCTGAAACCAACATTATGCCAACCAGAACAAATAGCCCAATGATGAGACAGTAGCAAATATCAAGAACAGTAGCAGCATAGACCCATCAAGGAACGAACTATTCGAAGTGAATTTGGACATTTAAGTGAATAGAGTGTTTAGAGAATTATGTATAGAGTAGAAGAAATAAATGTGTGATATTTACTGTTAACAAGTGGCTGGACTACCTATGTTTCATAGCCGTGTGAGAGCTAGTGTGCCAGTGAATCTTTTACCACTTTCTCCCTATCTCTATAACCCTATCCGCACACAGACTGAGCTAAACATATAAATGTATTAAGATTAGTCATAGGGTGATTACACTAGCCGATGTCCGCAGACGAAAGACGATTGGGTAATAGCATTCCATTGTGCAGAGCCCAGTAACAATAGACCCACCGTCACACTCCCTTAGGCTACTAAGCTGACGTCTTTCCATGTGTATTTCATTGTTTTATGACAATTTAATAACGGAGGGAAAGACATAGTACTTAAACGATATGTGGAACTGAAATTTCAATCAAAGCAAATAAACTGTCTACATCATGCCTCCGCCCAGGTTTTTAATGGAGAAAAGGTGTATCTAAACACTGGAAACAGCTAAAACGTGTCGACATCCAAACTAGCATAGCAGTCACAGGAATTTCATCAAATTCGTTCGGCTTCAGTAATTAAGAGTACAGGTTGCAACAGCAAGTAATGCCAGTAGTCGCAGCGGACTTCCGAACCTTTGTTAAATTCCCTAGACTCCTTGGTTATGTCGGGCTCGTCTCAATTTTAATTTCAAGGCACGGGTCTATAAAGTGTAAACATCCGCAACAGACTTCCAACGTACGTAATTGTAATTAAAAGGCATGAAGCTAGTGTGTTACGTCACAAGAGCATGCTATTAGGAACAGTAGATTTAAACGGACGCAACAACTTTATTGCACGGCGGCTACTAACAGTTTATACTATACCTTATTTCTTTCAACCAATAATAATACTAAACAAACGTAATAAAATGTTTTATGACGTCATCAGCGTCTCATTTTAAAATGAAAAAAAAACGTTTAATTAAAGGAAAGAGTCGAAGAGTCACTGGTCAAACCCAGATTTTATTATTTATTAACTTTGTCTATTCACATCTGCAACGTCAGACAACAACAACAACAAACACGGGGAAATTACCTTAAATGCAATGCGCCTTGCCCTTTGGGGGAAAGGGTGTGTGGGGTTATTGGGATTGGCGTTAGTATTGGCATTGGGAATGACGTGTATCTAATCAGAGGGAATTTATAATAAATTTTCTCAAAATGGCTAGCACCGTACAACAGCCATTAAGGGGCAAGGAATAAAACAAGCCAAGAGAGGCAAGTTTGTTTAAACGTCCAGAAAGGCAATTAATTATCCTGCTCTCAAAGGTGGACAAAAAGTGCGATATACTGGCTTTCAATTCCAAGTGCTTCTTTGTAGGCGTAAGTAGCTCAAATGCAGTACAACTGCATCAATAAAGCCTGGTTCTCTTTACGCGTCTCGACCTTCACCAAAGGTCTCATCAGGGGAGGTTTGGCCCTGAATGCTTAGACTACAGTGGGTGCAGTCTATGTGCACTGCTTAGGTGGTCACAAAGGCACTGTGGAGAAGTTCACATTAGGAAGAAGCCAGTCGCAAATTGAAAACGCCCGCAGTTGCTAAAGTCTACAGAAGGAAACAGTCAAATTGGATTAAAGTCTTGTTTAATGAAACCCATGAATCACATTATTTGCGACTCAACAGTTATTAAGGATTAAAACTAACAGACAAAACCATCCTTTTAACTTAAAACAATAATTTAAACCTAAGTAGCAAAAACGTCATTCAACTGCCAACATACGTCAGTCAAACCTAGAAACTGTACCCTAAAGACGCGACTTGGCTACGTTAAGGATTATCACACCGTATTGTCTTTGTTTCCTATCAAATCCTATCCTATCCTATCCTATCCCGTAACTCGGAGGTCGTAGGGGCACCACAGATGATCTTTTAACCAGCGTACTCCATCTTTTTTTTAGTAAAATAATTAATCTTAAGAGTCCCTCGAACAAAACTGGTTTCTGGCGCTTCTTCTCTGCTTTTGGACAGTCTGTTTCACAGGCGCTTGTATCTGGACACGCGAGCTCATATGCCTGCGACACGTCTCCCTTTGTTTATCTAAGCGCCTGTGGTCTGTTTGGAATCAACTCCCACTGTCTTTCCGCAGCAAATCCACAATCACTTCCTTCAAACAGGACCTAAAGACTCATCTCTTGTCATGTTTTCTTCCTGAATAATCTTGTTTTCCAAAACAATGGTCTATTCAGGAGGATCTCTATTACACAGGTCTTGCATATTATGACGTCCCCCCCCCCCCCCCCCCCCCGTTGGGGTGCCGGGGGTTTCAGTATAATTAGTATCCCCACTTTCTGGAAATTTAGTGCCGTAAATTCCCACTGTCGCTGTCTTTCTCATTTGTTCTTTCTCATTCCTGCTCTGTTCTATCAATCTGCTATACTATCATCTTCTTCGCTCGACCAGTCATCTACATTTTTTCTTGAAAACTCTTCCGGGACAAGACTCCTTATTTGTGTGTGAGATCTGTTGGATCAGCTTGGGAATATTGGACGCTTTCTGCCAGGTGGTCACTAGGGCTTCCTATGATGTTATTATTTAGCAATGTAGGCATTTTATATGTATGTGTTTTGTTGATAATTTATAATGATGTTTGTATTCTATTTTGTTTTTGTAAACGGGGGTTCGATAAATTAGAGTGCAGCCTCAGCGTCCCCTGCGTGGGATGTCTTTATTGTAAAGTGACTGGCTGGTGGAGGGCATTCAGTTTTCCCACTAGGGTTGTTTCAGCAGATCTTTTATGCGGATCGGGGGTTGTCCGGTCCTGATTTGGCTCGGAAGAGTCCGCTGGACCTAAAGCAACAATTATGTAATGTAATGTAATATTATGACGTGTATTCGGCCTTTTTGGGTGTATTTTTTCCTCTTCTTATTTCCATTTATTAGTATATTTCTTCTTTTTTTTCTTATTAGCATGAGAATTGCGCCTTGAGCCGAGCCTTTTCGTGAAGAAACGCTATATTAATGTAGCCGAGCGGAGTATTTGACTCCCGTCTCTCGTCCACCACCTTGAGAAGACGGCTCAACCCGAGCTGTTTTTATTTTTCATTTTATCCCTCATAAGAGGGACATAAAAATATTTGTCCTACAAGGCGGTGATGCGTGTTGATAATTCATTCATTCATTAGGTTGATTGATTGATTGATTGATTGATTTATTGTTGCTTAAGGTCCAGCGGACATTCATTAGGTAGATTAACGTCCCCTGACACAGTGCGTATAGGGGACAAGTGTTGATAATATACCGGGTTGCTGGCTACTGGTGCCACGACACTTCAACACAAGTCGCTGTCACCGACCGGCATATAATGCCTACCGACAACGTAGTCCCGCCCACCACCAAAAGCAGAAGACGAATGGTCAGTCGGAGAGAACAAATGTCGTGTCGCATTGTCCTGCTTAATCCAATTGCCACACCAAAGGATTCTGCACAGCAGGATCCACCCAAGCTAGTCTACCCAAAAAATGTAAGGTAGACAACTTCTCTCCCGAACTTCAACCAGTCGCCTCCCATTCCGCCACAGATCCCACAGCTCAAATCGAACCACGTCCCCATGGTTTCCCCGTACGCAACATTTATTTCTGGAACCGACACTGACTACGCCCAGTCAGTCTACAGTCAACTGACTCAACAGTGAAAACCTGCCTTTAATTGTTACCGCGGTCCAGCATCATCCTGTTCCCGATCGTTTGCACCACTAGTAGCCGAGTGCAGTATTTGACTCCCGTCTCTCGGGCACCATCTTGAGAGCACGGCCCAACCCGAGCTGTTATTTTCATTTTATCCCTCGTAAGAGGTACATATAAAAGCAGAAGACGAATGGTCAGCCGGGGAGAACAAATATCGTGTCGTCTTGTCCTGCATAATCCAATGTCCACACCAAAGGATTCTGCGCAGCAGGAGCCACCCAAGGCTAGTCTACCCAAAAAATGTAAGGTAGACAACTTCTCTCCCGAGCTTCAACCAGTCGCCTCCCATCCCGCCACATTATTATTGTTGTTGTTGTTGTTATTATTATTATTATTATTATTATTATTATTATTATTATTATTATTATTATTATTAGTATTATTATTATTATTATTATTATCATCATCATCATCATCATCATCATCATCATCATCATCATTTAAAAAAAAATATTATTAATATCTCTGCTGATTGAGGAATATATTTGTGTCATATGTCGTAATCGGTATCACAGACTATGCTCCCAACCCGTACAATTCAACTCGAAGAAGAAGGATATGTTGTTGATAATGATGATTTCTGTGTCTTTTGTTGAATGAATCAAAATCGCACTGTGTTGTTCTCTTTTCTTCTTCCATCTATCTTTTTTCTCTTCTTTGCGCTTCTTGCTCTTGTTTTTTGTTTGTAGTAGTAGTAGTAGTAGTAGTAGTAGTTGTTGTTGTAGTTGCTGCAGTTGTTATTGTTGTTGTTCTTCTTCTTCATCTTCTTCTTTTTTCACTCCTCCTCCTTCTCTCTCTCTCTCTCTCTCTCTCTCTCGTATCAATCAAAACAAAACTGTTAAATTAAAACAATTCCCCCCATTTCCCGCCAAATCATACTCCTCTCCCCACCCCCTTCCAAAAACAATCACATACACAGCATAAACCCCCGAAGAGAGTACAACAATAGACAGTTCGAAATGTAAAAAAACTCGTACTTCACCTCTCACCGACAGCAAATTAGGTTATGATAGCCATTAATTCATCTTCGAAAAATACTAAAAATATTCGCCAGACTATTTCACAGAAGACACTAATCAACACCTACACTGTAGGTCCTCAGTGCTGTTACGTTGAAACGCGCACGATAGTTCGTGTGTGACGCGCACGATAGATGCGATCGTTTTGTTTTGCTAAGCATGCAATAACAGAGTGTATTTTATCCTTGATTTGATTTTGCGTTGTTATTAGAAGAAGATTTGTATAACGTTGGTAATTTTAGTTGGTCGATATTAGTTGAGAATTTTCTAGAGTTGGTTGTTTACTATAGATCGAAGCGTATGGATAATTCTAGTGGTAAATAAAGAAGCTTCCATCCCAAATAAGGTTGTATGACGTGAGACATTGATGACGAAATGTGTTTTGATTGGTTATAATTATGTCTTGCCCGAACGTTCTTTATTTCTCTGAGTTAGAGAGACTATATAAGTGCCGCACTGTTTCAAAGGAAAGAATAGTAAAGTTGAAAGTGAAAAGTTGAGATTGGAAAAAGTGATTGTATGCAGTTGTTGATGTTCGCTGAATAAAGTTGGAAAACTACATACGACGACTTTGCCTTGTTGCTGAGTGAGCAGGCTGCACGGATAAACGAATCTGAGTTACACTTAATCAGGTTTCAAGCATCGGGGCTGAATCAACTGATAAAAAACAACATCGAGAGTAACAAGTGCAAATAGGGAGAGTCGGGGATCAACTGAGAGGCGATAAGGAAGGAGGGTATGAGGGGGAGAGGGTGGAAGTGGGGAGGAGAGAAAATGGAAATCAAACCTTACAAACAAAAACAAAAACAACATTAAATTTTACCCTAAAAATAATCGGACTTTGAAATAAAGCTGGGCTAATTCAAAGAAATTGTATATATAAAATAAAATAACGAATAAAAACAAGTAAAATTAAACTGGAGATTTTTTTTTTTTAAATTAAAAAAAGATAAAAGACGAAGAAAAGAAACAAAAAAAAAAGTTATGTAGACAACAGGAAAACAGCTACTTGGATCTAGTATCGAGAATAATAAGAAGAATGAGTTGGATGATGATGATGATGATGATGATGATGATGATGATGATGATGATGATGATGATGATGATGATGATGATGATGATGATGAATGGAGGAGGAAGAGCAAGAGGAAAGAGAAGGGGAAAAGGTTGGACATATAATTTAAAGTTATGCTAAAATAGGAACCAGTGGCAATTAAAACTGGGCAGATGTCGCTGTAGTTTGTTTTTTCTTTCTGTGGCGAGTTAAAAAAGACGCAGGTGAATGTAACGTTGTATGTGCGTGCGTATTGTGTGTGTGTGTTGTGTGTGTGTGTTTTTTTAGTGTGTGTGTTTGTGTGATGTGAGCTTGTGGGTGCCCCCCAAAAGATAGAAATGAATAATGGGAGGAATAAACGAATAACTAACTGCACTTTGGTTGGTTGGTTGTTTTATAAGACGTACGCACGCATTCACACACATTTACACCACATACATACATACATATAAAATACATAATTATATAAATTGAGCAACTGGAGAATCAATAAAAGCTTTGGCTAATCTAACGCTTACATCAAAGCTTATGTTATCAATGGAATCGATAATAGAAACATCATTTGGCAAACATGGACGCATATTACTGCATTGAAATAATACATGTTTCAGTGAAATAGATTCACCACATAAACATTTCATATTTTTACAATATTTGGTTTTAATGGAGTTTAATATTATTCTATGTGCCATGCTTGAAATTGATCTAGCAATTTCACAAGGTTTATTATAGTTGCAATTAAGTTTAATCTCTTTTACAAATTTATTTTCTATAGATTTTTGAATTTCTTTAGAAGACAATGGTATTTTTATTGTTTGAAAATTAATATTTGAAGCACCAAGTTTTGCAGCCCGATCAGCCCAATCACTATAAAGGAAACCACTATGTGAGGGAATCCAGACAAAATTCACCTGAGTGCCATTAGTTATTAAACTGTGAATAATATTTTTAATTTCCAAAATAATTTCTTGTCTTTCACCATTATTATCTGAATTCAATGCTTGTAAAACTGACATAGAATCTACGCATAAAACAACGCTAAATATACTCACAGAAAGATTAGAAATTGTATTTAGAGCCATTAATATTGCAATTAATTCAGCAGTGAAAATCGAATATCCTTTCCCTAAATAATATGATTTTGATATATTTAAATCCGGTATTACAAACGCAGCTCCTGCTTCATCATAACTGCACTTTATAACAAATCAAATTTCAATCGATCTTATATAGCGCGATTCCAGCTCAAGGCGCTGACAGATACGAAATCTAACTCACGCTGCCCGAGGCACTCACTTGCAGCCTTTAGGCACATAGTCTGACGCCCAGACGACTGAGCACAATCCTGAACGACCGGGGATGGAGGAGATCACTAAGAATGGGACGAGAATAAAAGTAAAATCAAGAACGAAAGAAGCATTGGATGGAATGTAAAAAAAGGATAAAGAAACAAGAAATAGAAATAAAGAAAGACTGTTAGTTAGTTATTCATTGCTTACATGGTCCAGCGGACTGGAAAGAGCCGAATCAGGACCACAAAATCAAGACCACAACTTCGCTGAAAGAAGACTCACTCCCGACGCGCATAAAAGCTCTGCCGAAACAACTCTAGTGGTAACACTGAAGGCACTCCACCAGCCGGTCACTTTACAATAAAAACATCTCACGCAGGGGGCGGGTGAGGCTATACTCTAATTTGTCGAACCCCCGTTTACAAAAACAAAATAGAATACAAGCATCAATATAAAATATCAACAAAACACATACATATAAAATGCCCACATTGCCAAACAATAACATCATAGGAAGCTCCAGTGACCATCTGGCAGAAAGCGTCCAATATTCCCAAGCTGATCCAACAGACCTCACACACAAATGAGAAGTTTTGTCCGGAAGAGGTAGTTGACTGGTCTAGCGAAAAAGAAGATAGTATCGTAGATTGATAGAACAGAATAGGAATGAGAAAAAAAACAAAGGAGAAAGACATCGACAGTGGGAACTTAAAGCACTAAATTTCCAGAAAGCGGGGATACTATTTATACTAAAACCACGACAAAGAATAAGCGAATGTATGAAAGAATGAATGAATTTAAATGTTAAAAAAATAAATAAAAGTAAAAAAGTAATAAAAAAAAAAATAAACGAACTATTGGGCTCTATGCACAAGTCGGCGGCATGGTCACGTGGCGCGGGAATAACAAAGCGGTCATGGCTTCTTTTAGCTCGCTCGCGTGTACTCCAATGCTGCTTACAAATTTTAAATTTACCGACATTTTGGGATATTGTGATGTTTTGAACATAGCACACTCGTGCAATAATGATCACAGAGCGATTTGTCACTGACATTCAGTTTAGAGTTGACGACATGCAGTGCTTCATCATTTGCGCTGGAAGTGGAAATCGATGAAAGAAAATGTTCTTTTCTTTGCATAAAGGTTTTACGTCGGAGTTAGAGCATCCAAACGCAGCACAGTACTTCACCATTTTCAAACTCGATCACGCTGTGTTATTCCCGCAGCACGTGACCGCCACGCCTTTGTGCATAGCGCCCCTCACATTGCAGCATCACAAAACGAATCAAAGAAGCACGTCAATATAATTTTAATACGCAAAGAAGAACCCAACAACAAAGAAATATAAAGCAGATAACTGACAGTATACACGAAACAACAGGTGGGGTTGGGTTGTGTGCAGGTGGATGTTACGTGAGGGAGTGGGGTGAAGAGGTTGACGAAAGTGATAGAGAGGGAGAGGTTGGGTGGATTGAGAATGGAGGGAGGGAGGATGTGTGAGGGCGTGGTAAGGAAGGTAACAAAGAAGCAAATAAAAGAAAAGAAAGAAAGCACGAAACGCAAAAAAGCAGGAAAAGAATCGAACAAACGGGTAATGCTTAGACAGGCAGGCGGAAGCGAAAAATAGATCGATTGAGAAGGAAAAAAATAATACTGAAAATAAAAATAATAATGTGAGCACCCACCTGTCAACCCCTGATGTGTATCTCGTGTTGTCCGGAAGCTTGTTTGTTCGATCTCTCAAAACAGTCGGTCTTTCTCCCCCAAAATATAATTCACACGCTCAATACTTTACCGATTAACGAAATAATCCTCCTTTTTATATTGGTTCAGCAATAACACAACAGTAAATAAATTGTGTGTGTGTGTAAATAAATTTGCAAATCTGTTTTACTATAAAATTAAGCTATAATGTAGGGTATGACATAGACAAAATTGTTACACGTGCCCAAAGAAATCTATACTGAAAGTTGGCAGCACGTGCAAAACAAAAGCCCGCTTGAATAGAGGTTTCCCGTTTGTAATTGCCTGAGTTCACATCGAAACGCAACGAGAGAAAGGCTAGAAATTCGCTCACGCCTACACACACCTACACAGAGAGAGAGAGAGAGAGAGAGAGAGAGAGAGAGAGAGAGAGAGAGAGAGAGTGGGTGTGTGAGGGTGTGTGTGTGTGCGTGTGTGTTTGTGTGTGTGTGGGTGTGCGTGTGCGTGTGCGTGTGTGTGTGTGTTCATGGTTGCAGTACCTATGTGCTATCAAGAAATACTAAACGCTTCGCAAAATAACACTTTTCTAAAGGCCAAATGCATGAGTATCGTCTGAGCACAGGCGCTTGTATCTGGAGACGCGAGCGCCTATGCCTGTGACGCCTCTCCTTTTGGTTATCTATAATATGACGCGTCACAGGCATAGGCGCCCGCGTGTACAGATAGAAACGCATATGCGTCTGAAAAAGATAATAGTCACAAATCACGGAGACACGTCGCAGGCAAAGGCGCTCGGGTATCCAGATACAAGCGCCTGTGTCACATATATAATAAGGATAATTTTGTTTACGGTGCGTCACGCTTCTCGTATTCGTGTTCCGCCTACTCGCGCTTCACCTAAAGTTCCAAAAGTGTTGCCTACTAGTTTTACAGGAGGCTCGTTTCGCCTACCTCTAGCACACTTTGTGTTACAACATTCTTTAGCACTTTTAAGAAAACAGCGCCAAAAAGCGGAAGGAAAAAAAAACACTTTTAAGACTGACATAAGACAAAAGGAGGATTATTGTCCAAACAAACATGGAAAATCATCTCCGGCACTTCAGGTGTATAAAACACAGTACAGAAACAAAAAATCTAAATTCAATTTTTTAAAAAAAATTATGAATGAGATTTTTACAGAGAGAGAGAGAGAGAGAGAGAGAGAGAGAGAGAGAGAGAGAGAGAGAGAGAGAGAGAGAGAGAGAGAGAGAGAGAGTTTCGATTTCATATACTAAATGAGTAGGCGAAACGAAAGTGACTGTTTAGGTGAAACGCCTCTTTCTGTGCGCTCTGAAAACAGGAGCGACAAGATTTCAGAGAACAAAGAGTATACAAAACGCGAGTAGGCAAAACTTGTGTCTCCCGATTTAAAAAACAAAAAACAAAAACAACTTAAATATTAATGTGTTAAATACTAACCTGTTTTATTTACATCTTACATGTAGTAATAATAAATATAAGCTTAGTATTAATTCACGATGTCTTTTTTTTCATGCTCGGCGTTCTAAGGTGATCGCTATTTATAGATAAATGAAGTTAAATTGTGTGCATCCATGTCATTATTAATATCATTTAAAACATAATAATAAATAAGAGATTTACCTAATTAATCTAAATAAAATAGCAGGGGTGCCAAGAATGTTTCCTAATTTTTTGTGTTACAACGAGATTACACGCGTGGGAGATTGCCCTGCTGTCACATGAAAAGTCGATGGAATGGAGGACATTCATTGCTCAATCCGACGGCTTAGCTTTGAATATTAAGCACTCTCCTCCTTGTTATGTAAACAAACCACTGCCCCT
>CM072518.1:32241158-32353658 GCA_036898135.1 Oncomelania hupensis | reverse complement strand
ATGATGAAGAAACGGAAACTCCGATGGTACTGTATGGCCACGTCACCAAAGCATTAGGCCTTACAAAGACCATCCCGCAAGGCACAGTGCAAGGACAGCAGAAGAGGGAGACATAAAAAGAGGTGGGAGGACAACATTCGAGAATGGACTGGCTTGAAACTGAGCGAAGCGTGTGGTGAGGAAGGCGGGAGTGGTTATGAAAGACACTTCACATGTTTTAGCAAAGTATTATGACATGTTGCCCTCTGGTCGCAGACTGCGTGTGCCTAAATTTTCTCTTGTTAGAACGAAAAACAGTTTTATTCCAAAATCTATTGAGTTTTTAAATAAGCGCTAAGTAATATTTTTGTATATAAGATCTTGATGTTTGAGATGTCATTTAATACTGGAAATTTACTATAGATGTAGTCTACTGTGTACTTGTTTTATCTATGTATGTATTGTTTTAATGTTTCATACCGATAAGCAATTGTATGTCATAATTTTTGTGTTGAGATAATAAAGTATTCTTGAACTTGAACTTGAACTTGAAGCCATGAGGGTTGCTGAGGACAGAAAAAGATGGGGTACGCTGGCTAAACGATCATCGGTGGTGCCAAAACGACTTTCGAGTTACGGGATAGGATAGGATAGGATAGGATTAACTCAACGAGAATGAAGGCATTATATAACAAATATCAGATCGTGTCAATAATACTTACGACACGAAGTATTTTGGCTAAAATTAAATTCTTTGTGTAAGTATTTAACTCAGTGAGAATGAGGTCGTTACCATTTACTCAATAATTATCAGATCGTATCAATAATACTTACAATACGAAGTTGCACAAATGAATGTCTTTGAGATCTAACCAACAAACACTGTTCTGTTGTTGTTATTGTTGTTGGTGATGGCGGTGGTTGTCGCTGCTGCTAGTGCTAAAACTGTAACGACGGTGTATGTTTGGTTGTTGATTTATTTGTTTGTTGATTTATTGGATGGTTGGTTTGGCTGTTGTATCAAGTCTGCTGCCAGGTCTCCAGTTCAGCACAGCCATTTTACGTCCACGACTTCCTCATGAGTCAAGTACGAACAGCCAAGGGAAAAGAACATCACTTCTGGCATATGCTTTTAGTTCTGATTAGGTTGTCGCCCTATTCTTCGCGTCCCAATGCAGAGGAACAGCTCCAGACCTGTGGGGAATGGATTGTATAATATATGTTATATGATTACTTCTTTCCTTTGTAGGAGGGCGTAGGGTGTCTCTGTGTTTTTTTTTAAATATTTTTATTTGCTTGTTTATTTATTGAACTGTCGATTGGTACCCTATATTTTTGTTTGTTGTGTTGTTTCTTTTTGCCCAAGTAAGTTTGTTATGAGCTTGATAAAACAGTCGATAAACTCAGATAGGCTTATCCCACACTCAACAACCAACAACGCATAATTGTTAATACTGTACTATTAATAGGACAGTATTAAAATCAGTGTTAGCATTAGTTTTCATCAAACAATTCATTTGTATAAGTCTACCTGAGGTCTCAGAAAATGTTAAATACATTTGAAAAAAAAACAACACTCCAGATTTGTCGTTCCTGGCAAAAAAGAACATTCAGACAAGAAACGTTCGGGAGCTAGGTCATTTCGGAACGCTGCAGCCACGCAGCTCTGGAACTCTATTCCGAAAGAACTGAAGTACTCCAAGGACATCCTGACGTTTCGCAGACAGCTGAAAACCTACTTGTTTCGTCAACAGTAAGCTTAGTAGAATCTTTACAGTGCACCAATTGGTCTCTACAAACAGTAAATCATTTTTATTTATTCGCCGCTCATGCGCCACAAGCATATCAGCAAAGGACTGAGATGTTATTGGCGCTATACAAGTGGACATCGTCGTCGTCGTCATCATCATCATCATCATCATCATCATCATCATCATCATCATCATCATCATCATCATCATCATCAGTTGTAGAATAGCAAACAAACCAAAAAGGAACAAACCATTTTTATAGTAATGTATACTTCAGTTTTTAAAGCTGTATTGTTATTTTGTAATGTTTTTCAAAGATGTAAAATATCACCCTTCTCACTCTTAAATGACAAACAAAGAAGCAACAAATGAAGAGTCGCCATTTTGGCAAGTTTAGATAAAATCAGCAGTTGCAGAATCCGCACGCTTACACAATCCATTTTGTAGTTGATCGAAGAAACACTATCAATTATGTGGGTCTCTCAATTTAATATCCAATACAATCTAATCAACATCAATGTTTGCCCTGCCTAATAAGATAAATATTATGATACATAAGTTTTTCATAGCCTTAGTCAAATTGTTTTATCAATATGATAGCACACACATAAGCACTATTTTACGAAATCAATGACATTATATGTTTAATCTTAGCAACCTTTTTTTTTATAAATTCACACCTCGCTCATTCGCCCACACTACCGTCGGATAACTAAACCCTCTTTGTCTGTTTCTCTCTCTCTCTCTCTCTCTCTCTCTCTCTCTCTCTCTCTCTCTCTCTCTCTCTCTCTCTTTTTTTTTTTTTTTCTCTCTCTCTCTCTCTGTTTGTATATTGTCTGTCTGTCTCCCTCTCTCTCTATCTTTTGTCTGTCTGTCTTGTCTGTCTCTTCTCTCTGTCTCTGTTTTAATTTAGATAAGATAAGACAACCTTATTATTTCTTTTAAGAAATTACATTTTGGTGTAGGCCTATAGTCAACACAAAAATACATCGCCATAAAAATAACAATATTAATTGAGACTGAGAATAAAACTCGTTTTATTTACAAATCCAACTGTTGTGGACATTGAATTGTATACGAATACGACAACTTCATTATCTCTAAGAGAAATTACAACGGGTGTACATAATACAAACAAAAATGCAGGATTATCATTTGCATAATCAAACAGTGCATACATGCACACACACACACACACACACACACACACACGCACGCACAAACACACATACGTGTATACCCGTGTGTGTATGTGTGTGTGCGTGCGTGTGTGTGCGTCCTTGTTTACACAGTATTATCTGAACAAAACAGTGAACATCTACATAACTTGTATTGACATGCCTACTTGTTTTGACGTCAGAACAATGATCCGTTTATTTTAGGGCTGGGTTAGGGTTTGGGTTATGGTTCGAACACTGCAAAGTACTTAAAAATGGGGACGAAATATAACCCATTGTCAGCACAACGTGGTGGCGTTACGGGAAAGTCATGATAATACTGTGTAACCTCGGCTGTGCGTGTGTGTGTGTGTGTGTGTGTGTGTGTGTGTGTGCGTGTGGCTAGGTAGAAACGCCTTTATTCTGACATAAACTTGAACCTCTACGTACTTTCTTTTGACGGACCCCGTTATTTTGACGTCAAAACAGTGTTCCGTTAGGGTTAGGGCTGTGTTAGGCTTAGAGTTAGGTTAAGGGTTAGGGTTAGTGTTAGGGTTAGAATTAAGGTTAGGGTTAGGGATAGCTTCAAAAAATTGCAAATTGTCAAAATAATGTCAAAATGATGGTAAGTGTGTCAAAATAATGTATGTAGAGTTTCACGACAGCCATCACAACGTCGTTTCTACAAAAATAGGTGTGTGTGTGTCTCTGTGTGTGTGTGTGGGTGTGTGTGGGCATGTAGAAACGACGTTACTCTGACACACACATGAAAGTCTACATAGTTTCTTTTGACTTTTTTTGACGGCCCCGTTATTTTGACGTCAAAATATGCTCCTTAGAGTTACAGCTGTTTTAGGATTAAGGTTAGGTTAAGGTTTGGGTTAGGGTTTAGGGTTAGAGTTGGGGTTTGGGATAGCTTCAAAAAATTGAAAATGTCAAAATAATGTCAAAGAAATGGAAAGTGTGTCAAAATAATGTATGTTTTTTTCACAACAGTCATCACAGCGTCGTGTTCGTGTGTGTTTGTGTGTGCGTGTGTGTGTGTATGTGTGTGTGTGTGTGAGGATGTTTACACGGCGTTATTGGGACAAACTAGTGCAAGTTTACATACGTTCTTTGGACAGATCTCCTTGTTGGGACGTCCATTTAATGATCCGTGAGGGTTAGGGTTAGGGTTAGGGTTAGGGTTAGGGTTAGGGTTAGAACACTTTAAAGTACTTAAAAACGGGGTCGTAGCACGACCCATTGTCCACAGAACGTATGTGGCGATAGAGGAAAGTCCAAATAACGGTGTCTGCGCAAGTATGTGTGTGTGTGTTGGTGTGAGTGTGTGTGTGTGTGTAAATAATTATATATATTGTACAACTGGCTGATTTTATTATCTGTTAATCAGACGTTCAGAATGTGGTATAAAACTGTTTTTAGTTCTCAAGGTACGAATCTTAGGCATTCGGACGCGCTGGCCAAAAGGTATGAGATGGAAGTGGTGAGCAAGCACATGGCTTAGGCTATATAGATGTTATTATGCCTTATGGAATCCATTTGTATGGTCATGATTTTGCACATTAAAATCCGAGTCCTCCTATGCTCGGTCGGTCTCTCTCTCTCTCTCTCTCTCTCTCTCTCTTCACACACATACACACGCACACACACACGCACAAACATACAAACACACATACACACACACACTGGTATACATCAGGCACACTCGCCCAACAGTCGTGTACAACTAGCAGTCTCAAAAAGACAGATACGAAAGGCTTCGAAGTCAATTCTCTTTCTTCTCTCGATTCTCTACCCGTACCTGTGCGGTAGAGTATAGAGAATGAAGAGAGAGAGATTTAAAAAATTCTTCCTGTTCCTGTGTACATACCATGGCGGTGATAGTGCTTAGTATTTATATCTGACATTTTCCTTGTTCTTTCCCACCTTGAAACAAAGTCAGACTACGTCAATACAGTAAGCCTACATCTCTCTGGTACAGTTTGTGACATTTCCGTAGACAATATGACGATGTGAGGTGTGAGAAAAACAAAACACGCCGACATTTACGCGGGGGCAATATGCCAATGGCTATGGAACTCCTCTAATACAATGTCCCTCACTGTCGTAGCTCAAGAACAGGACAAAAGAGATAAATGGAAGAGAAGAAGAACAGGGAAAAAAGGAAGAGAGAGAGAGAGAGAGAGAGAGAGAGAGAGAGAGAGAGAGAGAGAGAGAGAGAGAGAGAGAGAGAGAAGGTGGTGTGGGTGAGGAGGGGTGATGAGAGGGGACTGGTAGGGAATTATGTGAGAATATAAATTCGAAACACAGATCGGCAGAGACATTTATTGTATAACAATGATAGTTATAGCCTAGCTAATTCCGAGTTCCAAGCGAGAGGATTATAGATAAGAGGAAACGACTAGACAAAGGAAAACTGGTTGGGATGGAGAGGTATTTGTTAAAAAAAATTAAAAGAAAAGACAAGACAAGACAAGGCAATAAACCCAGTAAAAAATACAACTAATATTACATAGGTAGGGTTTGAGCGCGCCACAGGCTGCGACTACGCCTTCCCGAGGGGAGGCGGCCCAGAATTTCCCGATAAAAAGGGACAATAACGTGTCAAAAATAAAGTAAAAGTAACAGAAAATGGGATCGCCCATTTTTATTAGCGAAAAACAACAAAATAGTCTAAGCTAATCATGCTAGACCTTCGCTTCATTACTTAACAGAGTCTACGCTATCATGATTTATACCACTAATAAAAGTGAAAGTTCTATTTCACAATCAAAGAAATAAGTTTTATTTCTGTATCGTGAATCATTAATTTGTCGACTCACATTGCTGCACGCGTGTTCGCCAACAAAGGAAAGCTTAAACAACAGCAAACTATTCTCGACTTTCGCGCTGTAGATATACGTACGGCTTCCCATTATTTCTCTCTCGGGGCCGAACGAGTACACGACTTCCTTATCAAGTAAGCAATACCAGAGACGTCTTTGGCAATAGTACTGTCCTGGCCCCGATTAGTGTCACCAATCATTAGTTTATTTGTCAGGTAAATGTATCAGTTTTCCTATTCCCGTCTATATTTTATTCATTGAGTATGACATGATTACATTTAGTATAATAGGAGTGCCATCTAATTACTATACTTTACTATACTATAGTATACTATACTATTCTATGCAATACTATACTGTACTATACTAAACTAAACTATGCTATCCTAACATGCCAACTTTTGCAATATCAATTTAAGCGCACAGTTACATTACATTACATTATTATTGCTTTAGGTCCAGCGGACTCTTCCGAGCCAAATCAGGACCGGACAACCCCCGATCCGCATAAAAGATCTGCTGAAACAACCCTAGTGGTAAAACCGAAAGCTCTCCACCAGCCAGTCACTTTACAATAAAGACATCCCACGCAGGGGACGGCTGAGGCTTCACCCCAACTTATCGAACCCCCGTTTACAAAAACAAAATAGAATACAAACATCATTATAAATTATCAACAAAACGCATACATATAAAATGCCTACATTGCTAAATAATAACATCATAGGAAGCCCTAGTGACCACCTGGCAGAAAGCGTCCAATATTCCCAAGCTGATCCAACAGACCTCATACACAAACAAGGAGTCTTATCCCGGAAGAGTTTTCAAGAAAAAAGGTAGGAGACTGGGCTAGCGAAAAAGACGATAGTATAGCAGATTGATAGAACAGAGCAGGAATGAGAAAGAGCAAATGAGAAAGACAGCGACAGTGGGAATTTAAAGCACTAAATTTCCAGAAAGTGGGGATACTATTTATACTGAAACCCCCGGCACCCCAACGGGGGTAGCGCACAGTTAAAAGCCCATCCCCAACTCTCTTAAATTCCCTCTTCTGAGCCAATGTGCTCGACCTTAGTCAAAAGGTACTTACACATTTCGTTAGTCTAACCATCTATTAGTTAAGTTTAGTCTTGTTGCAATCAAGAAGGAACGGATGCTTCTGTTGCTAAATAAATACTGCACCACTGGGGAGATTCCTTTCTAAATTGCAACGAAAACCTATACAAAATAATAGTCAGTCTTAGGTCTGTGATCAGACTTATAAGTGGCTTTTCTAGGCTTAGTCCTTAACTGGCTCTAATACCCAAAGGGTTGCTGACTGTCTTGTAAGTCGGTGTGGTTTATTTTCTGTAAGAATTCCAGCTGCTGAAGGGTTTGGTTCATATGTGCATCATTAAAAGGCACTGATCATTCTTAAAGGTTGGTCAAGTCTGCAATGATGACAAGGAGGTGGTGATGATGATGATAAGGAGGAGGCCGAGGAGATGTAAAATACAGATATGATTATTCTAATTTGCAATCTGAGAAAATCTAAGAATCCACGCACTCACACAAAACATATTAAGCTCAAATGTTAATACTGACACTTCACTCCATATTTTTTTATGCCATAGAAACATTGATTTTATTCACAAAATGGTGACATGAAGAAAACAGCATGGAATGTGACATGGCAAAGTGGATCCCCAGAAAGCAAAGATAACTAAATTTTTAGTGTTGAACCCATATCGATGTCGTGAATAAATAATTGCAGACTGGCAATGCAAAATTAATACCATAGCCAACAAATGCTTGCATTGTGCTACATTCCAATCCAACTCCCCATCCAAGTGTTGGTCGCATCCTATTAAGAAAGGGGAATCCAGACCTGGCCTAGATACTAATATCAGAACACAGGGTAATCCTAAAAATCTGTGTGAATATAGTTTTGCAAAGGTGCAGTGTATGGAAAACAAATGCAAAAGATATTAATTAAATAATGATGTGCCATACATGACATTGCCCCCAGGAATATTAGTGTCGTATCTCATTATGAAATTGACAGGAAACGCAACAAATCGGTTACAGCCTGTCGATGTAAAATACAGTTATTAAATTGTAAAATACTGAAAGAAATCATGCTGCCGGTATTTAGAGCGGGTGAATTTAATGTGCTAAATTCTGACTCTACAAAATGTGTTTTGCTCTACATCAGAAAAAAGGATCCCCTGTCACTTCTCTTATGTATGTCATTGCACGTGTTTTTCATGATTACGTCCACACATACAAGTATAGAAGCCTTTTGCTCTCTTCATACTATGTCACCATGATGTGCTGGAAATGTCGTTTTAACAATTCGAGACACTCGCAGGAAATAACCGGTTGGCAAAATCTCAAAGCACGTTCGGTGATTAGCAAGTGAGGTACTGCAGTATTATATCTGGGTGGCAACATCTCAGAAAGCCCACACTTTTTTTTTTTAAAGTGTCTCAGTTAAAATAAATTGCTGACCTGTTAAGAAAATATTTGCCCGCTTGTGCAGTATGTTAGAGCAGACAGAAATATATAGATTTTGACATTTTTTTAAAACAAGTATGTATTCAAATTATGAAATTCAGTATAACAATGAACTGACCAAATGCACACACCCGGCAAGGCTGTTGTGACCTATTATCTACAGAAGTAAAATATCAACAAATATCTTTTTTTATACGTGAATGGCAGTTATATAAAACACCTATAAACACAACCAATTAAAAACAACATGGAAACAATATAAGAAACATAGAGAATGAAAGTTAAAGACGGGAAAACAAAATTCCAAAAATGTAATGTAGATAGAAAAAAGAAGGACTCAGTAAGAGAACAGAGTCTTGTAAAAGCACGTCAACAACTACCATAAGTACAGAGAATACAGTCTTGTAAAAGCATGTCAGCAACTACCATAAGTAGGCCTACAACAGTAAACGTTTCCAATAAACGCCTGTGTAGACTGTTAGTTATTCATTGCCAACTGCAAAGAGCCGAATCAGGACCACAAAATCAGGACCACAACTTGGTTGAGAGAGGACTCACCCCTGACCCATATAAAAAAATCTGCTGAAACAACCCTAGTGATAACACTGAAGGCACTCCACCAGCCGGTCACTTTACAATAAAGGCATCCCACGCAAGGGACGCTGAAGCTATACTCTAATCTATCGTTTACAAAAACAAAATAGAATATAAACATCATTATAAAATATCAACAAAACAAATACATATAAAATGCCTACATTGTTAAATAATAATATCATAGGAAACCCTAAAGACCATTTGGCAGAATTCGTCCAATACTCTCAAGCTGACCCAACAGACCTCACACACAAATGAAGAGCTTTTGAAGAGTTTTCAAGAAAAAAAAAAGATAGATGACTGGTCTAGCAACGAAGATAGTATATTGGATTGATATAACAGATTAAGAATGAGAAAGAACAAAGAAGAGAGACAGTGACAGTGGAATTTAAAGCACTAAATTTCCAGAAAGTGGGGATACTATTTATACAGAAACCCCCAGCACCTCCACGGGTGGGGGGAGGGGGGTATAGACGATAAACCTGTTAAAAAAAAGTTTAAAAGCAAAAAGCTCAAAGTTAGAACTGAATATAGAATGGCATGAAAAAATGCATTATACTTCCTTATATATATATGCAATAACTTCTGGCAGCTGCTGCCATCGTCCCACTGAACTGTTGTGAGGTGCAAGTGCTCAAACCACCCAAGGTATATGAAAGACAGTCAAAACATCAGACACTACACACTCCTGCACCCACTTTTAAACTTTAAAAAATATTATTAGCACTCCACATTTTCGCCCCTTATAAGGACTTCATAGGGGATATCATCAGGTTCACAATCAACACTGTGTTGATTGTGATGATATCCCTTATCATACAGGGCTTCATATAAATTGTGTGTGTGTGAGAGAGAGAGAGAGAGAGAGAGAGAGAGAGAGAGAGAGAGAGTGAGAACAGCTACAAAGACAATGTAAAACACAAAATAAAACCTCAATACTATTGCTCTAAAAACACGCTATACGATGATTTTTATATCATCTAGCGAGCGTTGTGGCCAAGTGGGCTAAGGCGGGACTAACTTGCCTTGTCCACAGGACAGAAACCAATGGCGCCTGACAGGTGTGGGATCAATCCAGCATCTGGGCATTACGTTTCATCGAATATTATTTACTTTCGACTAGGACAATGTCTCGTGGGTTTTTTCCGGGTATTCCAGTTTACTCCCCAAGCAAAAGTTTTTAAAAAGCACAACTAATGTTAGGTAGGTTGGGTTTGGGCGAGCCACAGCCTGCAATAACGCCTTCCCCAGGGGAGGCGGCCCAGAATTTTCCGATAAAAAGAAACAATAAAGCGTTACCCAAAAAATAAAATCAAAGATCAAAATAATAGCTATGTCGGAACAAGAAGGGCAAAGCACCTATGACTCACAAGCTCCTTATGGAACTCGCAATATTTTACATGAAAATGAGTGCCCAGAAATAAAACTAATTGAAACTGTAGCATTAAAATGCAAAGTAATACTGACTTTGATCTTTCTAAGATCTTAATCTTGCGAGGACCTTGACCTCGGCTCCAAATACATCCATGTACCATCAAATAAAGTACAGCAAAAGTTGTATTACGCCCAAAAAAAAGATGGTGATCTTAGAACGACCTTGACATTAATCTTGGGGTGACCTTGACCTTCATGTTATCTCTGATGCTCATGTCTGATAAAAAAAAAACAATGTTGTTGCATACGATGGGTTAAAATAAAAAGCCATTCCACTGTTGATGATCTATTTTTTTTACGTTTTCGCAAATCCAAAATGACCTTGACCTTCAAGATCAATGCAAAAACGGAACACATATGAAAGACCAATATATCATCTCTAAATATCACAAGTTTGGACTTTACATCTCTCATAGTTTAGGTTCCAGGTCACTTCAAAGTACCTATACTAACTAACTTTGGACAGCTCCAGTGACTTTAACCTTGTAGTGAGATTTACCAAATTTGTATAGTTTGTGTGTCTCGTATTTGTATCTATCATGCATCAAAGAGTCATAAGTTCAATATTAACAACCTGAAGAAAAGTGAAATTTTGTGACATTTTTTTTTAGTAAACTTACTTTAAAATTTGATAGATGTAAAAAACAAATTTTTTCGGTGTCATTTTTAGACTATTTCGGACTCATCTCGCACAGATTTACTAAAATCTTGAAAATTATTTAGGATATGGGGAAAAGGGGTGGGGGAGGTGAGTTTATAGACTCATGTTGTTATGTATGTGAGTCAAATATTAATATACTAATAATAACAAAACAACATGATGAATCTCACTGTATATCTTAGACATTAAAAAAAAAATCTGATGGAAGAAAACTCACGATCACAGAATAAAAACACAAAAAAGTACAAAATAAACTAAAATGAAAAAAAAAACATGAAAAAAAAAAGATGAATAAACGTAAAAATCGACTGCAAAAGAACAGTGTTAGAACATAACATATAGCAGAATGAAAATCATTATCACAGGCCAATATGCAAATTAAAAAGTTACCCAAAGCAAAAGTATTTACCACAACGTTGAAATTTTGTCTTTAAATGTATTATTAATGAACATACTTATCATGACTCAACAATTGCAAATAATTGGCACATTTGCGAGGCCACGCTCGTTAAAACGAAAGTACAACAAACAAAATTATCCAGAGTAATCTCCCTCCATCCCCAATAACGAACTGTGCATGTGAGTTACCCAAAGCAAAAGTATTAACCAAAGCAAAAGTATTAACCACAACTGTCGTCTTTAGAGAGCAAAACAAATGGGCAATTTTTTTTTTTTTGGTTAAAAGCATTTAAAAGCCTCAAGCTCAAATAAAGAGTAATGTTATGATGATATTATATAATGCATTGGTCTAAAAAAATTGTAACTTTTAACTGTTTAAAATAAATATTACTATTATGTCAGAATTTTGAAAAAATGAACTTACTAAACAATACATTAATAGGCAAGAAAATAGCTCAGAATTTAAATTTTCTTTCAAATTTCAACATGTTACCATAAATAACCTCCACATGCAACCTAATAAAGTCCCTTATTCCCCTCAAGTCATGCAAATCTGTTTCACAAAGATGTGAAATTGAAAATAAATTGATTAAAACAACTTGGAGTGTTTTAATTGTAAGAATTCAAATACTGTTGTAATAACGTAACCACAGTACCAGCTTCTATAAATGTATAAATAATTATTACTTAAAAAATATCAGGACTCAAAATATCAGAAAAATGTGTGCGCAAACAAACTGTATTAATAGTTAATAAGTATCAAAAACACCATTCATACTAAAACACCAAGAATTTTATTCAAATTGTCAGACGGGAGAACTATTAAAGTGAGTCTGAGGTCATTTTCTCAAACATGAACACCAGATTGTGTGACCACAGAAGAGTTTATAAAAACCACATTATTGAGATGAAAGCTCTCAAAAAGACATTCTGTCCCTGTAATGATGTCACTTTACGAATTCCCTACTATGAAGTCATCAAACACTATAACAGGATGAAAACAAATTCACATAGAAAAGCCAAAGCGAAGCCCCTGATAGAGTAATGGGTCTAGTCATGCACACATTACACCTCTAGATTTTCAGTACCTGTGTAAAATATTCTAAGGGCAGCAAGTTAGTCACCCAGTGCCCACAACATGCAACCTGTAGGGTGGTCAGACACAAAGTTAAGATTAAATTTGTGCAAATATTAGATACAAGAAATGTATGAATATACAAGCAAATATTCTTCTCTAAGGATGAATTAGACATTCTATAAGTGTTTGCACATTTGTTGATCTCAACTTCAGACTCACTTTAATGTTAATGAAATTATGCAAATCAGCAGACGACAAGCCAACATTTAATTATAAAGATATGATATGCAAATGACACAAGAGGTATAAGCCACATACAGGAAAATCACAGCAAGGAAAAGTTCAAAGGTGCTGACATAAGTAAAATCACATGTCCTGAATGGTAGCAATACAACTGCGGTTGTTATACTTTTGCTGAAAAAGCATCCCACATTTCAACTGCATTGGATACAAGTATGTTCCAAAATTCAAACACGAAAATAAAATTAAATCAAATGGATTTTTTTTTCAGCTTTGATGAATTCTGAGATTTGAACAAAGTTTGTGCTTGATCACAGTATTGGCCATTTATCACTACACATCCTGGCAAACTGGTGTACTAGTTTACCAAAATAAATAAGCAGTCTTGCAATGCACAAATGCAAAAAGCGCACACACACACACATACGCACACACACACCCACACACACAATCTTTTAGAATGTACAGCAGTAATGCAGAGGCAAGTTAAAACTAACAGCATAACAGACATGTAGAGAAAGCTTGCAAATTTAAAAACTTTTAAATTTATATCCCAGGAAAGCTCTATCTAATAAGAGCAGAACTTCTTTTTAGATAATTCACATCAAATGGAATGGATCCTTATGATTCCTTGCGACACCCACATTTGTAATACAAACACCTACACACCCATATGCATACAAATTTAAAAAGAAAGAACTAAGTAGGATGTAAAGCACTCAATTTGTACAATACAGCTAGAATATATTTCATTTCTGGAAACAGCACACACACGAAAATGCGCTTAAAATACAAAAACTACAAATGTTCTTTAATTTTGTGATTTTATTTGTAAAATGACATGCAACATTTCTGGTCTGGTGAAAAGTTATATATATGAGGGATTTTTTTTTTAAAGTCAGTGTAGGAATGTATTTTAAATGATTGTTCTTTGAGGAAATAAATTATATTGATTTGACAACTAAAAAATTGTAAGTAGTAATGTAAGATAAGAATATTAATTTGGTTCAAAAGCAGTTTGTGCTTATGGCATATTGACATTAGTTTCCTATCAATAATAGTACTATATCTTACATCAAAATAGGAAGGTAATGACAGTAATCCTGTTGAAAACTTTTGGCGCTGTGAAAAAAAAGTAGAGGGATTATTTTATATAATATAGGTTTAAATTATTGTATTTCTCATACAAATGAGTATACAGTTTAAGTTAGAAGAAATGAATGTTTCAAAATATGAAGTTGATCCTTTCTAATTCTATATAGATGTAATTATAATGAATGAAGTATTTATTATAAAGGATTCTGCTTCACAATGAAAAAGACGAAAACAAATTTATATTTGATAGGCATTGATTAAGTACTTTCCATGTAAATAAAAGCAAATTTGGCATATTTGAATTATGAATTATATGTACAGTGATTTAAATACTGTGAAGATAGTTTTAGTTCTGCCTGAAGCTAATAGCCTACAATATGACAGTTATGGTTGGTCGTGTTTTGTAAAAAATATATGATCTATCATATTGATAGGAATAATTTGTTTATACCAAGCATCAATAAAATAATAATTCTTTAAAATTCACAACATTGAAAGCATGGCAATTTTGTGTAACATCCAGAACACAATCACATTGATTTACATGTAATGATATATGCACACATACACACTTTATATAAAAGATTTAGGCTCTTTCATTATTGCTATGCTGTGACAGTGTGGTCCTTCTTTGCAGAGTTACAGTATAAACTGTGACCTGTCAAACAACCAGCTCATACAAATCCAGTTAATGAAAAACATTTCATTATTTTTTCATCGTTTGATAAAAAAGGTAAAGGTAGTCCCATAGCCTTGTGGCCGTAGGGGAGCGTGATGTTGGAGATCACACTTATCTTGGGCCAGCGTAATGAGGGTGATGCCCATCTCTCTTCCTCGCTGCTTTACCTTCCCCACCCTTAAGAGAGTAGGTACTCAGTCACAGTTGAGTCAACTGGGGGCGTTGTTATTTGTCGCTTCACGTTTTGCGGTCACCCATCCAAGTGCTAACCGCACTGGACGGTGCTTAACTTGCGACACAGTAGTGAGTGCTCCAACCACTGCGCTATCCGACACCCCATCGTTTGATGCCACAGCTAAAATAGCCCTGCTGTCAACTTGAAATGCAACAAAGTACACAGCTGTAAAGATAATAGTTTAAGTAAATAACATTAGATTAAATCATTAATCAGGGACAATTGTCTGTACTATTAAAACCGAAAATAGAGATCTTGCAAATGCTATTAGTCAATGTTATCATGGTGCTGAGGAATTCCGCTCATTTGAAAACACAACTAGCAAGCTCATCAGGCAAAACTCTTGTTGGGATTACAGGATTTTTCCATGTAAATTCCACAATCATTGAAAGATTTACAACACTTTACCACACAAAAATATGTATAAACAAACGGAATACTATGAATGAATACTGACTCATTTCAGCATACAATGATCCACTTATTTCCCTCACTAATTAAGACAAAGCACCAACACACAAAGCAATCTTATAATATTTCCACAAATCCTCTTCAACACCAAACGTCTTTATCACAACACGTGAGCACAAAGTACAGTCATGATCACTCTCTTTCTACCAGTGCAGTGTAATGCACCTCTGAGGAATATATATGTATTGCATGCAGTCTACTGCATTTGATGAATAACTGCAGAATTCTGCAACTCTGAGAAGTAAGTATTGCAACCACAAACCATTCTACTTTTTATAAGTTTATGCACCTTTGAACTAAGTCTGATCACTAGTACATGATACAATGTGCCGAGACCATATTGAGATCATACTGAGGTACTCTCCTCCAAATCTTGATCATCATCACTATCCATACACACATCGTGGCAGCCTTCCAGCGTTGCTTTAGCTCTCTTGATCACAGCCTTAGGATCCACTACAGAAGATCCGCCAATAACAGGGCGGGCGATATTGCCTATAGTGCTGATATTACCATTAGAGGCCATGCCAGCACCTTCGGAATAATAGTCAGCAGTGAAAGTCATTCCATCGGAAAGGCTGTCCGTGTCAAACTGAGACAGGGTGTCGCCAAAACCTTCTCCTTGAAGTACAGGGCGAAACTGTTCGGTGAAGTCAACATCATCATCGCTGCTATCATCAGATGATGCCATAACCCCAATCTCGTCACTCTGTTCTGCAGTCTGGATGAGCTCTGACAGCACCTGGGCTACTTCTTCTTCTGTGCTATGTTGCCGTGCCGCTATATCTTCCTCTCCAACTTCGCTTGTGACCTCTTCAGGCATTGTCCCAGAGAGCTGTCGCTCTGTGTTGGGAAGAGTACTGCTGTGGCCTGGGCTATCATCTACAGCTGTACCCGCAGCAGTAATAACAAAAGCGGCAGCAGACAAGGAGGTAGTTGAAGACGATTCTTGCCGCTTCATCTCTTCCTCCTGGTCAAGGCAGTGCTGTAGACCAGCACAGTATTGCAGCAGAAGCAGCATCAGGGCCTCCATCTTCTCATTGGACCTGGTGATGGCTATACGAATCTCCTTGCGCTCTGTGTGTGTTTCAGCCTCCTTCAGCTTTTGGCTCAGTTGTACCTTGTTGGCTGATTCCTGGTCTATCTCTAACTGCATGTTGTTTACCTGATTGAACAAATGAAACAGCAATCACCTCACAACTTTAAAAATATCTGGGTCTTTCTTTCCTTATATAATTTGCACCTTGAATCACTTTTTCTCTGTTAGATATCTGCACTTAATAAATCACGTAATTATTATATATGTTTATCTTTCTTATCAGTGCACATAAATGATATCTGATAAATAAAAAAACAAGAAATGTGAAAGTCAATTTTATTTTCTGTGTTAAAGTATTAATAGCCAGTTTGCACAATTTTATGCTCCAATATGATGCAATTTCTTTACTCTATTGTATAGGTTTTTGTTCACCCTTATGCTGTAATTATGCCTTGCTGATTATGTAGTGCAAGACATTAACATGGATGTACGTGTGAGGCTGTGTACTAACATATGAGCATGTGTGTGTGTGTGTGTGTGTGTGTGTTTGTGTAAGGCACATGGTTCAACTTTTTGAAGTTGTACCCTAAATAAAATTAATGTTTGTGATACTCATAAGACTTCTTTTGTAATCATTGTTAAGGATCAAATTCAATGATTAGTCCTTGTTTATAAAATGCAAACAAGTGTGTTTACAGTATGTACAGAGGTGCCAACCCCCTAATCTTCTTGTCAGTATTTCCAGACCCATTTGTCAGTATTTTTTAACACTTGTCAGTATTTTTTTCTCACAAAACCCAGCCTATGACACAAGTAATGACAGGTTTACCTCTGAAATAGCAGGCTATTTTCAGTCCTCTAAAATCACCATGAAAATCAGCTTGTTGAACACCACACTTGTTTTACTCTAAAATCACCATGAAAATCAGCTTATTGAACACTACTCTTGTTTTATTTAAAATGAATGATACTGATAGTCTTTCCAATAAAAGCAATGTCAGCAACAAAACAGTTCTATTGTTCCAAGGACTTAGCAGTTACCTTTCTGCACTTTTTCAGAAGTGTTGGAGAGAGTTTTGTTTTGTAGCAGTCAATATTTGAGTTTCTTGATTTCAACTGCAGCTTGACATTCAGTGTCTTACTTCCCATAGTCCCTCTAAAGTCAGTTTTATTTGTTCTAACCAGAGAAAAGACCCTTTCACATGAACAGTTGGACACAGGAATCAGGAGAATCCTCAGCATGATCTTGGACAGTAAGTAAGCTTTGTGTCTAGCAGATGCAACATGCCTGGCAACATCGTCAAAGACACCATGACTTATAAAAAAAATTGAAGCCACGGACAGTACAGCGTGCGTACTTTGTTGACAGTTTCGACGCAATCATGCAGTCGTTTAGTTGCAGGCTTTGTTTTCTTTGATGAGGAATCGGCTTCGTCATCAGACTTAGCAGCTTTTCTTTTTCTAAGTCTACCACATCCTGCCATTTTCACGATTTTGAAACACTCCGAAAAGCGGTGAAGACTATTATGGAGGGAACTCTTACAGGTCTATTTTTAGACTAGGATTAGGGTTATGGTAGGGTAGGGTAGAGTTAGGATAGGGTAGGGTAGGATTGCGTAGGATAGGGTACACCTAACCCAATCCTATCCTAACCCCAGTTGATGTCAGTCTAAAAATAGACCTGTATCCTCTACAATAGTCTTCATCCCGAAAGGCTAAGAACGAGTGTATTCATTGGACATATGGATCACGTGTTTGATTTGGGTCTAGCTGTTGGGTAAGAAATACGCGCGTGCTTGATTCGGCTTTCATCACGTGATTGATTAGGGTACAGTCATGAATCGAAAAGCGTGTCAGAAAATACCGCAGGCACACAGCTATGTTCAGTGAGTGCAGGAGTACTATTCTGAGACCAGAAACCGGTACAGAAGCACCACTGGCAAAGATAAACGATCGGCAACTTCTCCTCCATATTTTTATAAAAGCTACCGTATTTTCGTATTTAATTCACTTCGCCGGAATTAAATACGGTCAATCCGTACTGGTTGGCACCTCTGTATGTACAAACAAAGCTGTCAAATTATTACAAATTAGCCAAAACAAAAACTGCTGAGCGAATGCCAGTCTTGAAATGTTCAGTGTACCAATACTGTAAAGTGCACAATACCATTTCATCAAGCTTTGCCTTCCTTTCTCTGACTTCCATAGCATGGAAGAGTTGCCTGCCCAGCTGTTTTGCAGACGTCATGGCCGCATCGTCCAAAGTGCCGTGCAGGAACTGGAATTCTGATGGCATAGATGGTTCGCTACCATCTCGCCTCTGAAACAAGAGGTACAACATCAGCTTGGCCCCACTAAAAGGTTCTATATAAAAATCCTCTAAATGGTAACATTTAGTACAAAAGTTGTGGACCATGGGTAGGTGTTCTCGCTTTTAATGCAATATTATATGTAAAACAGAATAATACTTCAGACATACCCCTGTTTTGGGCCTAGCACCACCGGTCTGTTCAACTGTGGAGGGTGGATTGCTTTCTGTCTTTGTTGCAGGAACTTGAGCTGGTGCTTCCCCTGAAATCATTCATATCCACACAGCCAATGGTACCAATAAGCAATATTCTGAAAGGAACTAAATTACATACCATTCAACAAACTTTTATTCCAAATCCAGTCACCACAGACAAGGTATGTTTTACCATTAAGATAATGCAACTGAATCAGCATGATGAGTTATCTAGAAATAGCTTTATCCAAGTAAAGTGGGACTGGCAATGGATAGTAGAAGGGCAATAGGATTTAGGAGTGTGAAAGAGTATGAAGTAATGTGGAGCTATGGAACTGTCTATTGTGACCCTGAGTATGCTCTTTTAGCACAGAGTTGTGCAAGGAGGTAGAGGAAGAGGGAGACCAAAAAAGAGGTGGGAGGACAACATTCGAAAATGGACTGGTCTGACACTGAGCAAAGCCATCAGGGTTGCTGAGGACAGAGAAAGATGGGAGTATACTGGTTAAACAATCATCTGTGGTGCCCCTACAACCTCCGAGCTACGGGATAGGATAGGATAGGACAGGACAGGATAGGATAGGATAGGATAGGATAGGATAGGATAGGATAGGATAGGATAGGATAGGATAGGATAGGATAGGATAGGATAGGATAGGATATGCACTGGCTGTGCATGCAGACACTGGTTTAGTTTATTTCTTGACTGGTTCTAAAAAGTTTACTTTAAAAACATAATTCCTTATCTTGTTGTAAATGATCACACATTCACAGCAAAGCCATTACAACACAATGTATGGTTTCTTACATGTTAATAAACAATAATGAAATGGGTTAATAAACAACAATCTCCTTGAGGCGCATCACACACAGGCACAGTACAATAGATTGCAATCAAGAAATATTTCATTTTGACAGGAGGGAACTAATAAGACTCTAAGGGAACCAACCTTTGTTTCCTCCCTTGAACCTGCTGAGAAGACGGCTCCCGCGAGTCTGTGACCGTGGTGACTGGTTCGCAGTCTGAGCAGCAGCGGCAGCTTGTTCCTCCTCCTGCTGTTTTTTGGCTGCAGCCAGTGAGCTCACCCAGAACTTGCCGGGACAGCTGCGTTGCCTTGGACCGTCCCTGTACATTTGAAGAAGAAGCGAGCGCATAATGCAACATGTCCTTTCCCCTTCTCCCCCATAACAAACAAATCATGCCCCATTATCTATCTGTACACTAGTACAGTTGGCCAAGTTCAGGTTCATCACGTTACTGTACAATTAAAGCTATTTAAAGCTATTCAAGTTAAAATGCTGCATGGCAAGAGCAAGAGAAACAAGACCAGTGTCTACATTCTCACAACACAATTACGCAATCCTAACAATCTTTCATTAAAAACGTTGCACTTCCTAATAGATCGTAACACATAATTTCATAAATATATCAAAATTAAAATGTTCTCACAATATAAAGACACACAACAGCATACAAATATTCTTTGAAAATATATATCTCTAATTCTTCCAGATTTTAGTAGAATCTCTCTACTTCTTACAGGTTTTAGAAGTTCATGTCCATGTAACCAATATTTTCAACTCCTACACAAACATATTTTAGCAGAAGAATACATGAATTGAACATAAGCATATACTTACTCAGAGCATAGTGTGTCCATTTTGCATCGTTCGATGCATTTCTTGTGGCATATCATAACACAAGCACTGCACTGAAATGCAGTTTTCATCCAAATCTGAAAGACATGCCCCAAAAATTAAACAACATAGAGACATACAACCACACATATACATACATTTTATGAACACATCTGAATTAAAATCCTAAACCCAAATCAATTCATATCGAACCCTCTTACAGTCAACAGAGTTCTCCTTTCACAAAAATCAAGAATGCACATTCACAGGCAATAAAAAGATTATTATAATTTCTAAGAAGGTAAAGGGGATGATAGGAGTTTCAAAATTTTCCACCTTTCTTTCAAATTAGATTGGTAAACAGTTTGCATTAATGCCTTGCAACAATACTGGCTAGGTAATTGCTTGTCATAGTTATGTAGCATTGAAATACTCACCTTTTTACCACAGTAATGACAGTAAGTGGAAGAAGTAAACTGAGCCCTGGAAAACAAGTGTCGTCCTTCTCCAGACCTTGAAATAGAGATAACAAGAAATCGATTTTGAAATAACTCTTTAAACGACTGGGTAAATCATCAGTCAAAATTTAGCATTTTCAAATTTCCTTCCATATGATTTTACTTCTGGAACAGCCAAAACTGTTTTCTATTACTTTCTTAATCTTGTTCTTATTGTTATTATCCTCTGTCTTCTATTAGCAGGTTGGGGAAGGAACTCAGTTTGATGCAAGAAATTAATTACTTCATAATCATATCATGCAAAATTATGTCTTTCCTAACTAAACAGTAAAACTGAGTCAATAATGATGTCTAAACTTGTTTTTCCTATGTACCACTCCACTCCTGTGGGAAACAAAAATCCTGGCAATAGGGCTAGGAAAGGGTTTACAAACTCTGTCCAAAACCTCTCCAACTTTGATTATATTAACAATTACTTTTGTAGTTGTCATCTTCCAGCAGTGTCACTGCTAAACAATACAACTCATTAAAATACTTAAACAATACACAGATACACACAAATATCTCACAAAAAACTTCTTTGTTTTCTCTCATCAAAACAAACACACAAGCAATACGAACAAAAATTACTTACATAGATTCCGAGTCGGACAGTTCATCCTGGCTGGAATCCTCTGCTTCCATCTCGATACCTGCACTGGTGATATCAGTAGGGTTAGAGGGATCAATGTCACGTGCAAAGCTCTGGCGCTGCATATGGTCAAGGTTTTGTGGCACGAACTTGAATCTCAAGCTGACGTCACCGTAACATCGGTGGGGCTCAAAGCCGATATGCCCTGCCCAGGTTTTGCGACTGGCAACACATAGAATATTTCAGCAATAATCAGCCAATTGATCCTGAATACTACTGGAAGAAGACATAGAATACGAATTTGGTCACAATGTTCCTAGACAAATGTGGTATATCTGATAGCATGATGTAAGCACATGTAGTGGTCTAAAGTATATTTTGGCAATGATCAGTGAACTGATCCTGAATATTATTAGATAAAGACATATAAAATGTGAATTTGATCACAATATTCCTAGATAAATATGGTATACCTGAGAGCGTGGTGTAAGCATGTGTGGGAGTGGTCTAATGTCTAACTTTTGAGAAAAAAAGTTTCACTTAAACTAAGTCAAGTTGGATGACTCTTTAGATATGTTCCATGACTAAATTACAGGTAATAAGTGTTTACCCCTAACCTCACAGCCATATGGGAAAAAGAAGTGTTAGGAACTTTCCTTAACTCAAGACCAGCTGCAAGAGGGCAGTGCCCCTTCTCCCTCAAAACTAAAGGACAGAGAAGTTACACTGCTAAACTGCTGTAACTTAGAATGATGCAGACCTGCCAACTGGCTAAATATACTAGATGGGACAGCAGTATTAATAATTATACTGACCTTGCTCCAGCCTTGATTTGACCAGGCTGCAGCTCAAGAGTCTGTTGTGTGTCTCCCTGCATGGTCATCAGGCAATGTAGCACCACCATGTTCACTGGAATGCTTACCTGATGGGGGAAAGAAAGTGAACATGTTAAAATCATTGCTGCACCCACATGAGTCAATTTAGCAAGTATTCAGCACCTCTCCTGACATAATCCAAAAATGCTCAAATATTTGTTTTGTGTGTGTAAACTCGATGACATGCTCACTGTAGTGGAGAAACGGAAACTCCGATGGTATTGCCATGTCACCAAAGCATCAGGCCTTGCTAAGTAAGGCAAGCTGCAGGGAGACAGAAGAAGAGGGAGACAGAAAAAGAGGTGGGAAGACAACATTCGAGAATAGACTGGCATGATACTGAGCGAAGCCATTAGGGCTCCTGAGGACAAAGAAAGATGGAATACACTGGTTAAACAATCATCTGTGGTGCCCCAACAACTTCTGAGTTACAAGTTTGGATAGGATAGGTGTAAACATATTTTCAGCAATGTGGTGGTCTTCGAGCATGCATTTCTTGCTCAATCTTGGTTAAAGAGTGCTTTCAGTCTTGTTTCCTTTTTTTCCAGTCATCCAGTTGCCAATTCCAAATAAAAATATCCATGAGCAACCTACAGCATCTAGCTCACTCACCCAACCTTTTCCCGTATTCTTTCCCTTTCTCGTAGTTGAGGACACTTAAGTTTTACTGAATTAGGCACAGTTATGTATGCACTGTCTTTCTCTCTCATTCTTTCGCAGACACATTTCGGTTTGATGGTATGAGCAAGAGGCTAGTGAGGATTCTGGTGGACCACTAACTATGACTAGGCCATTGGTCTGCTGTAGATTGAATTGAGTTGAAAATTCTGGTTTCAGCACCCTAGACCAAGCTGTTCTGTTAGGCTATCTTTGTTTTACATGCATTACCTGTTGCTTTAACACTACTCTCTTATCTATCTCAGCATAAAAGTTCACCTGGCCTAACAGCAAGTCTCGTTGTAGTGTGGGAGTGGGTTTGTCTGGCTTGATGTCCATATGCTCCGTGTTGTGAGACCACACAAACACGTTCAGATAGGCATGATGCTCATTCAGTTCAAACGACAGTGGGTCATGCCATCGAGGATTCTGCAAAAGGTGGAAACCAAAGCAGCAATTAGAGAATAAGTAACCTATTTCTTCTATCATAGCTTGTTATAAAATATATTATGACAATGGATTGTACAACACACAACAATTTCCACACACTACCGGGCAAAGAAGCATGGACAATGGGATCAAGATTTTTTAACACTATTATTTAGTCTCCTCCATCTGTTAATTGCTTCTTTTTTTTTAAAACAGTCAGAAGGATACTTCTAAATGTACACTGAGTAGGGGTGCTGAAAGCACTTGCCATGTTGCCAAATGCGAGTAAAAATCCTCTCAACCCACCTAAACCTTATAGAAGACTCGCCCGACTTGTTTGCTGCTCCTTCCAACTGTTCTCCGTGACTGTAAAGTTTTAGTGAATTTCTTTTACAGACTAGTGAGAAATGCTGCGGCTGAGTAACATTGCCCGAGTCACTAGCCCGGTGCACGAGTTGAAATTTATGGTTTTCAGCAATTCTGATTGAGATTGCCTGACCCTTGTATATAGAATCTACTGGAAACATTGCACAAAACAACAGAAAGTGAAACCAGCCTGTGAAGCAGGGACTTCTCTAGTTTTCATGAATGGTGAAGCTTCATCATCACTGTCACTGTCAAAACTGCACATGCTTTTCACTTCATCCTCCTGAAACATGGTGGGAAAAAAAATAAAATGATGCATCGTACAATCCATTAACTGATTAAAAGAAGGATAATATTTATTCAGTGCAGAGAAATTAACAACAGGTTATACAATACAAAAGTAATGATAACAAGAGTAATTGAAATAAATAAAATAATTAATTAATTGTGCACTAACTGATAATGACCTTTTTTTCTGACTGCAAACGGGTGCTCTTGATGGAGTCCCTGGCAGGAGAGTTGTCTTTCCTTGTCATCTTTATACCAGCTGGTAGAGCAGACGGCATATAAAGATCTGCTGGGACACTCTGTTAACAAAATATATAAATATATTTTCATCATATTGGCAACATTAGAAAACATTTTCTTCAAATACTATAACGCTTCAAGCCATATCAGCACTGCTTAGTAGTCAAAACAAAATAGCAATCAACAACAAAGTATTACAAGTATCAGCACACAGCAGAAAAATTAAAATTTTGACAATAATACACATCAATAACTCATTTCTACTTAAAAAGTGTAAATAAGTAAATAAATAAACAAACAAAGAACAAATTAAGTAACAAATAAATAAACAATTAAACAAATAAATTATCCAACAGGAACAAAACACAAATACCTGTGATGCTTCCCCAATGGAACGCCTCTTCAGTTGAGGACTGGCACCTGGTGTAAGAGACATGGTCGGTGTTGTGCTACCCCCACCATCCGAGTTCCTCTTCAGCTGTAGACCGGCAGCAGATCTGGACACATTGCTGAGATCTGTGGAAGACTTAGGGCGCAGTAGGTGGCCATCAAAGGCTGCTAGCTTAGTCGTTCTGTCCTTGTCTGCATCCAGACTGGTGGTAAGTGGCTCAGCAGAGTTGGAAGACTGTTGAACGGTGATGTTGACAAACTCTTCATCATCAGCTGCTCCACCATCAAGCGCCTCTGGTTCACCATGCTGCCAACGTAGAAATAAAAATAATTTGTCAAGATTCAACAACAAAATAAAAATCATCACTGATGCACAGAGTAGTCTTAAACAAACTAACCTAAACAATAACAGCTGTCCCAGTTTAAAAGGCATTGTAAGTGATTGGTTTGTCTCAGGTTTAGACCCGGACTTCTTGTCTCGGCATGTACATCTGAACTCGTGGGAGTGTTAAAGCAGCAAATAGTGACTGTGTAAAACAAAACAGACCAAATGCCCAATGCAAACTCTGCTGCAATTCGGTCTCTGACTGAGATAAAGAAGTTACAGAGCATTTGAAAACAATCCTATTGTATACAATATTCAATTAACCTTTTTGCTGCCAAGGGTGGGGGGTTGCACTGAGTTACAACCATTTGCCAGGCACATCTGATTCATGATCATTAAAATGTACACCAAAAATATTCTATCTTGAACAGTATTAGAAATAACTGGGTAAAACTCATACATTTCTGAAAGGCAATCTAATTTACTACATGCATAAGCTATTTGGAAAAGAAAATAAAACAAAATGTTTTAATTGATTTATAATTTTTTTTAAATGTATTCGAGTCCAAAAGAGAGTTAGAGAGAGAGAGAATATGAATACGAATACGAATACGATCACTTTATTATCTCAAAGAGAAATTCACACGTGGTGCCAGATATAAATGTTACAAGAAGATAAAGGACAGTATAACAACAATAAACAGTAAACAGTAAAACAGGATAAAAGTATATTAAGACATTACTAAATTAACCATTTAAAACTGTAATCATAAGAATCATAAGAAGTTACATGGGGAATAGCAGATACCTATCACATGATTTACGTTCAGTGTCATAATCATGATATAAGGTATTGCAACATAACAATCACTGTTGGCAAGCAATAGTCACATCAATATACAACAACGTAAGACTTTTAAATAAAGATGTTCATAAAAAAAATATAAAAATCGCTAAGCACATAGGCCTACACTAAACAGAAATGTAAGATCACAGGGGCACATACTCACTATCTCATGCGGATTGGGCATTAATTGTATAAATCATGCCACGCACACTGTCATAATAGAAGCATCATACGTTGAAATTCTCAATCATTTAATAAAGAGATTGCGGTGGGTATAAAACTATTTTTAGTGCGTACAATTTTGAACTTTGGTGTCCTGTAGCGCCTACCCGAGGGCAGGAGATTGAAGTGGTGCGCGAGCACGTGACTGCTGTCTTGAAGTATGCGACGGGCTTTTCTCACCACTCGCCTTTCATACATCGCTTTCATACTCACATGTTGCACTCCCACAACCTTCCCACAAACTCTTACCACTCTGTCCAACACATTCCTACTGTCCAAAGACAACCTTCCATACCAACATACAAATGAGAAAGTGAGAATGGAAGAGATGAACGAATCATAAAAGGTTTGGAGGATACGGTTTTGAACATGCAAGCGTCGGAGTTTCTGGAGGCAATAAATTCTAGATTGGCATTTTTTGTGAATACCATTGACGTTAGAAGAGAAGTTCAGCTTCTCGTCAATGATGGTGCCAAGGTACTTGTATTCTGTGACCCTCTCTACTGTAGCACCGCCAATGACGAGAGCGTGGATGGGGGCGGGGTTGCGGCGAAAATCAACGATTAGCTCTTTTGGTTTTTTTTACGTTTAAGTCGAGGTAGTTTTCCTTGCACCAGGTGCTGAAAACTTCGACAGATGAGAAATACTGAGAATTTGAGTTTGACATGTCCACCAGGGCTGAGTCGTCCGAGTACTTAATGACCGGACAGGTGTCAGAGCCACGGCAGTCGTCGTTATACAACGTAAAAAGTACCGGCGAAATTACAGTGCCCTGGGGCGCACCGACAGAGGTTTGCTTGACAGAGGAAAGAGCAGATTGAAAGCGGACAGCCTGGGACTTATTGACAAGAAATTGAACTATCCAAAGGACGAGTTTGGAGGGTACAGAGTAAGAAAGGAGCTTCTGGGCCATGAGATGAGGTTGGATAGTATTGAAAGCAGAACTGAAATCGATGAAGAGGACGCGGACGAAGGAGCTGGGGGTCTCTAGGTGGGTGTAGGCATTGTGAAGGAGGGTAAGAGTTGCGTCTTCAGTGCTGCGATTGGGTTTGTAGGCAAACTGTAGGGGGTCAGAGAATGGCTGAGTGTGAAAGAGTAGACGAGAGAGAACAATTTTTTCAAAACATTTCATGGCTATGGATGTTAGGGCTACGGGGCGATAGTCATTTAACTGCTTGGGTCGTGCGATCTTGGGGATGGGTGAGATAACAGAGTGCTTCCACACACTGGGCACGACACAGTCACGCAGGGACCAGGAAAACAGCTGGCTAAACACTACGCACAGCTGTGCCGCGCACCACCTCAAGGTCCGCCCTCCAATGCCATCGGGGCCTGCAGCCTTCTTTACATTCAGTTTTTGAAACACTGATCTTACTGTGTCGCCATCGATATCAAAGTCTCTGTCATCAGCATCGGTATCTTCTTTCAAGCGCGTTATGATCTCTTCGACGTTATTTTTCGTATCATCGCGTTCAAAACGGCAATAAAAAGTGTTAAGATTTTCAGACATTTCTTGCTGTTCATTTAGAGGGAGGTCACTGCGTGCAGACTTATGTTTTTCCATGCCTGACAGAGTTTTAAGCCCTTGCCAGGCATCAGCCATGCTACCGCGTTCGAATTGTGCCTCAACCTTTTCTTTGTACTGCCTTCTCGCGTCTAACATTTCTTTCCGCAGCTTCGTTTGCACGCGCTTTCGCTCGGCTCGATCACCCGATTGGAATGCGGCTTTCATTTTTAATTAAGCGTGGCTTTCAGCGACTTTGATATCCAAGGCTTGAGAGAGAGAGAGAGAGAGCGAGAGAGAGAGAGAGAGAGAAGGGGAGAGAGAAGGAAAGGGCAAAGTAATCGATGCTGAATGTTTTATGTATGGGTGCACCATGTTGTGACCATTTCATCCACAGATGAGCTCTGCGGGTATGTGGATGAGGTGGGATTGGGAGGCTTATAAATGTTAAGCAGTTAACATTCTAACCTGCGCTTTCCAACTGGTGTGTGTTGCTGGCCTTTTCATATCACTATACAGAGAAAACAATGTCACATTGATGATGACGAGGGAGCTTGTCATAGGCATAAATTGTCACACTGCTGAATGAAAAGCTAAGTTGTCAAAAGGGCTTCATAGAAACGGTAGTATTAAATAAAATACTCAAGTCCAAATAATGGTATGCTTTGGTATGCAGGGAAACTATGAGAACACATTCTACGCAACTCACCTTGCCTAAAGTAACAGCGTCTTCTTGAAATTTGACATCTTGAGGAAGTTTTGCTTGTGGACGATCAACCCTTACCATGAATCTGTAGAAGGACAACACAAAACATGCACGTAGTGTAATAAGAGAAGAATAAATACATGGGAGCCGTCACATTGAACTAAAAACCCATTAGAATGTTGTTTTCATTGTAAAAGTTGCAACAGCCAGTTGTAGCTATGAAATGTTTGAGCTCTGGAGTTTATTCTCCCTCTTTTCATGTGGTGAAAAAGTTGCAAAAATAAGCAATAATCAAAAGCTTGAAGAAGAAAAAGTTATAATATTGAAAATTATCATCAGTAGCAGTAGTAGTATAGTAGTAGTAATAGTAGTAGTAGTAGTAGTAGTAGTAGTAGTAGTAGTAGTAGTAGTAGCAGTAGTAATAGTAATAGTTGTTGTAGCAATAGTAGTAGTACTAGTAGTAGCAGTAGTATCTTGAAGCACTTTGACTACCATCACATCCTGACTGACACACTGCATAGATTCAGAAAGAAACGATCTTGCGAAACACAGCTCATCACCACAGTAGATGAGATCACACAACACCTGGCTCAAGGCCCCCAGGTCGATGTTATCCTGCTAGATTTCTCCAAGGCGTTCAACAAGGTTCCCCATACACACCTGCTTACAAAACTGGACTGCTATGGCTTGCAGAATAACGTCAAGTGGATCTCCGCATTCCTTAATCAGTGCCACCAACAGGTGGTCCTGGAGGATCATCTCTCATCCAAAGTCGTCTCCGGAGTCCCTCAGGGCACTGTCCTTGGTCCCCTTCTCTTCCTTGCATTTATCAACTTCCAGGCTGTGTCAAGTTTAGTTTTACCAAGCTGTTTGCAGAAGACTATCTCCTTTTTAAAAGTATCACATCATACAACGACAGCCTAAAGCTCCAGCAAGATCTTTCAACTAGAGTACTTGGCAAATGGACTTCAACCCCGCCAAATGCAGCGTCATCTGCATTGCTCCAAACAAGAAAAGACAGTTTTTTCATCATCATACAGCTTCCATGGACAGAGGCTGCAGACAACATCATCCAGCAAGTATTTAAGAGTGGTCATGAGTGAAGACCTCTCCTGGAACAGACACATCGAATCAACCATCAAAAGGGGCAAAAGAGCGGTGGGTTTCCTGAGGCGAAACGTCAGAGAATGTACCTCCGATGTCAAAGCAGCTACCATCAAGACCATGGTTAGACCGATCCTAGAGTACGCCTCCACAAACTGGGACCCGACCTATCAGAAAGATATCACGGCGCTTGAGCAAGTGCAACACAGGGCAGCCCGTTATGTCTGTAACAACTACAGCGATCGACCCCGGACTGTGTGACCAACATGCTGACCTCACTACGGTGGGAGTCTTTTGCAGACAAGATGCCAAACCACCTCACTATGCAGTACAAAATCAATAACAACATAGTCGATGTCAACAAATCCCAGTTTTACACCAAAGGAGACAGTAGGACAAGAGGTGCCCAGAGACTGTTTCAGGAACATATCCGCCACCCAGTTATCTTCAACAGCTTCTTCCTAAGAACACAGTGCCAGTGGAATAAACTTCAACCCAAGCTCGCTGATTCTCCTGGAGTCCTTCATTACAGGCCTGGGTGGACAATTTGGACCAGTCATCCTGTAGTTATCTACGGACTCACAGACTGTATAATTTTTTTTTTTTTTTAAACTTTTGGATCCTTTTTTCCTGTACATACCCATCCGCTAAGGTTCTCCAGTCACTGGATTATAGACCTTCCGTAAGGAACCCTGTCCATATAAAGGAAGAAGAAGAAGAAGAAGAGTACTAGTAGTAGTCATTATTATTATTATTTTTTTAAAATTAACTTTGAAGCTTGTACTCACTTTTCTCCTGCATTCTTGAAGAGCTTGGCAGCATGCTTAGAAGAAACAATGCGAGTTGTTCCCACTGAGATCAGCACATCTCCCTGCAATAGTAAGTATGCGTTGGACAAACTAGACAAAATATAAAAAGTAGGACCAAAATGCAAAACTGCATTTCTGCATCTTTAAAGTCTTTCTCTTTCCTTCTCTGTCTCGGGAATACAACCAACAGACCTGCTGCCACCATCAGGACGCATTGGAATGCCACTAGCACATAGAGGCAATCAGCACAGCTGGCCCGAAAATGGCGCTTGTCCTTAATGTGAGTGTCACTGGCTGGTAAAGCATACATCTATGGCCTACCTACACACAGCTAACGCTTGATGGAGCTCTGGCACTCAGCTAGCATAAAGGTAGATTGTATATTGGAAACTGGCCAGTTGTGTTCATTCACATACATTGTACAAAGCACACAATCCATGACTTAATAATAATAATAATAATAATAATAATAATAATAATAATAATAATAATAATTTATTTCATTTAAAAATTGACACCTTCCCTTAAAAGAACCTCAAGAGCAGTTACAGAAAAAGAACAATGCGTACTCTAAAATAATAAAGAATGTTAAAGAGCACACGCCACAGTCATATTAAAACATAGGCACACTTTCTAACTCTCTCTCTCTCTCTCTCTCTCTCTCTCTCTCTCTCTCTCTTTCTCTTTCCCTCTCTCTCTCTCACACACACACACACACACACACACACACACAAACAAACACATTAGAGCATTGTAACTTATGTAAGAGTAACTAAACTAGTTAAAGTAATTAAAACAGTAAGACAATATGATATGGCATCACAAATGCTGGTATTTTACCTTTCTTATATCTGCTTTTGCAGCAGGAGAATCAAGTTGAACAAGATCAACAGCGACTGCCATGCCATAACGATCCATAAGATATTCCTAAAAAGAAACAATTCAAAAAGTTATTAAAAAACATAAATACATATTTATACTTCAAACATAACCAAAACTATCTTGGAGAGATGCCAAATGTCAAGCTAATTTATTTTGAATTATTCATTTCTTCCTTTATTGTTTGTATTATTTACTAATTAATTTTAAAAAGGAAACTGAACACTTACATCTTTGAAGGTCATTCCAATGTTGTCAGCTGGACCTTTGCTAACCTCAATGTCATAAGTCACCCACACTTTGTCCTGCCGTCTGACCAACTCTTTCCATGGCTTAGAGTCTGTAACAGACATAAATTCAAATAATATCTAGGCAGAATAAAACTTAGCGCAAAAACATAACAGAACTGTAAAACATGCCACAACAAATAAAATTAAATGAAGTTAATTTGAAAATAAATTAATTAATGAAATAAAATAATAAAATACAAACAATAAAATTATGTTTAAAAAGAAGTTTAAAAAAATAAATAAATAAACATGAAAATTAAAAAAATAAATAAATAAATAAATAAATAAAATGAAGTTTTCAATATTGCAAAAAAAGATGCGCTAAAAAAATTAAAATACCTTTAACGTAGAAATAAAGCAACAAACCTGTAGACAGAATGCAATACAATGTAGTATCTTTGGACAAGGCTGGCAGTCGTGAACACTTAATAAAGGTCACGCTCAGGAGCCCGACAGTGATGCATCGTCCATTGACTCTGAGTCGGCATGGTGACACCTTTATTTCTGGCCGTGGGAAAACTGGTTTGAAACGCATCTTGTAGTTGGGCAATGTATGCTTCTTCCGGATTGTGCGCCGCAGCTGAAAATATTGGCTGATCATTTTAAACTTTTGCTATAAAATAGCGCCGTAACGCACTGACAAAATATGTCTCTCCTGGTTATAGACAAATGGCAAAGCACAATATCACTAAACATGAAAAATTAAAAGGCAAAGCCTATATGACTCAATGCTCCTTATGGAATTTGCAATATTTAACATGAAAATGTCGAGTGCCCAAAATAAGAAGAAAAAAAACCGAAATAAAATGGTGGCATAAAAATAAAAATAAATACTGACTTTGATTTTTCAATGCTATTGACCTTGTGATGACCTTGACGTTGGGCTCTATGGCAAAAGTTGTATAATACCAAAAACAGTGACATTGGGATGACCTTGACCTTCATGTGGCCTCTGATGCTCATGAACAATCAAATAATCCAATGTTGTTGCAAACTATGGGTTAGATTTACAGCCATTCCACTTTACGATGAGAAATTATGTAATGTTTTTGTAAGGCCTAAATGACCTTGACCTTCAAGATCAATGTAAAAACAGAACACATATGAAAGGTATATTTATCATCTATAATTATAACAAGTTTGCACTTTATATCTCTCATAGTTTAGGGTGAAGGTCACTTACCTATATGAACTGACTTTGGACGGCTCCAGTGACATTGATCTTGAAGCAGGGCTGACCAAATTTGCAAAGTTTGTGTGTCTCATTGATATCTATCATGTATAATAGAATCTAAGTTCAATATTAATAACTTAGGAAACTAGATGGGCAAAGCCCATATGACTCCCATGATCCTTATGGAGCTTGCAATGCTTAACATGAAAATAAGTGCCCAGAAAAAACAAAATGAAACTGTGGCATTAAAATGCAAAGTAATAGTGACTTTCTATGCTCTTCTATGCTTTCTATTATCTTTCTATGCTCTTGACCTTGAAATGACCTTGACCTCCGACTCCAAACACACTCATGTTGTGATGTACTATTTAAAGTACAACAGAAGTTGTATTATGCCAAAGTAACGGTGACCTTGAGATGACCTTGACCTTAAGTGACCTTGACCTTGGGATGACGCTAAGGTTCGTGAAATCCATGAATTTTCACACATTTTTAATGGTATTTTATTCAAACTCATGGTATGGGAAGCAAAATCTTATGGTAAGAGTCCACAAGAGCTTGACAGGTATGATGTTTGGTGACACCTGCATGTGTTCACATGCTTGAGGGATGAAGCTACTGCACTCAATGATGCTATGTGCAATGCAATGATGATTACAACAAGGTAACACTATACAAAAGGGGAAAAATAAACAAATACACTTTAAGATGTAAGGCAGAGTGAAGTGGAGGGTGTGCTTCTAGACTGCACAGCATTAGTAGGACTCACCTGATTCACAATAAGTGCAGCCACCTGCGGAAGTGGTCGACCTTCAAAATGAGACTCAACATCAAAGCTCACTTCTGGTTCCTGTATCGAATAAGACAGTAAATAAATAATTGACACATAGATTCACATTGCTGCGCGTATGTGAGTCAATAACAATGAAGCTAAAATAACCAAACAAGCTGTATTAACAAGCAATCAATTTAATTTAATTCAATTCAATTACCTGCAAAAAGGTAAAGGACCAATGTGTGTATGGAATGCGAGTCATTTGTAACCGAGCACGACCAAGAAGGCGACGGACTGTGACCGAGACAAAGGCTTCTCTGTTGAACGGCAAGGCAACATCCACTCCAAGTGTAAATCCGCCATCATAATCTATGTCCATGTTGATATCCACACACTGTTCATAAAACAAATAAATCAATCTTTCAATATATGTCTTTGCTGGGTGGGTTTTTTGTCCGTGTTCCCTCTCTCTTTCCCCCTCTCTCTCTCTTTCTGTACATCAGCTTAAAGAGCATGAACGCATCAGGAGAACCAGGTTTTATGAATGCAATTGTACTTCATGTGAGCTCCATAAGCTCATGTAAAGTACATGGAACTGAAAGCCAGTATGTCGCACTTGTATGTCCACCTTTTAGAGCAGGATAATTACCTTTCTTCATGTTTAAAGCAACTTGCCTCCCTTTGCTTGTTTTATTCCTTGCTCAATAATGGCTGCTGCACGTTGTGTTAGCCATTTTGAGAGAATTTATTATTTATTATTATAAATTATTAAAAATTAAAAAAATTATTAAAAATTATTATTTATTTATTATAAAAGTTACAATTATTTGACAACCTTTTTCCAAAGTCATTCTCTTGGTCGGCCCTAGCAACTGGGGTGTTTTTAATTTGCCACTGGCTTCTTCCTAATGTAAGGAGTCCAGAAGTCAAAGCAGCGACAGTGGCTTGTGGGAGATGCCAAAACGATACTCCACCTCAACCCTCAACCTTCATTTTCTACTCATGTAGGGCTCCATCAACTGAGCGGCGGTTGCTGTTCGGCGTTAGGCGCCTTGTCGCTCTGCTGCCGTCGCTTCACTCGCTGGCAGCCCTGTTCCTTTCACTACTACCGGGCACCTCAGGATTCGTTGTGGAGAATGGCGTCTCCAGACTACAAGCGCTTTTGTGCCGCCAGCGTTTCCTTGTGTTTGCCTGCCCCTCTTCACACGGCCTCTTCGCATGATCCTTGGGCTACATCACCACTTCTCCTTGATCGACCTATCTTCCCCACCATTTGCGCGTCTGCTTCTTCATATTTGCCACCGCCTCGAGCGCTCTACAACTACATGACTTCATGACGTCTTCTGACTTCTCATATACAACATGCCTTCACTTCATCATTGGACATCTTATTACAACTCGAAATTGTTTTTTAAGTCCCCTGTATGCTCATGTGTCTGGGGACGTTAAGCCACACTCGTGTCTAAGCTCGGGCAGTGTTCCACTGTCACCAATTCAACATGTTATATGAAAACCTAAATACAACCAATGTATTCATCTCGATATAACTTTACTGTTATTATCCAGGGTGAGATAACATTGCTGTTGTCACCCTGGGAGCTATAACCGTTTGTTGGCCCCCTAGGTGAAATTACTTTATTGTTGCCACCCAGTTATCATAATGCTACTGTAATTAACTTTAAAAAAAAAAAAAAATTTTTAACTTAATAAGTTTATGTGCTTGCAATTGTAGCCATGCTATTAAGTCTGTCTTAATTTATATATGTTTATAATTTATGTGTAATGAATGGTTTTTAGTATATCGATGGTATGTTTGTACGATTTTATTCTATTATGTTCCATTTATCTTATTGACCTAATCCCCATTATTAAGTCTTAATATTGTTTATATGATACAAATTTTTTAACTCCTTGCAGGCTTGTTCCTGCTCCTATGGAATTATTTTAATTGTGGTCCTGAAATTTTACCTTGATCTCTTACTTTTGTCCTTTATATGCATTCAGTGTCCGGGAACATTTAATCTAATTTAATTAACTAACTAAAGTTTAAGCATTTAAGGACAAACTCCTCTGATAAGACCTTTGGTAAAGGTCAAAACACAACAGGAAAATAGGCTTTATGAATGCAATGGTACTGCATTTGAGCTTCTTAAGTTCATATAGAAGCACATGGAATTGAAAGCCAGTATGTCATACTTTATGTCCACCTTTGGGAGCAGGATAATTACCTTTCTTGATATATATTGTAAATAAGTAAACCAATCGTTGAATAATAAAGCATACAATTCCTGACCTTGTCTAGTCAGATGCCATTCACACATTATTCACAAGTCCCTAAAGATTTTGTATGACTTCGATTTATGTGCAAAATCTCTACATCAGTGGAAGACCAAGAATTGCCTGCATGATAGAACTACTAAAATCTAAAATTGATTATCAAGTTTTCATAGCATCCTTTGCATGTAAAACCCTATTACTGAAGACAGTGTAAGTAATTTTCTCAAAAGGATTTATACCTTCAATTCATCAGCTTCAAAATCCACTTTATGAACCTCTACTCCTCCCAGCACAGGGCATTTTGTCCCTAAGCTGAAGTCTCGAACCTGCACTCACAAGGTGTCAGACAAATAAAAAGATATTCTTTAATTCAATTGGTTTCAGCTAATAAGTAATATACAATAATAGCATTTGACTTGATTATATAAACACATCATGAAATATCAAGCATCATGGTTGTTTGCTGTAAAATGTCAGAAGTAACAGCATGGAAATACATACTAACGCAGGGTCTGGGTCATTGAGCATTAGCAGTAGTAGTAGTAGTAATAAATGTAGTAGTAGTAGTAGTAGTAGTAGTAGTAGTAGTAGTAGTAGTAGTAGTAGTAGTAGTAGTAGTAGTAGTAGTAGTAGTAGTAGTAGCAGCAGCAGCAGCAGCAGTAGTAGTAGTAGTAGTAGTAGTAGTAGTAGTAGTAGTAGTAGTAGTAGCAGTAGTAGCAGTAGTACACAACAAGTTGCAATTTTATCGCATGACATTTGAGTACACTGCATTCACCATTGATCCAACTGCCAACTGCGTTGAATAACTTACAATAATGTGTGCCAGGAGCTTGCCAGATGTAGTTTGAAGGATCTCTGCAAATTCCAAGTTCATCTTCATCATCACCCATCTGAAACCACAGAATGTACTTTGTTATTTGAAATAAAATACAAACACAAATATAATATAAACTAACACTCTTAACAGTAAGCACAAAGTATTCAGCAAAACCACTGCAGCAACAAATATCACTTTTATTTGCACTGATTGAATTTCAAACCTGTCATTTACACACAACCTGTCACTATGCCATAGACAAAAGAAAATATTGATTGTGCATGCACACACGCAAAGCATAGTTTTAAAGTAATTCATACAGGTAATAAAATACAAGACAAGACTCTTGAAAGTGTTAAAATTAGTGGACTCACCATGTATTACAATACGTTCACAAAGAATTAAACAATAAAAGCCAACAGAATCAATAGGGCCCACAAGAACTTTCAGGTGTGCATCCTTAAGTTAAAATAAAGCAAATACAGAGGAAAATTCACTGACATCAAAACTTGAGTCAGGGCAAAAGGAATGTGCATAGGTATGTACACCCTTGCAAATAAAATGTAATATAACATTACTTGGTATTGTAATCTTGCTCTCTCACCTGCGTAATTTGCTTGTATCTCTCAGCTCCTGAAAGAGGAACTGCCCCAGTAGGTTTAGCCACACACATGCTTCTTTTTGCTGCAGTGCCTTCGGGTCTTTTGACAATTTGTCTTTCAGCAACTGTTGAAATTTATACACAAGGCAAAATGTATGTTGTGTAAACAACGTTAAGTACATCTTATGTACTGTGAACATCAATGATTGATTGAGTAGATTAACGTCCCCGGACACATGGAGCGTATAGGGGACCTTCTCGTCGGTTTTTGAATAGCGATCTCCCTGCCTTTACACCACCTGTTTGAGTGATGGATGGGTGTTTGGTGTGTGTGTGAGGGTGGATGAGACAGGTGAGCGTGTATGTTGGTATAGATCGCCGCGCTTTGAGCCTTGGGGAAAGGCGCGTATAGCATCCTGTATTATTATTATTATTATTATAATATCAATGGTCCAAAAAGCAAGTTTAAATGGTACCTCATTATGGAAACAAAATATTAGGACGGTATGAATACTAAATCAATTCAAATGTTGATCATTACACTGATACAGTTGATCTTTTGTTTAAGGCAACAAAAAAAAAGTCTGTTTACGAAATTACGGTATCCCAGCCAACCCTAGGCTATTTTTTGTGCCCGAGCCTACATTTTTTGTTGGTATTGTCTGGAAAATAAAGAAAAAAGCCAAAAAAATTGCACCCAAGGTGAAAAAGGTTTAGGAAAAAAACCAGTAAGCCTACCAATCGACCCTATTTTTTCCCCATGTTACTGTAAACAGACTTTTTTTTTGTTTCGCCTAAACAACTATACAATTAATACAATCTGTACACACACAAATATTTTATTAGAACAGAAAGGCATGAATGCTAAAATCAAAATCAACCACAATGAAGTACTTGTGAAAAGCTACAGATATACATGTGCCAATCCGTTAGTGTTAGGTGTTATTGTCTGACATATAATGTATTTTTATATGACTTTAATGAAATGCAAGACGGATCACTCATTCATTGACTAGAAAATAGTTTTAATAAATAAAATTAATACAATAGTCAGAATGAATGCATTCATGACCTCTTATTCAGACAGTTATTTACTAGATAGTAGAATACAAAAGGAAAATAATACTTAAATGCAATACACACAAACAAAACAAAAATGAAAAACTAAATGACAACAATACTCCAAATATTCGAATATTGTTATCTATATGTGGTGTTACAGTTACAAGTGTTAATTATTATTTAGCTAGTTAAATGGACTTTAAAAAAAAAGTTGTTTATAAATGCAAGGAGATGTAGATGAAGAGACAAAAGTATTTCAAACCAACTTGAGGTAGGACGATGTTTGGAAACTGCTCTCTGTCTTTCTGCTTCAGTGCTGGAGCACGATTCAAGTAGATACGCATCAGCACAAACTGAACTGCCAGTGTCAGTGCTACCCCTACCAGTACTGACAATAACACAACTTCTAGCAACATTTTGTCAGTAGCACAAACACATATTTTTTCTTGCCAAAAATGTTAGAAGACCAGTCCATGGTAAATTTTGTAATTGTTTCTGCTCGTTTAAAGTGTAACACAAACAGAAGCAAAGCAGATATATATCAGCCATTCCATCATTAAAAAAAAATTCATGTGAATTTTTGGGAAACATTGTTTGTTATTTCAGAATGTTTCTGATGCCATAGTTATGTTGTTGTTGAAAGTTCATTTCAGTTAAATATACAATACTGGCCAAAGAAGACATCCCTCAAAATGTACTGTTTAACTTCCAAATTATACTGAAATAGTTTGAGTTCTGTTAATGTTAGGGATGTACATTGTACATCCGTGGTTCTGTGAATTCTGTAAATAAAGCGATTGGACCTAATCTGATCACAGGTGTAATAAATGCAATTCTTGGAATAGAAATTCTGCATACTTTGAATGTTGAGACTTTCTTTTTAAATGAAATCTATCCGCCAACTTAACTGCTAGGTCGGTAGATCAGAAGTTGGCAATACTGTTGGCATGCTGCAACAGACACTGTGTTACAGTAAAAAGAAGTTTGGCTTCACAGATGTTGCAAACGTTCAGCTACTGTGTATATTATTGATCTGCAGGGTACTGTACGACAAGTGATACAAAAATCGATCTTGAAGCTTAAGTTGTGCACTAGACACTGACAGCACTGTCAGCAGACGCAAAATTGTTGTCTGCCTATTTCAGATGGTCTGATAAGGTTTGACTAGTCAACCTAAAAACAAGTATCGGTATATTACTGTCATAATCTAACACTTTGGTAGTTTTCATTATGCAAAATATCCGGAAACTATTATGTTTCCTGTTTAGGCTGTTGACTGTTGACCAGCTGCAGTGTCACAGGGCGCAGCCATCATAATGATAATAAGTGCCAAGAGTTACCTTGTAAACAATCCGGGTTTAACTCCCCTATTGAAGGCTCCTTTCGATTTCTGCCTGAGGCTCGAAGATCCAATAAGATGGAACTTATAAGGATACACCAAGGATACAAAATATTTTAAGCCAAGTGAAAACACAAGGAATGCATTTGGTGAATGCTACAGCACCACAAAAAGGACACATACAACTCGATGAACAAGTTGACAGCACAGACATCCAGTTGGTAGGGTAAATCTATATGGAGTAGGCATATGCATGGACTTTTGGTCCGTTGGGAGACCGTTAAAATATTAGTGCTTAAACAAGCAGAAAGACTCCGCGTGGAACGATTCTTCATGCCACTTGGCCCAGATAGGTCGAGAGATTTGTATTTTGTGTGTGAGTGTGGACTATATGGTCTCATGGTGTGGAATTTTGGAAATCTTGATAATTAGGTGCATTTAAGTTTAATCCCATTCGCTGCCAAGGGAGAATGTATTGCACGGAGTTACAGCCATTTGCCAGGCAAATCTGGCTTACGATTGTAAAAAAATAATTACAACAAATTCTAGCTTGAACAATAGTAGTAGTAGTAGTAGTAGTAGTAGTAGTAGTAGTAGTAGTAGTAGTAGTAGTAGTAGTAGTAGTAGGAGGAGGAGGAGTAGTAGTAGTAGTAGTAGTAGTAGTAGTAGTAGTAGTAGTAGTAGTAGTAGTAGTAGTGGTAGTAGTAGTAGTAGTAGTGTAGGGACTAGATCATGGTGATCATTAAGCCTCACGGCTTATTTAATGTCCCATCTTTAGCACATATATTTCAGGTCTGATTTAAGCCGGCTCAAGACTTGTTAACACGACTTAGCCTAGATAATTCTAAAAGTTAGGCTATATACCTTTATAATTTAATTTTCTATCCAAATATTGTTTTTGGAAAGAAAAATATCCGTTTATTTATTTATTTTATTTTACATTTATTGTTAGTGCAAATGAGAGATCCAAGCGTGTTTGCCAGTACTTATGAGATTGTTGTATCTGGCAAACTCCAAGAGTCTCAGACCCTTAGCTTTCACTCGCTGTTGCAGTGGGTACCACATGTGTCTCCCCAGCCGAAATCCACGAGTACGGTGTGACTCGCCTTGGCCCCGAGCACGTGATCGTTGAAACTGTAGTAACGTGAGGTTCCTCCGTACATCCTGGCTGGTGACTTCTGTGTAGAAGACTGCAAACACGCTTGGTCTCCACAAAAAATCCAGACGTTGGACATGGCTCAGTCCCAGCGGGGAGCATCACAACCAAATTGACTACATGATGGTCAAGACACGCTTCTCGCAGATTATTCTGAGGTTGAAAATCTGTTCAGTGATTCTTTGCCCCGCCCTGAATCCTGCTTATTCTTTAGCTATGATTTGTTCAGCTTGATGTTTCAACCTGTTGAGTATTATTTTCAGGAGGACCTTGATGGGACAGCTGATGATGCGGTAGTTTTCACACTCCTGAAGGTTACCCTTTTTAGAAAGAGTGATGACAAGCGACTGGGTTCATGGTGTAGACCACTCACCACTCTGCCAGATCTTGTTACAGATAATGGTGATGGCGTCAATCATCGCGTCTCCTCCTGTTTGAAGCAATTCTGCTGATATGTTGTCCACTCCCGCTGCGCTGACTTCCCCTTCTTCAGCGATTGCACTGCACTGCTGACCCAACTTCTTCTCGGAGAATTGGGAGGATTTCTTCTTCTTCTCTGATAGGGGACATGCTAGAACTCTGTTTTGTGTGTGGTTGTAAAGGTCAGATCAGTACTCTGTCCATCTAGCCAAGACTTCTTGTTTTTCTGTAAGGCATATGCCAGACTTGCTTTGGTTCGTGGAAACCTTGGGCTGTTGAACACTTCGGTACACTTCACTCTCTCCAACACTCTTCAACATCTTCCTAGAGGGCATCATGTCAGATACCGTTGCAGATCACAAAGGCACATTCAGCATAAGGGGAAGAGCAATCTCCAACCTTCGTTTTGCGGATGACATTGATGGATTGGCTGGAGAGGAACAAGAACTTGAACAGCTGGTACAGAGGCTTGACACCAACTCCAGAGCCTATGGAATGGAAATAAGTGCAGAGAAGACCAAAATGATGACCAACAACACCAATGGCATCAACACGGACATCAAAGTCCAAGGCCAATCTCTCAACACAGTGCATAGCTTCAAATATTTAGGAGCCATTGTATCAGACAATGGGTCCCGACAGGAAGTCCTCTCCAGGATCGCACAAACAACTGCTGCCCTGGCGAGGTTGAAGCCAATCTGGAAAGACAGGACCATCAGTCTATATTCCAAGGTAACACTGCTGCGTTCTCTTGTCATCTCCATCTTCCAATACGCTTGCGAAACATGGACCCTCACAGCAGATCTACAACGAGGAATACAAAGCATGGAGATGAGGTGCTACAGGAAACTTCTGGGCATTTTCTATACACAGCACATCACCAACGACGAAGTCCGACAGACCATCACACAAGCCATTGGACAACACGATGACCTCTTCACAGTTAAAAAAACGAAAACTCCGATGGTATGGCCACGTCACCAGATCATCATGTCTTGCAAAGACCATCCTGCAAGGCACAATGCAAGAAGGTAGAAAAAGAGGAGAACGAAAAAGAGATGGGAGGACAACATTCGAGAATGGACTGGTTTGACACTGAGCGAAACAATCAGGATTGCTGAGGACAGGAAAGGATGGAGTATGCTGGTTAAACGATCATCTGTGGTGCCCCTACGACCTCCGAGTTATGGGGATAGAATAGGAAATAGGAATAGTTTAACACTTGTCAGCTGCTTCACAGTCTGGAAGGCCTGCCAATGTTGACGCATGATCAGGCCTTGACCAAATGCCGAAGAAGGACATAGTCATAGTGCAATTCGACTGGTATGCAAAGGTTGGCCACGATGCGTACTACAACTGGAGAGATACAAGTGGACCCCGCTGCAACAACGACACAAATAACAGGGGTCTCAAACTCTTTGAGTTTGCCAGATACAAAAATCTGATACTGGCAAACAAGCTTGGTCTCCACACAAATTCCAGACAATGGGTCTGGCCCAGTCCCACCGGGGATCATCACAGCCAGATTGACTACATCATGGTCAAGAAACGCTTCAGAGTCAACATTGGCAGGACTCGCACTTTTCCAGGAGCAGACATCGGAAGTGATCACGATTTCGTGATGATGTCTTTCCGGCTCCACTTGAAGAGAGTAAACACAGCAAAGTGCACCAGACTGAAGTTCGATCTGGACAAACTGCAAGGGCCGGAGGTGGCAGAAATATTCCAAGCCACAATTGGAGGGAAATTTGCACCACTGCTCATTTTGGGAGCTGGTGAAGTAGATGTCCACACACCAAGAAAGCCTACCAGACTGTGACGCGGCTGACAAGTGTTAAACAGCCCAAGATCTCCACGATCCAAAGCAAGTCTGACATCTGCCTTACAGAAGAACAAGAAGTCTTGGATAGACAGAGTACTGCTCTGATCTTTACAACCACATATCAAACGGAGACCCATCAGTTTTAGCATGTCCCCAGAACAGAGAAGAAGAAGAAGAAGAAGAAGAAGAAATCCTCCCACTTCTCTGAAAAGAAGTTGAGGCAGCAATGCAATCGCTGAAGAAGGGGAAGTAAGTGCAGCAGGAGTGGACAACAAGATCTGGCAGAGTGGGGAGTGGCCGACACCATGGACCCAGTCGTCGCTTGTCCTCACTCTTCCCAAAAAGGGTAACCTTCAGGAGTGTGAAAATTATTGCACCATCAGCCTCATTAGCCATCCCAACAAAGTCCTACTGAAAATAATACTCAACAGGTTGAAACACCAAGCTGAACAAATCATAGCTGAAGAACATGCAGGATTCAGACAGGGTGAAATACCACTGGACAGACTTTAACCTCAGAATAATCTGCGAGAAATATCTACAGCACCAACAACATCTATATCCTGTGTTTGTAGACTTCAAGAAAGCGTTTGACCGAGTCTGGCATGCAGCTCTGTGGGCAACCATGAGAGTGTACAACATCAGCCCTACAATTATTAAAGGCATCAAAAGCCTGTATAACAAGGCTACCAGTGCAGTCATCCACAACAGCGCTATCGGAAACTGGTTTGAACAACAATCGGTGTGCGTTAATGATGCCTATTCCCTCCAACACTGTTCAACATCTTCATAGAGCGCACCATGTCAGATGCCATTACAGAGCACGAAGGCACCTCGGTTTTGCGGATTTTGATGGATTCTTCTTCTCCTGTTCTCGGGACATGCTAGAACTGATGGGTCTCCATTTGGTGTTTGGTTGTAAAGGTCAGAGCAGTACTCTGTCCATCTGTCCAAGACTTCTTGTTCTTCTGTAAGGCATATGCCAGACTTGCTTTGGATCGTGGAGACTTTGGGCTGTTTAACACTTGTCAGCCGCTTCACAGTCTGGTAGGTCTTCTTGCTGTTGTTCTTGTTCAGACTGTTCTCTATTTCCTGGCATTGATCTTCTATCCAGTTCTCCTTTGCTGTGCGCATGCCCTTTTGGATGTCATTGTTGATTTTTCGTTAGACATCAGCTCCCTGTGAGGTGTTCTTTTTCTTTTTTTCTTTTTTTTATCTCTCTTTGTTTATCACACAGATCCAAAAGTTCGAGTGTGATCCACGGCTTAGACGACGGACGGAGAACAGAGAAGAAGAAATTCTCCCAATTCTCCGGGAAGAAGTTGAGGCAGCAGTGCAATCGCTGAAGAAAGGGAAGTCAGCGGGAGTGGACAACATACCCGCTGAACTGCTACAAGCAGGAGGAGAAGCGATGATTGATGCCCTCACCATTATCTGTAACAAGATCTGGCAGAGTGGGGAGTGGCCTACACCATGGACCCAGTCGCTTGTCATCACTCTTCCCAAAAAAGGTAACCTTCAGGAGTGTGAACATTACCGCACCATCAGCCTCATCAGCCATCCCAGCAAGGTCCTCCTGAAAATAATACTCAACAGGTTGAAACCCCAAGCTGAACAAATCATAGCTGAAGAACAAGCAGGATTCAGGGCAGGGCGAAGTACCACTGAACAGATTTTCAACCTCAGAATAACCTGTGAGAAATACCTATAGCACCAACAACATCTATATCATGTGTTCATAGACTTCAAGAAGGCGTTTGACCGAGTCTGGCATGCAGCTCTATGGGCAACAATGAAAGTGTACAACATCAGCCCTAAAATTATTGAAGTCATCAAAAGCCTGTATGACAAGCCTACCAGTGCAGTCCTCCATAACAGCGTCATCGGGAACTGGTTCAGAACAACAATTGGTGTGCGTCAAGGATGCCTGCTCTCTCCAACACTCTTCAACGTCTTCCTAGAGCGCATCATGTCAGATGCTCTTGCAGATCATGAGGGCATAGGGGGTAGAGCAATCTCCAATATTCGTTTTGCGGATGACATTGATGGATTGGCGGGAGAGGAACAAGAACTTGAACAGCTGGTACAGAGGCTTGACACCACCTCCAGAGCTTACGGAATGGAAATAAGTGCAGAGAAGACCAAAATGATGACCAACAACACCAATGGCATCAACACGGACATCAAAGTCCAAGGCCAATCCCTCAACACAGTGCATAGCTTCAAATATTTAGGAGCCATTGTATCAGACAATGGGTCCCGACAGGAAGTCCTCTCCAGGATCGCACAAACAACTGCTGCCCTGACAAGGTTGAAGCCCATTTGGAAAGACAGGACCATCAGTCCACATTCCAAAGCAAGACTGCTGCGCTCCCTTGTCATCTCCATCTTCCTATATGCTTGCGAAACATGGACCCTCACAGCAGATCTACAACGAAGAATACAAAGCATGGAGATGAGGTGCTACAGAAGACTTCTGGGCATTTCCTATACCCAACATTAACACATCACCAACGACGATGTCCGACAGACCATCACACAAGCCATTGGACAACACGATGACCTGCTTACAGTGGTGAAGAAACGGAAACTCCGATGGTATGGCCACGTCACCAGATCATCAGGCCTTGCAAAGACCATTCTGTAAGGCACAGTGCAAGGAGGTAGAAGAAGAGGGAGACCGAAAAAGAGGTGGGAGGACAACATTCGAGAATGGACTGGTTTGACACTGAGCGAAGCCATCAGGGCTGCTGAGGACAGAGAAAGATGGAGTATGCTGGTTAAACGATCATCTGTGGTGCCCCTACGACCTCCGGGTTACGGGACAGGATAGGATAGGATAGGATTGATGGATTGGATGGAGAGGAACAAGAACTTGAACAGATGGAAATAAGTGCAGAGAAGACCAAAATGATGACCAACAACAACAGTGGAATCAAAACGGACACAGTGCATAGCTTCAAATATTTAGGAGCCATTGTATCAGACAATGGGTCCCGACAGGAAGTCCTCTCCAGGATCGCACAAACATCTGCTGCCTTGACAAGGTTAGAGCCCATTTGGAAAGACAGGACCATCAGTCTACACTCCAAGGCAAGGCTGCTGCGCTCCCTTGTCATCTCCATCTTCCTCTACGCTTGCGAAACATTAACCCTCAAAGCAGATCTACAACGAAGAATACAAAGCATGGAGATGAGGTGCTACAGAAGACTTCTGGGCATTTCCAATACCCAGCACATCACCAGCGACAGGCCAAAATACAAGCCGTTTTACAACACGATGACTTGCTAACAATGGTGAAGAAACGGAAACTCCAATGGTATGGCCACGTCAACAGAGCATCAGGTCTTGCAAAGACTATCCTTTAAGGCACGGTGCAAGGAGGCAGAAGAAGAGGGAGACAGAAAAAAAAGGTGGGAGGACATAATTCGAGATTGGACTGGCTTGACACTGAGCGAAGCCACGAGGGTTGCTGAGGAAAGAGAAAGATGGAGTACGCTGGTTAAACGATCATCTGTGATGCGCCAACGACCTTCGAATTATGGGATAGGATAGAATAGGATAGGAAGCGGTATTCCCCAAGGTAGCATTTTAGGCCCAATATTAATTACAATTTTTATAAACGACTTACCATAATGTGTACAGAGCACTTGTAAATTTTTTGCGGACGACCCAAAGATATATGACGTTACTAGCAATGCTATTATATTACAGCAGGATCTTGACTGCGTACAAGATTGGTCTAACTTGTGAAATTTATATTTTTATGTGAAAAAGTGTAAGTGGTGCCTGTTCGTAAGTATAATCCTCAGAATAAATATACAATGAAAGTTCACAGTGATATTAGACCACTTATGACATGTGATGAAGAGAAAGATTTGTATGTGTTTTGTTGATATTTTATAATGATGTTGTCTCCATTTTGTTTTTGTAAACGAGGGTTCGATAAATTAGAATATATCCTCAGCGTCCCCTGCGTGGGATGCCTTTATTGTAAAGTGACCGACTGGTGGGGTGCCTTCAGTGTTACCACTAGGGTTGTTTCAGCAAATCTTTTTTACAATGAGGGATGAGTCCTTTTTCAACCAAGTTGTAGTCCTGATTTTTTTTGGTCCTGATTCGGCTCTTTGCAGTCCGCTGGACCCTGTAAGCATGCAATGAATGACTAACTAATTTGGTTGTGACATTTGACAAAACCCTCTCCTTTAATACACATATACAGAATTGTGTCAATAATGCCAACAAAATGATGGGAGTTATCAAAGAATATGGGTATACTACAAAGAAGAATCATAACACGAACGAGTGACGTCAGCGACACCACGGCGACACCAAGCGGCTGCGTGGCGGAGCAGGTCAAGGGAGGTAAACAGACCACATAACAACATGTAAATACAGACGATATTGCTCGACTGTATCGGCGTGTTTCTGATGAATCCCGAACATATTTGTCAACAAAATTACTGTGTAATGTGTAGGAAAATGACTCCCTGCTATAATGCTGGTATTTTTGCACATTTGTTTTTCGTCAACATTGTGATATAGAGCTTACAATTTAATGTGAAGCTGATGTCATCTGTGTTGTATTGCTCTGTCCTGTCCAACGGTCTTGATACAACTCTAAAGAATTAACTGGACCTTAAGCAATGTACAAACATACAAACAAACTGTGGGGCGGACTATAAGACAACAACAAGCGTTAAAGAAAAGACAAAAAAGTAATCATACAAAAACAGCAAAGAAAACCAAATAAAAGGAAACAATAACATATTTACAAATTTAACTGAATTTGACAATAATTATGATTATGCAAAGCAGTGTTAAATTTTTACAAGCTCCCTTTTGTTCAATTGACAACCAACGCTCTTTAGCCCACTAATCACTATTGAATGGGGGATATTAATTTATGAATACAATTTAGCACTCTGGCATGCTGCAATAGTTTTGTTTTATGATTCAGTCACTAACAGCACAAACTTGGATATCATAAAAAGGCCTCATTTTTGTATGAATTTTTAAAAAAAGAAAAAAATAAGTAGAACTCGAACTGTTTTCATTCACCATTTCCATGTAAATTGTAAGCTCTATATCACAATGTTGACGAAAAACAAATGTGCAAAAATACCAGCATTATTGCAGGGAGTCATTTTCCTACACATTACACAGTAATTGTGTTGACAAATATGTTCGGGATTCATCAGAAACACGCCGATGCAGTCGAGCCATATCGTCTGTAATTACATGTTGCTATGTGGTCTGTTTACCTCCCTTGACCTTCTCCGCCACGCAGCCGCTTAAAAAACTTAAAACGTCTTCACTTTTTATATAGGGAAAGCCTCAGATGATTCTTCTTTGTAGTATACCCATATTCTTTGGAGTTATTAAAATGACTTTCGGTTTCATAGATGAAGAAATGTTCTGTAAATTGTAAAAGTCAGTGGTTAGGCCTCATCTTGAGTATGCCAGTGCAGATGGTATCCTATGTTAAAAAGACAGTCTGTTGTAATTGAGAGAGTGCAGAGGAGAGCTACATAAATTGCGTAGGGATAGGTCCCATAATGAAAGATTAAAATACTTAGGCATTCATTGTATGGCCGTAGAATTAGAGGGGATTTGATACAAGCATACACAATTTACAATGGATTGGATGATTTTAAAGTGGTCTGATTTCTTTGCATTGCCTCATTGCAATATTACACGCATGTCCGAAGGGAAAATATTTATTCAGCATTCCAGTACTAATATAAGGAAGTTTTACTTTTCTAACAGAGTTGCTACTATAACTGGAATAATTTACCTGTAACACTTAAGAATGCACCAATCATAAATATGTTTAAAAACCAGTTAGATATACTTCCAGAGTTTAAAAATATGTTTTATTGCTATGATGAATGAAATGCTTTCAAAAATTACATGCTCAACAGATTCACTGAGTTATTGTCAAGTTGAGGAAGGGACATTTAGAAGGGCTTCAATGCCTGTTTTGCCACCACACTACCACTACTACTACTACTACTACTACTACTACTACTACTACTACTACTACTACTACTACTATTACTACTACTACTACTACTAGTATTACACGCAACACATATTGTCTGCTACACACGACTTGGCGAGCTAAAGGCAGTTGAGTTCACTTGTTGCGCGTCGATCTTAATAAAGTTGTTTCATATTATAGTCAAATCGTGAAAAGAGTACATTACATCGTCAGGAAAAAATGCTTTGTACTGAAATAACAACTACGCGCCTTTATAAATTCGAACCGGGCCTTCGGATGAGAGTATAAACCGAGGTCTAGTCTGTGTCGCATACATTCCATCATAACGGACTTTAAAGATCCTGACGCTCATGTCCTAGACGGGTGAGTGCCGGTGACAAGAACACACCCAGCATGCACCTAGGTCCTTCTCCCCCATCCCTGGCTGCCCAGGATTGTGCTCAGTTGTCCGGGCGTCAGACCATGCGCCCAAAGGCTGCGGGTGGGCGTCTCGGGCGGCTTGAGTTAGATCCAGTATCGGCCAGCGCCTTGAGCAGCTCTTGAGCTGGAAAAGCGCTATATAAGAACGATTAAATAAAATAAATAAATAAACCGGGCCGTGATAAACATGGCGGCACTAACTCCGACCAAAGAATATGGGTATACTACATACCCATATTCTTTGCTCCGACCCAATGCATTAAGCCGTAAAACGTAAGCTAAATGTGGCCACTAAACTCGTAAGGTGTGGCGACCTGTCAAAAAACCGGTCTGTGAAAAATCTCTTAGCCCAAAACATAAGCCGTAAAACGTAAGCCAAATGTGGCCACTATTTTAGTGGCCAACTTCCTGTGACATCATATTTGGTCTAACGTAAAGGTCAAGGTCACTGGTGTCATTTTGTTACTAAAAACGTTTTGCTTACTATCTTAAAAACGGCTGAAGTGATTTTCTCGAGTTTTTTTTTTTAAGACCTACACAGGTACTTCAAATCATGTACCATCCTTTCAGTCCAATTGTCGGTCAGTCGTGTGGTCTGTCACTCCGCATTTCACTTTTTTTTTCACTTCAAAACTCAATTTTTGCCTATTTCAAGAATAACTGAACAGTATTAATAATTTTTACTTTAATTAGCTGCTGTTAAGCTTGTTAAATCATGTGTATTTGTATTTTTTAAAGGTCAAGTTCATTGTGCTGCACCATTCTGTAAAAACCTTTTGCGCTTTATCTAAAACTTGGCTGAACCGATTTTAATAATGTTTGGCTCGCACATAGTTCAGCTAGTGATCTATCGTTCCATATTTTTCTCTTGCTTCATTAGGATAAAGTCCTGTCACAACACAGCCACGAAAATTAGCACTTTTAAAAATGCCTATTTTTCGGCTGCGTGTGCGAGTTGCCTGGAAATGCATTTGAATGGCTTGTCATCTTGTATTTCTAGATTTAAATGGAAATAATTTGAAATAGTCAGGGGGAAATCAGAACCAGCCAAATGTTGGTATTCACATCATCATCATACCTTGGCTTTCGGTATTAAAATCCTGTATGTGATATCGGTTCTGTTTTTTAACACAGAGGATTTATATCCCATGTAAGATAATTAACTACAGTTCATAAAACTAATTAATTTATTTATTTATTTATTTTATTTATCTATCTGTCTCTCTATTGCGGCAACACATAGGTAAAATATATCATTCTGGCACGGATTTCGATGTGCACATTAATTTCAGCACATATTCCACCATTTATCCGACCTTCTTAGTGTTGAAATTGGAGAACTGTGCCTATAATTTCATTTTAGCAACAATTATTATATAACGATCCTTTCTCCCATCCCTCATATAAGACCCATTTCACAGGAGCATATGCACACATACGCACATTTAAATGTTTTTATTGTGTTTTTCAGTGGTTGTATCTAGTACGACTACATAAACATTCCCATCATTGGCCACACAGTGCTTCATGATTTTTTTTTAAATGAAACATTATTTGTCTTGCGTCCGCCCTGACATCTTCACTACTGCACCATCCGGTGTGTGCGAGAGAGAGAGAGAGAGAGAGAGAGAGAGAGAGAGAGAGAGAGAGAGAAAGACAGAGAGAGAGAGAAATGAGAGAGAGAGACAGAGAGAATGCCAGATCTGATATATCTAACTTGCTATCACTATCAGATTAGAAACACAAAGTGAAACATCATTGTTTTATATTTTCGCCGTATTTATTACATTTACATAGAAATGTAAAGGTCAATTAATAAACAAAACATTACATTTAAAGCGCACAATAAATATTCAGACTTTAAAAAAATCTTTCCCCTCCCCCCCCCTCCCCCCCCAATTACCCGCCCCCAAATCGTGAAAGCATAGTCTATGTGTTTTCTGGGAAGCACAACACGAACACACGCGCTCACACACTCTCTCCTCGCTCACGACACAAACACACTCACACACACATACACATACTCTCTCTCTCTCTCTCTCTCTCTCTCTCTCTCTCTCTCTCTCTCTCTCTCTCTCTCTCTCTCTCTCTCTCTCTCCTTCCCCACTTTCTCGCAAACACGTATACCCCACAAACAGGTAACATGGCGTGATTTCACGCTGTAGCTGTTCCATCTGATGGTAGATCTACGTTTGACGTCAACATAAGCGTTTTCTCCTTATCAACATCGTTGTGGTTGTCGATGACAGGTTCCACCTTAATAACCAAAGGCAGCTTCGTGTCCATGTTTCCATTGTCTGAAAATGCAAAGAGTTTTTAAAAGGTTGTATAGGAACTTTGTCACTATAATTTACTATACAAACAACAACAAAGCAACAATATTAAAGTAGGCTTCTAGCACAAGAGTAGGCCTACTGTATAGTCAGACAAGGGGGAATAGGAATACACAATATTGGGCCTACTGTTATACTTTAGACAGCAAGAACTGCATAATATAATACAAAGAGCATTGATGTAGGCCTATTTGACAGCAATATAACTATAATGACATTACTTGACAAACAGGCAGATAACACGGGCTCAATATGAGAATGACAAGCTCCAATTAACTTTACTGTATGTTCGTGTCGCCAGTGCACACAAAAGTCCAAAAATGTGGACCCTACACTCAGAAAAGAAACTCTACAAAAAGCGAGAAAAATAAATATAATCAGAGAACACACAACTACAAAACACACGCACTTGTGTCCATTAAGCAACATTGATGAACATCCAAAAGATGGAAGTGGTAATGAGGAATTTTTATAAAACATTAATACATAATTCCAATAAAACGGCTAACATCCATAAGCATGCTTTTTGATGTTGAGTTCATGAACTGATGTAATTTGTGGACATTTGGCCGATTCCTACAATATTATAATTCTATCCTATCCTATCCCGTAACTCGGAGGTCGTTGGGGCACCACAGATGATCGTTTAACCAGCGGACTCCATCTTTCTCTGTCCTCAGAAACCCTCATGGCTTCACTCAGTGTCAAGCCAGTCCATTCTCAAATGTTGTCCTCCCACCTCTTTTTCCGTCTCCCTCTTCTTCTACCTTCTTGCACTGTGCCTTGCAGGATGGTCTTTGCAAGGCCTGATGATCTGGTGACGTGGCCATACCATCGGAGTTTCCGTTTCTTCACCACTGTGAGCTGGTCATCGTGTTGTCTAATGGCTTATGTGATGGTCTGTCGGACGTCGTCGTTGGTAATGTGCTGGTATATAGCTGATATGCGGGTACTGTATATTGCTGATGGGCTGGCGATATTATAATAGAAAAATATAATATAATAAAATATAATATAAATATTTGGTTTTCCTTTAGGATAGGACAGGAAACAGACAATGGACGTGATTGCCTATTTTCTATTTTATATGGGTCACACAAAGGACACGGCCATCCTTATATATCTATAGCATTGTAAGTGGGTGGCTGATAAAGGACGGCAAGGATGTTTATCTTTTTAAAAAAATGTATGAAGGCAGTGATTGAAAACAGATGTCAAATTCTCTTGTACAATAAAGACAATAATTTATCTTAAATAAACTATATTTGTATTTTAATCTTCTGGAAACTATTTATGGAAATAGAAATAAGCTTACTTATGTTTGTCTGTTTTCCATTTTCGTGTTTAAATGTGGTTAGAGCATACTTTATTCTGACCCATCTATCATACATTTTTTGTGTAAGGGTAGGCCTATGGAACAAATTCTCTCTCTCTGTCTCTCTCTCTCTCTCTCTCTCTGTCTCTCTCGCTTTCTCTCTCTCTCTCTCTCTCTCTCTCTCTCTCTGTCTGTCTCTCTCTCTAGCGTTACTTGCATTACTTGCATCGTCCCCTTACTGCCTTTTCAAGCTGTTCCATTTTTTGATGTCTACTCAGTCTATTGTCGTAATGTATAATTTGATGCAACATACCAGTACACACAGTCATTTTTCTCATAGTTTAACATACTACTCCTCCATCTTCCTCTCTGTCCACTTCTTTCTTTTCTTTACAACACAAGGTCCTTAATAATTGATTCTTGCATACCTTTGACAACTATTTCAGAATTCCACATGCCTGGTTCCTCTGAACCGAAGACAAAGCGATACAGCAGGTAGTACAGCAGTGAGGCCACGACACCTAGAATTGCGTAACCAAGAAATGTCATCCGAGCCCCTATGACGCTGAACAACCGGCCTGCTATAATTGTGCCAAGACCCCGACCTGAAATCGAAAAGACGGTAGCACGGTAAAGGACAGCAAATAAAATGATGATGATGATGATGATGATGATGATGATGATGATGATGATGATGATGATGATGATGATGATGAGGCTCGCACACAGTCATCGCCTTACTAATACCTAACACACACACACACTTCCTCTCACAGTGAGAGAATCATTATTACATGGTATGCCATAGTATACTGAAATGCATATACAGATAGATATTGTAAAACACAAATGACTAGTCTAAAGGGATCACAAAAACATCCTGGATTATAACAGTCGCTGTAGTATCTAGATGTATGTAGGTAGGAGCAGGGCGTGCATATGGCAGGGGGATCAGCGGTGGGAGGAGGATGCGGCGTTTAGAGATCTGATAGTTTGAGGGTAAAAGGAATCTTTAAAGCGGGAAGTGTGGGATCTGAAGGATCGAAAGCGGCGGCCAGAGGGGAGAAGTTCGAACAGGGGGTGGGCAGGGTGGGAATGGTCAGAGATGATCTTGTCGGCTCTTTTGGGAGAGCGGGTCGAGTATAATATGGAGGCTAGAGAGGGGAGCTCACAGCCGACAATCCTGCCTGCCATACGCACGACCCGCTCCAGCCGGTCTTTGTCGAGCTGCGTTGCTGTTCTGAACCAGATAGTTTGCTCATGATATGATAGAACTAATAGAAATATTGAGTTGGCTGCTTGTTCAAATTACGGCCGCAGAGAGAAAGAGAGAGAGACAGAGACAGAGAGAGACAGAGACAGAGAGAGAGTAATCAGCGGCGAGATCAGCTGGTCAACCTCAACTCCTCCCACATGCACGATCAGTTGATTGAATGTACAAGATCCTATTTATGGTGTAGGCCACTCCCCACTCTGCCAGATGTTGTTACAGATAATGGTGAGGGCGTCAATCATCGCCTACTTGAAGCAATTCTGCGGGTATGTTGTCCACTCTCGCTGACTTCCCAGGAGAGGTTAAGGTTAGGGTTAGGGTTTTATCTAAGACAAATTATTGTCTAAAGTTACACCAAGGAGTTTATGACATTTACTTCATCAATTATTTCATTGCAAATTTTTTATGGCAGAGGTTTAATAGATAAATTTTGTCTCTTCTGTCTTGAAATTAGCATGGATTTTGTTTTATTTTCATTGAAGGCCATGTGGTTGGATTCAGTCCATTCCTGTAGTCCATGTTTTTTATAATGAGGAGGCTATAGATTATTCAGGTCTAACAGAGAGAGAGACGTTTGGACTTCGTCCGTGTATTAAGCAAAAACAACATCACATAACAAACACAGAGAGAGAGAGAGAGAGAGAGAGAGAGAGAGAGAGAGAGAGAGAGAGAGAGAGAGAGAGAGAGAGAGAGAGAGAGAGAGAGAGAGAGAGAGAGAGAGAGAGAGAGAGAGAGAGAGAGAGAGAGAGAGAGAGAGAGAGAGAGAGAGAGAGAGAGAGAGGAGAGAGAGAGAGAGAGAGAGAGAGAGAGAGAGAGAGAGAAGAGAGAGAGAGAGAGAGAGAGAGAGAGAGAGAGAGAGAGAGGAGAGAGAGAGAGAGAGAGAGAGAGAGAGAGAGAGAGAGAGAGAGAGAGAGAGAGAGAGAGAGAGAGAGAGAGAGAGAGAGAGAGAGAGAGAGAGAGAGAGAGAGAGAGAGAGAGAGAGAGAGAGAGAGAGAGAGAGAGAGAGAGAGAGAGAGAGAGAGAGAGAGAGAGAGAGAGAGAGAGAGAGAGAGAGAGAGAGAGAGAGAGAGAGAGAGAGAGAGAGAGAGAGAGAGAGAGAGAGAGAGAGAGAGAGAGAGAGAGAGAGAGAGAGAGAGAGAGAGAGAGAGAGAGAGAGAGAGAGAGAGAGGAGAGAGAGAGAGAGAGAGAGAGAGAGAGAGAGAGAGAGAGAGAGAGAGAGAGAGAGAGAGAGAGAGAGAGAGAGAGAGAGAGAGAGAGAGAGAGAGAGAGAGAGAGAGAGAGAGAGAGAGAGAGAGAGAGAGAGAGAGAGAGAGAGAGAGAGAGAGAGAGAGAGAGAGAGAGAGAGAGAGAGAGAGAGAGAGAAGAGAGAGAGAGAGAGAGAGAGAGAGAGAGAGAGAGAGAGAGAGAGAGAGAGAGAGAGAGAGAGAGAGAGAGAGAGAGAGAGAGAGAGAGAGAGAGAGAGAGAGAGAGAGAGAGAGAGAGAGAGAGAGAGAGAGAGAGACTCACCGAAACTCCAAGTAAAGGCAATCAGCAGACCTTGGGACGTGGCGGCCATTGCCGGAGGCGTTACCCATTTGATATAAGTGGACGAAGCGGTCATCATGGGCCCGAAGGCGACTCCGTGGAAGCCTTCCAACAGGAGGATGAGCCACTGGTTGCCTGGTAATGAGACAAAGAAGGTATTCAGAATGTAAGAATTCCTTCTGTCAGAGGACACAGAAATTATAGGTTACATATGGCCAAATCCCTTTTGCTACCAAGCTCCTTTCAATTACCCACTTCCTCTTCCTCCACCCCTCCCCCCACCATTTGTTTTCAATTTCCGTCGCTCTGATTCTTCCACACCCTTTCACACATCTCTAAAGGCTTCGGCTACTTGTTTCAGAAAATATAAATTGATTCCTGCCTTTCTCTCTCTCTTTTTTTTTTTACTGCTGGCTTCCTTGTATTGTTAGCATCTGATTTGTGTTTCATATTGCCGGGTGTGGGTGAGTCGAGGTCTGCGATGGGTAAGGGTAGCTGTGCGTGCGCGAGTCTACTAGAGACACGCGCCTGGAGCTTTATTTTATTAGAGATATGCGTCATATAAATGCAATGACGATGATGACGATGACGACGGCGACAATTACGATGCTACTACTAATGATGTTAATGATAATCATAATGATTAAAGAAAACTGAAATTTTTGCACGCTCAATTTACGATCAACGTTGAATAGCCTATATACAGCAGACAAATACAAAAATAAATATGTGAACTATTATATAATTTAAACAGTAATTAAATCCATCCACAAAAGTAAACTGCAGTTAGTTTACTAGAATATATGAAATGTCTCATTTTAAATCCTAAACAGGCAACCTACCTAACAGAGAGTAGCCAAGAAGGCGGGCACTGTTCGCAGCAACGGCAAAACTCATACAGGAGGCCGGTCCAAATTTCCTGATGAGTTCACCAGCAAAGAAGAGGAAAGGCATCTCCGTCAGTACCGCAATGACGTTCATGGGTCCGAAGAGGGTTGAGGGAGCAGAAAATTCTTCTTCCAAATACCAAATATTGAACCCGATGGCACCAGCCTGCATCCCGAACACCATCGCCACTACTAGCAATGCTACAACCTGTTGGAAAATAATATAAGAGACGGTAATGAAAACAATTACGAAAACGAGAAAACGAGAACACTTATAACCACGATATAGTATATCTACTACTAATAATAGCAACAACAACTATAACAGCAACAAAACGACAACAACCGTAACTATTACAAACACAACACAAAATCAAATTAATATAACATTGAAGAAACTGGGGGAAATAATTACAAGTTAATAGGTTACAGAAAGCATAACAAGAAAATCAAATCAAGAAGGAGTTCAAAGAAGACCAGATATCTCATTAGTAATGATACGCAACGTCAATTCGACCACTACTAATAGAGCTAATGTATACAAGAACACGCACCTTATGAAGGGAGATAGTTTTCGCACAACACAATCATGGGAGTTAAGAAGGCTGTTCCTGCTCATTCTGATTTTGAAAGATCGAATTGAGCTTTCGTTATACCGACGACAGTTGACTTATGACTATAGGATAAGTCCTGCTTGGAGAAAGAGAATAATAATATTTTGTATGCAGCGATTTGTTGGCTATTTCATTTTGATTCAGTGCAGGTTCAATTTTTTTTAACAGTTTACGCGAAATCTAACGGCCTTTATGTGGATTTATTGTTGGTTGTCTTTTGAAAGCTTAGAGAAGTAGACGTTTTCTTAAAGTTTTATTGCCAAACGGCCATTGTACCTTCGCTTGGGACGTGTTGTTTATTGTCATTTTATTTTAGCTTAAAGAAGTAGATTTTACTTAAATTTATGTTAAACTACATTACCCATTGTATTTTCTTATAGAATTCACTGGTTGTCATATTTTCCCTTCCAAAAATAGATTTACTCTTTAAGTTAAGCCATTTTGTCATTTATATTTTGCTTACCTTTTGGAAGGGCTACGTTAAAAGCTAATTTGTTATTTATATTTTGCTTACCTTCGGAAGAGCTAGCACCTGTCGGATATTCTTCATCAGGTTGCCGCAGCGTAGGTCCCTAGGCAGAGGGAGGAAGCAAGCGAAGAACGCGCTGCAGGCGCACAGGATGCCGTAGGCGTAGAACTGGAGGCTGTAGCGCATCCCCCCTAGAAAGTACACCCCTGTCGTCGTTCCTATCGACGCCAGCATCCAGCCCAAGGTACCGAACATCTGTGGACACAGGTAAGCTATCTTGAAATCGATTCAATAATTTATTATAATGTCTGTTCATGCACATTTGTACCTCCTTTCCTTTAAGTATACTTCAAAAATAACATGCTCGTGAACTCATACCTCTGAAAGAAGAAGCAAGAGATGAAGAAAAAGAAGAAGAAGAAGAAGAAGAAGAAGAAGAAGAAGAAGAAGAAGAAGAAGAAGAAGAAGATGATGATGCTGATGCTGATGCTGATGATGATGATGATGATGATGATGATGATGATGATGATGATGATGATGATGATGATTTCAACGAAGATTACAAAAATAATATAATACCTTATTTCGGCCGAATTTGCTCCATTCGTCTTTCAGCAGACGGTGGCAAGCAGCGTCCAGCATAGGGAAAATTTGTGAAAATGCCAGATAGCCAACCAGGTAGAACAAGAAGATCAGCCAGAACGTCTGATCATCATAGCCTGGCGGTGTGCTTTCTTCTGTGTTGCTTCTTGATGACGATGACGACGACGACGATGATGATGATGATGATGATGATGAGGAGGAGGAGGATAAGGAGGTGGATGAAGAGGAGGAGGACGACGAGTTCGGCTTTGCAGGAGAATCAGTTTCTTCACCCTCGTGCAAAGTTCGGCACAAGCTTTCCTTTGCCGACGGCATTAATTTGCATCGAAGAACGCAATGAACTTTTAATCGAGGGTCACACAACACAGTTCTATAAGTATTTCCATTTTCTACCATTGATGTGACGATAAATTTATCTTCGTTGCATGTATTTAATCCACCTGCGGTAAATTCATAAACGCTCTGATATGGCGTGTCTTGGGGTAACATCCTTCTCGAGTGGTTTTGAAGGCCAGTGAGTTCAAAGTATTCAGGAAAACTATGTCTTTTGAAAGAGCCGTTGCATTTGCCGATGGTCGCAGATTCCATAGTGTTTGAAAAACAAATGTTATTTGTACCGTCGTTACGTACTTCGTGGCTTGGACACATCACTGTGCATACGACGCCATCTGAATCATCCCTTGGTGTTTTTGAGATATGGTCACTATTTGACTCATAAGCTTTCTGCTTGTTCGAAGATAACAAATATAATATCTCATCTATAGATCGTGGACAGAGATCTTCACGTTTCACCAGTTCACCTTCCTTAACGTCGCAGAGACGTGACGTCGGAGAAATATTACCTGGCGTCACTGATTCTTTTGTGGAACACAGAATGTCGTTGTGACTCTCTGAAGTTAACGTCACATGCATGTCAGACGCGCTTAGCACGTCGTCGAAACATTGTCTGACACTCAACCCGAGTTGCTGACGTGGAGAACAAGTCAATGTGACGTCAGTGACTATGACGTCACTGTGACGGCTGGATCTGCCTGGGACGACAACGATGAGGAGGGTGAAGGTACCCGAGATGAGAATTGACGTGATAAGGACGGCCTTGTGCAAAGCCCAGCGATCGGCTATCATGCCCATCACAGGCTGAGTAACGAAAGCCAGAAAAGGCATGACGCCAAAAATCAGACCCGTCTCTGATGAGGTCAGACCTTGCAGCTTCGTATACACCATAATATAGGGCAAAACAGAACCGAAAGCTGGAAAGAAAAAAAGGGTGGTCAAACGACATCATTATATCCACCGGAGTCAAATTCATCACCATCATTGTCGAAGCAATAGACATCATCGTTGTTATATATTCGTGTTATCGTTTTAAAATCATCATCATTATCATCATCATCACCATCATCATCATCACCATCATCATCATCGTCGTCGTCGTGATCGTCGTCGTCGCGGTCAACATTATCAGCATGCACTGCGTCTTCGTCAGGGTCTTTATCCCAGTCTTCACAGTCATCATCATCATCATTAATAGAAACAGAATCGTCGTCAAAGTCAAGCATCATCATTATAGCCTAATCATCACGACTATCGCCAGCAGCAGCAATGTAACTTATACTATCATCACCATCATCATCAACAACATCATCATTATCATCATCATTACCATCATAATTATCATCATCGTCATCATAACCACCATAATTATCATCATCAGCAGCAGCTGCACCTTTACTATCATCATCTTTATTATCATCTGATCATCAGCAACAGGAGCACACTCACCTAAAGCCTATTTCACCTTCGTCGTCATAAGCAGCATTATCATAATTTCCGGCATTATTACGTCTATTTCGGTGGTGTTCATATTCATAATCATTAGTATATTTTCCAGTGAAAACTGGAAAGTAAAAAACAAACTTACCTGCAGCGCACACGAAGTAGATAACCTTAGATGGTAACATAGTTCTGTTGATATGGTACCATCTTTCCCTCGGATTCGAAAATCGAACCTGTTTACTAGACGATGCTCTGCTTTCTTCCGAGTGTCCGTTTTCTGTAGCGATTTTGGGACAGCATTCGTCTTGCTTTAGAGGCACCGTTGAATCTGCATTTGTTTCCATGGTGGAAATGATAGCAGTAACGATTATTTTAAACTGCCAGCTTAAGCATCTCTCTACTATGTCCGTGTCATCCGCCAATGTTTTTCAGAGCAAAGAACCGATTTCCTTATAAAAAGGACCCTGTCGTGTGTATTTGTTAAACGTTTCAGATAAGTTTTACCATTGATGCACGTTTTACGTTATTGAGCAATCTAAGTAGCTCGGTAGTTTATTATGACAGTGCCATAGACAATCACTATCAAAGCTAAATCTTTCGCGACATTCACTACACTTTATGTAATAGAAGCCTCCTCAGTACACTCTATACCTCATCAAACCAATACACAGTATTACTCCACAAGATCCTGCTGACCGTAGAACTATATTTAACAACCCATTGTGTGTACTAATCCTACTGACCTGGAAACACAACACAAGTGTTTTAAACTTGCAATTCTGACTTATCAGTGTTTCTTATCTTGGTCGTGCTCGAACCGGCTGTCGTCTTTTTTTTTCCAGCTAAATAAAACCCCATGATGTAACGCTGAAAAAAAAAAGTCACCCCGTACACTGATATTAATACGAATACTAACACGTACGTTATTACCTCACTAAAGTATTACATCATGACGCCGGCCAATGATTTGTCTTTTAAAACTTCGTCATCGCTAATATGTTGTACCATTGGTTACTAATACAGTGGAACCTCCGGTATCCGGCTCTCTGGTGTACGACTCCCTCCGTTATGTGACCTGAAAACTTCTGACGGATTCACTTCCAATAATAAATGACCTCTGGTATGCGACAGCCTCGTTTATGCGACCAGCGACCGTGTCTTAAGCCCTTTATACGACCGTCTTAGGGCAATTTAAAAGAGAAATCAGTTAATTTGCTGTCTGTACCTTTCGGTTTTTTTTCTCTCATGTTAGTGTACGCCTGCTGTTGTCTGCTATTTCCAGTTCGCAAATAAGGGACATTACTCGCCTACACTGGCTGTCAAAATGGCGTCGCGCAAGAGGAACGTTTTGAGTTTGGCAGAGAGAATGAAAGTGATTGAAAGAAGTGAAAATGGGGAGAGTTGTTTGTCTATTGCAAGAAGTTTATACGCTGGGAAGACCCAAATTCAGCTCATCATAAAGGTTAAGGAACCTGTGAAACTACGATGGGAGAGTGGAGAAAGTAGCGAAAAGGGAAACATCGAAGCTGAGAGCTTCTGCACTGACAGACTTGGAGAAACGCGTCTGGCAGGGGTTCGACTGTTTTCTATTTTTTAAGTTGTTAATAAAAGACAAAGCTAAAAATGAAACATGTTTTACAATTTCCTTTGTCTGAGAATACATGCTGGTGAGTGTGAAAATTATGACTACATACCCCTCTGAGCCTGACCCCCCTCCCCCCTACCCTAACCCTTGTTTCCGGTATAAGACCACCTCTATTATAAGACCGTTTTTTTCTCACATTTTGGACGGTCGTATACCGGAGGTTCCACTGTAGTACATGGTAATCACATTGTAATATCGGGTAGGCTATATGTGAGGGAGAGCAGGTAGTAGAATAAGGAGACATAAAGTGTTGTAGAAGATGTTAGTGGCCGTTAGCGTCGCAGTCATTTTCATGTCTCAGTCACATGATCATACCTCAGGAGAATGACCTAAAAGTTTAGGGAGGAAGTGGGAGTGGTAGGGAGGGGGGGAGGGGGATATGAACATGGTGGAAACAAAACAGCACGATGTCATGTTCCTGAAAATGGAAACTCTATTCATTAGAAAGAAAATGAAAACTTTTAAAAAAATGGGATTGTCCTATATGTAATTATACGTAATTAGTATAAAATAACAGCCTACGCAATAAAACAGCATGACGAAACTGAACCAGGAAATCTTAACACGAGGTCTATTACAAGTACTCATTAATTGCTAACACTTCCACAAAAGGATTTTTCTAAGGCAGCATTTACTCATTATACAACTGGGGAAACATACTTTAACAATTATTATGCTGACAAGAAGTAAACGTTAATCACTAATGAGAGAGAGAGAGAGAGAGAGAGAGAGAGAGAGAGAGAGAGAGAGGAGAGAGAGAGATGAGAGAGAGAGAGAGAGAGAGAGAGAGAGAGAGAGAGAGAGAGAGAGAGAGAGAGAGAGAGCGCCGCATTTTGTGAGACTGTGGTTAAATGAAGGCACTCTCAACAATAAATATAAATAATTAATAGTTCTTTTCTCAACACGCTCAAAGTGTTAACTGTTCCTTGTGTACCTCTATATATTGGTGCACGTAAACTCAATTAGCAGCACTAAAGCATTGTTAAATTAAGCTCCATTTCGATATATATCATCATCATCATCATCATCATCATCATCATCATCATCATCATCATCATCATCATCATCATCATCTTTACTATCATCATCAACAATCACAGCACAATCACCTAAAACCTATTTCACCCTATATCTATCTATCTATATATATATGTATATAAATAAATAAATATAAATATAAATATATATATATATATATATATATATATATATATATATATATATATATATATATATATATATATATATATATATATATATATATATATATATATATATATATATATATACATGTATATATATATATATATATATATATATATATTATATATATATATATATATATATATATATATATATATATATATATATATATATATATATACATATATATAGTGTGTGTGTGTGCGTGTGTGTGTGTGCGTGCGTGTGTGTTTTGACCTCAAAGACGGGTAAATCACAAAGTACAGATGTTACAGGGTTGTTAGTTTATCAATGGTCTTCAGCCCCGATGCTTGAATCTTGATAAGTGTAACTCAGATTCGTTTATCCACGCAGCAACAAGGCAGAAGTCGTATAAAGTTTACCAACTTTATTTAGCATACATCAATAACTGCATACAAGATCACTTTCCGAAAATCATTTGAAAGATCATCATCAAAAATCATCACAAATCTCTATCAATCTTTCTATTTTACAAGCAGACAGCGCCTGACATATATAGCCTCACAGCAATCGAGAAAAAGTTCGAACATTCCAGCGTGACGCAATAACACCAAAGGTAAATATACTCTGTCATTGCATGCTTTGCAAAATAAAATGATCGGATCTATCGTGCGCGTCTCAAACGTAACAACAGGTTACAACTGGCTTTTAATCCATACTGATACTAAACGGCACTCTGAGGACCATCAGTCATCATTTCAAGGTTGAAGCCAACTTGGAAAGACATGACCATCAGTCTACATTCCAAGGTAAGACTGCTGCGCTCTCTTGTCATCTCCATCTTCCTATACGCTTGCGAAACATGGAGATGAGGTGCTGAAGAAGACTTCTGGGAATTTCATATACCCAGCACATTACCAACGACGAAGTCCGACAGACCATCACACAAGCTATTGGACAATACGATGACATGCTCGCAGTGGTGAAGAAACGGAAACTTCGATGATATGGCCACGTCACCAGAGCATCGGGCCTTCCAAAGACTATCTTGCAAGGCCCGGTGCAAGGAGGCAGAAGAAGAGTGAGACATAACAAGAGGTGGGAGGACAACATTCGAGAATTGACTGGCTTGACACTGAGCGAAGCCATGAGGGTTGCTGAGGACAGAAAGATGGAGTAAGCTGATTAAACGATTATCTGTGGTGCCCCTACAACCCTTCGAGTTATGGGATAGGATAGGATAGGAATCGGCTGGTCTTATGCATGCTACATGTTGTCAATTAAACATTGTCATCTTCTTAAATCTTCCTCTGTATAAAAAGTTGACAGTGATGCTGTCAATTGTTAATGCACTAACCAACTCTAACATCAAGGTTAAAAACAAAAAAAACCCAAAAAAAAACCGCTATATCTAACAACTGGAACGGGCAAAGAAACGGATGTTATCTATCAGCATTGTCTCCTTCAAGTCGCCTTAGCTCCGACGATCTATCCTATCCTATTCCGTAACTCCAAGGTCGTTGAGGCACCACAGTTAATCGTTTAACCAGCATACTCCAGCTTTCTCTGTCCTCAGCAACCCTCATGGCTTCGCTCAGTGTCAAGATAGTCAATTCTCAAATGTTGTCCTCCCACCTTTTTTTCTGTCTCCCTCTTTGTTACACTCGATGTTGTTTTTTCTCTATCAGTAGTTGATTCAGCCCCGATGCTTGAAATCCTGATAGATGTAACTCAGATTCGTTTATCCACGCAACCCGTTCAATCATCAACAAGACAGGAGTCGTCGTTTGAAGTTTTCCACTTTTATTCAGCATACATCAACAACTGCATCAATCGCTTTTCACTTTACAATTCTCGACTATCAACTTTCCACTTTTTACAACTTTCTCAACTCTAACACAACAGCTCTCTCTACTCAAACAGTGCGGTACAATATAAGCCTATAGTGTCTCTACATGTACATACTCCAGAACAGGCGAGAATACCCCCGCATAACACACCACAACCAATCAGAAGTAATTTCATCATCACTGTCTCACGTCATACAACCTTATTTGGAATGGAAGCTTCTATAGTTACCACTAGAATTATCCATACGCTTCGATCGATAGTAAACAACCAACACTAGAAAATTCTCAAATAATATCGACCAACTAAAATTACCAACGTTATACAAATCTTCTTCTAATAACAACGCAAAATCAAAACAAAGGTAAACACACTCTATCACTGCATGCGTTACAAAACAAAACGAACAGATCCATCGCGCGCGCGCCACCCGGACCGCCGCGCGAGTCTCAACGTAACACTCTTCTTCTGCCTCCTTGCACCGTGCCTTATCTAGGGCTCTTCTATTTTGGTAGACGCACAGTTGGTTAACAACTAATAAATAATAATATATATAATGTTCATCTAGGTCACCAAGAAACACTCAAAACAAACAAAACTGAGAGGTTTCGGCAAATAAAGAAAGACCTCCATCCTGACGATCGCGAGCAACACTAAACAAAACAACTCGACATTAATGCATGGGGAAGTGTTGGAGATAACTGAGTGTCGCCTACATATAACGGGTAAAATTAATGATAATGACACCTTTGATAAGGTCACACGGCAGGAAGAATGCCGATCTGTACTGTATGTACATGTATATATAATCCAACATTGAATCACAACTAGATTTGTACTTTAAATAGCACACACACACACACACATACACACATTTTTGTAGAAAACGACGTTGTGATGACTGTCGTGAAACTCTATATACATTATTTTAACACACTTACCATTATTTTGACATTATTTTGACATTTTTTGGAAGCTATCCCTAACCCTTAACCTAACCCTTAACCTAACCCTAACACAGCCCTAACCCTACCGGAACACTACGTCAAAATAACGGGGCCGTCAAAAGAAGGTACGTAGAGTTTCAAGTGTATGTCAGAGTAACGTCGTTTCTACCTAGCCACAATCACCCACACATACACACAAACACACACACAATGTAGAATACCTATGACTAACCCATTGCACCACGAGACAACTCTCGTCATTATTATCATCAGTAGCAGTAGCAGCAATAGTATTAATAATAGAGGGTGGAACCGGTACGATTTCACAAACCGGTTTTTAACCGGTTTTTCCAATAGAAAACCGCGGTTTAAAACCGGTTAACCGGCTAGAAGTTACAACTGGTTACCCCGGTTTGACATTACGGATTGGATGGCATTATACTCTGTCCGCGCGCGCAAGGGAAGTAATAAAAGTACTACCTTAGGAGTTATCGTTCATGTCTGCCTTTGTTTATAACACTCTGCCCGCACGGTAAACTGTCAGGGTTAGGGTTTGGGTTAGGGTTAGGGTTAGTAATAACATTACGTTTCTACCGCCAAGCTCCACACACTTCCCGGACGCTGCTTGGTTACCGCGGCGACTTTGGCGTGGGTGGCAACCTAATGGTAGGACGGACTGTAATGTTACACCCGGGTAAAGGCGCATATTAAGCAAGGGAAATAGCCTCTGTATTGATTTTTTTTTTGAATTTATGTCGCTAGCTACTTAACTCAGAGGCTATTTCCCTCCTCCACTGTGGGTAGATTTGGGAGTTTGCTTTTCAATTTTGAGTTTGTGAAACCGTTGGTGGAATCTGAACTTGCGAATGTCATATTGGTTAGAAAAACAATGCGCATTGAAAGATTAAAAGCCTGCTGCGAGTTTCGAAGTTTCGAAATGACATCAGCCTTCGACTCGTAGTACATCTTGGGTACGGTTGTTTCCTGGAAGTACTTTCTTACAGGGACGCTGTATTTGGGATCGAGTGTTTCCGGTAGATCTTTGAAATACCGACTCTGCACAATTCGGAACGGCTGAAGTTCTTTCACGATGAATTTTGTCACTTTTTCGTTGATTTCGGATGCTTTCTTGGAGTTAGCTGGATATACCTGCTTCTTTTTGAGTGCTTCACTGATTGTCATTTTTTGTGTGTCGCCTTTACTTGTACTGGCACATCCTTCAGTCACAATGCTCACGTCAGCGTCAGCGCTGCTGGTACACTGACTAGATCTAGCATGTAGGACTTGTGGGTTAGATCTATTGGGTGCAGGGCCCGCAGGCTTGGCTGGCTTCAGCAGCAGCAAAGGGTGGTGTCGGCGAATGTGTGCATTCAGATTTGAAGTGCCACCGCCAAGTTTAATACTTGCCTTACACTCTTTACAGTAACCGGTATTATGGTCAACCTTTCCTGCTTCTGTCTCTCGCAGGAGAAAGAATCTCCAATGTCAGCTTTCACACGCGTGTTCGCTACGAATTTCTCTGTTTCTGCCATTTTGCTAGTGCTTTACGGGACGAGTGATGTCCCTTAGAAAAACCGCGGTTTTCCGGTTTTTTAAGGCCAAACCGGTTTACCGAACCGTGAGAAAGTCGAACCGATTTTAACCGGAAAACCGGTAAAACCGAACACCCCTAATTAATAAGCGCTGTTTGTCCTGTTCCATGCAATTACAAATACACTATAATATATATATATATATATATATATATATATATATATATATATATATATATATATATATATATATATATATATATATATATATATATATATATATATATATATATATATTTTTTTTTTTTTTTTTTTTTTTTTAAATTATATATATATATATATATATATATAATATATATTAAAACTAACATATATATATATAAACTAACAAATTAAAACACCTTCCTAATTAGTCTCTTAGTATCCACAAAAATACGCGCGGGCGCGCGCTGATACACACACTCGTATCACCTTGATCGTAAACTAGCTTCAACTGGAGTCTCTGAGTACTGAAAGGTTACTGATAAGGACGGCCTTGCTCTTTAACACTTTATAGATTTGTCGGGACAGCCATATCTCCAGAGAAAGAGAGAGAGAGAGAGAGAGAGAGAGAGAGAGAGAGAGAGAGAGAGAGAGAGAGAGAGAGAGAGAGAGAGAGAGAGACTGACTGACTGACTGACTGACTGACTGACCGAACGTCCGACTGACAAACTGACAGCCCGACGCAAAACGTTTTGTTGTTTGTTTATTATTGTTTTTTCCTTTGACCCAAATTAAAGGCGTTGAAAAAATATCTATTGACAAACATCAGTAAGAAGTAATTAATTTTGAAGTTGCTTTAAAACAAATCCTTTAGTTGTAGAATCTTCAAGAGCCTGAAGACGGAGGCCCAATTGAAAGAAGATCTTGGGGAAAATACGTTATTTAACATTTAGAGTACATTAATATTTCGAAGGTGATTCGCACTCGAATAAAGAGCAAGGCCGTCCTTATCAGTAACCTTAATATTTCGAAGGTGATTCGCACTCGGACATCAAAGTACAAGGCCAATCCCTCAACACAGTGCACAGCTTCAAATATTTAGGAGCCCTTGTGTCAGACAATGGGTCTCGACAGGAAGTTCTCTCCAGGATCGCACAAACAACTGCTGCCCTGACAAGGTTGAAGCCCATTTGGAAAGACAGAACCATCAGTCTACATTCCAAAGTAAGACTGCTGCGCTCTCTGGTCATCTCCATCTTCCTATATGCTTGCGAAGCATGGACCCTCACAGCAGATCTCCAACGAAGAATACAAAGCATGGAGATGAGGTGCTACAGAAGACTTCTGTGCATTTCCTATACCCAACACATCACCAACGACGAAGTCCGACAGACCATCACACAAGCCATTGGACAACACGATGACCTGCTCACAGTGGTGAAGAAACGGAAACTCCGATGGTATGGCCACGTCACCAGATCATCAGGCCTTGCAAAGACCATTCTGCAAGGCACAGTGCAAGGAGGTAGAAGAAGGGGGAGACCGAAAAAGAGGTGGGAGGACAACATTCGAGAATGGACTGGTTTGACACTGAGCGAAGCCATGAGGGCTGCTGAGGACAGAGAAAGATGGAGTATGCTGGTTAAACGATCATCTGTGGTGCCCCTACGACCTTCGGGTTATGGGACAGGATAGGATAGGATAGGATAGGATTCGCACTCTTTCAACAGGATTGTTGCGGAATGGGAGGCGATTGGTTCATCTTGGGAGTGATTGTCTACCTTCCGTTTGTTGGTTAGTCTAGCCTTGGGTGCATGGCTCCTGCTGTGCAGAATCCTTTGGTGTGGCCATTGGGTTGTGCAGGACAAGGCGACACGACATGTGTTCTCCCCGCCTGACCATTCATCTTCTGTTATTGGTGGTGAGCAGGGCTACATTATCGGCAGGCAATATATACAGGTCAGTGGCAGTGACTTGTAGAGAGTGTCGTGGCACTAGTAGCCGGCAAACCGGTTTACTTTCAACACGCTTTCAGTCCTTGCAAGGCAACAATTGTTATGTCCCTCTTACGATGGATTAATGAAAATAGCATTTCATGTATTCTCAAGGGCGTGGCCGAGAGGCGGAAGTCAAATATTCCGCTCGACTACAAGTTTTGCACAACGACCGGGAACAGGATTATGCTGGAAAACGTGGTGGCTGTTTAAGGCAGTAATTCACTGTTAAGTCAGTGAATGAAGACTGACTAAGCGTAGTCAGTGGTGGTTTCAGACATACCTGTTTGGAACTGGGAAACCATGAGGACATGGTTCGATCTGAGCTGTGGAATTTGTGGTGGAATGGGAGGCGACTGGTTTACGCTTGGGAGGGATTGTGTACTTTCCATTTTTTGGTTAGTCTAGCCTTGGGTGGCTCCTGCTGTGCAGTAGTCTTGAATGACTCTTGCTGTGCAGAATCCTTTGGTGTGGCAATTGGTTTATGCAGGACAAGGCGACACAACATATGTTCTCCTCGCCTGACCATTCATCTTCTGCTTTTGATGGTGAACAAGAGTACATTGTCAGCAGGCATTTTATGCAGGTACCCCCGTTGGGGTGCCGAGGGTTTCAGTATAAATAGTATCCCCACTTTCTGGAAATTTAGTGCTTTAAATTCCCACTGTCGCTGTCTTTCTCATTTGTTCTTTCTCATTCCTGCTCTGTTCTATCAATCTGCTATACTATCTTCTTCTTCGCTAGACGAGTCATCTACCTTTTTTCTTGAAAACTCTTCCAGGACAAGACTCCTTATTTGTGTATGAGGTCTTTTGAATCAGCTTGGGAATATTGGACGCTTTCTGGCAGGTGGTCACTAGGGCTTCCTTTGATGGTATTATTTAGCAATGTAGGCATTTTATATGTATGTGTTTTGTTGATAATTTATAATGATGTTTGTATTCTATTTTGTTTTTGTAAACGGGGGTTCGATAAATTAGAATACAGCCTCAGCGTGCCCTGCGTGGGATGTCTTTATTGTTAAATGACTGGCTGGTGGAGAGCTTTCAGTTTTACCACTAGGGTTGTTTCTGCAGATCTTTTATGCGGATCAGGGGTTGTCCGGTCCTGATTTGGCTTGGAAGAGTCCGCTGGACCTAAAGCAATAATCATGTAATGTAATGTAATGTTTTATGCAGGTCAGTGGCAGTGACTTGTAGAGAGTGTCGTGGCACTAGTAGCCGGCAAACCAGTTTACTATCAACACGCTTCCCGCTCTTGCAAGGCAAATATTTTTATGTCTCTCTTACGAGAGGGATAAATGAAATACAGTTCAGGTTGTGCCGTGTTCTCAAGGTGGTGGCTGAGAGGCGGGAGTGAAATGCTCCGCTCAGCTACAAGATTATTGTAAGAAATTCAGTATGCCCAATCCAGAGGATATTGGATCAAGCCTAAACTGAGAAATGAGATGGATACTTTCGTCTTAAATTATATGTATAGATTACGAACCCAGCCTTTCTGTAGGACTTAATTGTTTAATCTTTTATACTTACCCGCCATGGCACACTCTTCATTATTATAAACAAAAAAGAAGTTGCTGCTACATTGCTAGTCGTTGTATATACTATCTTTAAGTAAGAAAAACTATATTATTTGTCATAGCTCTCTTATGTTAGATGTGAGACTCGTAAAGTTTAAAACTTGCTATCAGTATAAGGCACATGTCAAATCAATAAACTCAATACACACACACAAACACCCAATCACAATCACACACACACACACCTACACACACACACACACACAATGGAAAAATATGGGCTTTGGACAAAATGCAGTCATGTAGCCATAGGAAAGTTGTAGTTTTTTTTACGGAAAGAGCGCAAAATTGAGCAGTGAGCAATCTAGACCACGCACTTATCAAGTCAAAGCAGCAGTCAAAGCTAACACAAGTTCTGTGAGGCGATGGCCGCTATGGCTGGCGAACGCATGCTGGCTTGTTGGAAACCCAAAATGGCAGCGAACAAAGATTTCGCATGGGGCAAGAAATCAACAGGAGCACCAGCCCAGGCAGGAGCGGCTGGAGCTACAGCAGATGGAGGATCTAAGACGTTCTTGCTAGTCCCCTATACGCTATTGTGTCTGGGGACGGTAATCTACCCACTGAACTGAACTGAACGTTCTTGCTGGCAGCTTTTGGTGGAGAAGCGAAACCCGTTGCTCCAGCAAGTACAAATCCAAACGAAAGATATAAAAGTTAATTTTTAAACAAAATGCATCTCATCTGTTCCTGAACTGGTTTTATCAGTCAGAGTGCTTCTTACCTGCAATTATATTTTATGATACTGTTTTCTCAGCTTTGACTGTTCAAAATTAGTTTTAGATCAGGTTTCTGTTATGTAGTTTTATCCCCCTCCCCTCTCCCCACAACTCCAACACTAAATTTAACCTATTTCTAAATTCTGGTCTACTCCTCTACTACTTACGTAATTCATCGTTTACTAATAATATTTGATCTGTTATCATATACAAGGTCTTTTTTGTTTTGTAAGAATTGCTGCACCGGCACCCAACCCTCAACAAGCTGTGCAACCTTCAGGCCTGTTGTCCATCCCGTGCAGTTGACGTCCAATGACCAAGACCAGTGTGTGTAATGATCATCAACGTTGATGGAAACACGAGTCCCTCTAGTACAACAACAGATATAGATCTCCACCAGTTAGAGACAACAACATAGCCCAAACCCTCAATCCTTATGCTCCACAAACTAACAAGGGTGATGATGAACTGGCTCAGATCTGAAGAAACTGGATCCCCAAAACGGCAGACCCACTGTACTTATGGCACAATTTAATAAAATACAAATTCCATTTCCTTAATTCCGTCTTCTAACAGTGACATGCTTTACACCACATGTTTGAGTGATCAAAATATATGTTTGTTGTGTGTGTAGGAAAGCCTGTGACATGTGAGCTTGTTTATTGGTGACAGATCGCCGCCCTTTGAGTCTGACTTACGAGTTGATTGATTGATTGATTTATTGTTGCTTTAGGTCCAGCGGACTCTTCCGAGCCAAATCAGGACCGGACAACCCCCGATCCGCATAAAAGATCTGCCGAAACAACCCTAGTGGGAAAATTGAATGCCCTCCACCGGCCAGTCACTTTACAATAAAGACATCCCACGCGGGGGACGGCTGAGGGTTGACCTCAACTACGCGAACACCCCGGTTACAAAAACAAAATAGAATACAACCATCATTATAAATCATCAACAAAACACATACATATAAAATGCCTATAGTGCGAAATAATACAATCATAGGAAGCCCTAGTGACCACCCGGCAGAAAGCGTCCAACACTCCCAAGCTGATCCAACAGACCTCATACACAAACAAGGAGTCTTGTCCAGGAAGAGTTTTCAAGAAAAAAGGTAGGTCATTGATCTAGCGAAGAAGAAGAAAGTATAGCAGAGTGATAGGACAGATCAGGAATGGGAAAGAGCAAATGATGAAGACAGCGACAGTGGGAATTTAAAGCACTAAATTTCCAGAAAGTGGGGATACTATTTATACTGAAACCCCCGGCACTCCAACGGGGGGAACTGTTGCCGCAGTGAATTAGTCATGCCTACAAAGGCAAGACAGGTTTTCAACTGGGGCTTTCACTGTTCCCTTTATAGGTTAGAACAATCTACAGTGACAAGATTGCTCATGACCCCAAGGGGTGACTTACGAGTTAGGCGCGTATAGCATCCAGTATTATTATTATTAATTCCACAATCTTAAACTACTAACTATAGCATCAAAGTAGGGCAGATAGATCTTTCCTTCTTCCCCTTCCCTCTTCCCATTCTCTTCTTCCCCAACCCTAACCCTTTATTCCCAGGAGGATAACATCCAATAAGGATTTTGTCTAGGATGTTGTCATGTAACTCCAATCCCACTTTCTTAGGCGCGACGATCATAGCCTAAAAGCTTTTTGTCTCCCTCGTTTATATGGCTATGGAACTGAGAAAACAGTTATATTTGAAGTTGTTAGGCGCCGTCAAGAATAAGTTAAAGAGGGTTAAATGTTGCATTTTATTTTAATACATAACCATGATTCTATTTTGCTGTTGTTGTGTGTTGTTCTCGTTGCATGTACGTGAGCATTTGCATGGAAGAGAGAGTTAGTTCTTCATTGCTTACAGGGTCCAGAGGACTGCAAAGAGCAGAATCATGACCACAAAATCAGGACCACAACTTGGTTGAAAGAGGATTCATCCCTGATCCGTATAAAGGATCTGCTGAAACAACCGTAACATTGAAAGCATTTCCACAAAGTTGGGATACTATTTAAACTATGGGGGAGGGGGAGAGAGAGAGAACGAAATTATCAATGTCATTCCTCACGCACAACATGATTCTCTTAATTGCACATGCACACATTTTAATTTCAAACAACAACAAAAATTAAATTTTAATTTTTGGTTTAATTCACCTGAATATTATGTTCATCCCAATTTTAAGCATTTCATTCACAAATCCACAAAACTTTAACAAAGAAAGACTTTTCTGTTCAATGAACAAAAATATTTTGGCAATCACCATAAGTTTACAACAGAATCTCTAACTCAAAAGGAACATGAAAATAAAATTAAAATAAAACAGTTAAATGCAAACTAAACTTACCAAACCCGTTGAAACAATATAGCCACAAAAATAACTAAGCACCTAAAATGGACCTTTGGCGGAAAGCTTGTTAAACATCTGTAATACAAAACACAACATGCTGCACCATTAACAATTACACCATAAACAAAAAGCAAGCATTACATAGCTTCCCAGAAATGTTGTACTCATAATTCAGTCACAAGTTGAACAAGGAATGTAATAAACTAAAAATAATCATTTGTAATGCAAAATAAGCAGATATACAGGATTATTAAAACCAAGATCTACATTTATAAGTTTATAGTAGTGCCTTGTCCAGAAATACTGTACATTAAAAAAAAACTGGAAAGCACGTGTTGTTTACACAAACAAGATCTGAAAAAAATACACTGGAATTCTGAATCTAGTATAAAATATAGAAAACAGCTTGAAACAAATTGGCATACTTGTATAGAATAAACACACACACAAATAAAAATGTGAGCTCAAAATAAACCAAAGCACAAGCACATTCAACGTCTGGTAAAAACACTGGAATTTTTACGTTGGTTATAGTGAGGCGTGTTAATATAATAACAGCCTATTACTTTCAAAACACATTCAACACCAGTTATTTTCTGAAGTAAACGCTGGAATTCCGATTCAAGTATAAGTAATGTAAGCACAACGGACTGACAATATAAACCACTTTCAACAGATCTTTCACCGATTACAAAAAGGAACATAATAATGAATATAAATCACTGAATAATACACACAAATATGGCGGATGTTTGCATTACAGAGCTTTACAAAAATACTACTAGTAATATAGCACTTACACTGGGACACTAAGTAGTTAACACAGAATGCTTCATACAAAAGCACTCAAAAACCTTGAGAAAAAAACAACTCGCTCATGCATGCTCATTTACACACACACAAACACACGTTTGTAAAAAGGAGTTATTATGACTTTCATGAAACCGCACATACATTGTTTTGACATTTGTTTAAATGTGTCATTTTTTTAAAGCTAGCCCTAAACCTAACCCTTAGCTTAACCTGAGGCTAACACAGCCCTAACCCTAAAGGAACACTGTTCTGACGTCAAAATTAACGGGGATGTCTAAAGAACATACGAGAGTATAAAGAATTTGTAAAAATATAAACACACATGCACACACGCATGCCCACATACTAAAAAGATGCATTTTAGTACAGAGGTATTGATTTCTTACCTCATATGTTAAAACGGTGGAGAGCTAAAGATTGATTGATTGATTGATTGATTTATTGTTGCTTTAGGTCCAGCGGACTCTTCCGAGCCAAATCAGGACCGGACAACCCCCGATCCGCATAAAAGATCTGCCGAAACAACCCCAGTGGGAAAATTGAATGCCCTCCACCGGCCAGTCACTTTACAATAAAGACATCCCACGCGCGGGACGGCTGAGGGTTGACCTCAACTACGCGAACCCCCAGTTACAAAAACAAAATAGAATACTAACATCATTATAAATCATCAACAAAACACATACATATAAAATGCCTATAGTGCTAAATAGTACAATCATAGGAAGCCCTAGTGACCACCTGGCAGAAAGCGTCCAACACTCCCAAGCTGATCCAACAGACCTCATACACAAACAAGGAGTCTTGTCCAGGAAGAGTTTTCAAGAAAAAAAGTAGGTCATTGATCTAGCGAAGAAGAAGATAGTATAGCAGAGTGAAGAACAGAGCAGGAATGGGAAAGAGTAAATGAGGAAGACAGCGACAGTGGGAATTTAAAGCACTAAATTTCCATAAAGTGGGGATACTATTTATACTGAAAAACCCCGGCACTCCAACGGGGGTACTGTTGCCGCAGTGAATCTGTCTTGCCTATAAAGGAAAGACAGGTTTTCAACTGTGGCTTTCACTTTTCCCTTTATAGGTTTGAACAATCTACAGTGGCAAGATTGCTCATGACCCCAAGGGGGTGAGAGCTAAAGATCAAACTTCACACCTATGATGGAATGTATGAGGAAACGGCTTCTAGTTTCTGCAGTGACCAAGCAAACGCTTGGTTCTGATCTTGTCACACTCTCTATTAAAATAATGTTCTGCATTCAAACATTTCATCATCAATTAATAACATTCAAGCATACATAACTACATCAACAGAAAACAAACTTTGAACTGTTGAAACACAGTGTTGAAGGCTCATAAAAGATACAGGTAAAACCAAGCTGTAAACTGTACATGACTGTATAATACAACAATTGGTAAACAGACTTCAACAGGACAAAGGAGGCACACTCATCCACTTCCATACACAATGATATGCAAACATTAACAAAAATATAATCTTCCTACTTCTGCAATATTATTCTTTTTTTTTTTTGTTGTAACATTAATATCTTTTTATGGCAGTTTTCGTGTTTATTACAACATATTTTAAAATACAGTTTGCAAATTATCAATTTGTGGAGTGTGAATTTGGATAAACGAATACTTGTGACAATCTGTAACAATCAATATTTTGAATGTGAGCTCTGTGAGTTCGGGCACTAAATAGAATAGACCTAACGTTTCCCGGCATGTCGTAAGAGGCGACTAGCAGAGGTGAATGTCAACCTGGTATCACTGGGCGAAAGTCTTCTACAAAGAAGTCACCGGCCAGGACGGAGGAACCTCATGCTACTACAGGTTCAATGGCCAAGTGCTCGGGGCCAAGGCGAGCCACACTGTATTCATGGATATCGGCTGTGGCCAACAGCCTGGAGAGGATTGGGCCCTGCCAGGTCTTTCTTGCCCAAGACACACTGCATGATGAATACAATCATTCACTCCATACCGGATCGGTCATCGCCCAGGTCAACAAGGGCCGCGCCTTCCGTTGACCACTAGGACGGAGGTGATAAGTGTGCTACTGATGGACAACTTAGCAAGATCCGCATGAGAAACAACATCGTCATAGGAACCTGGAATGTCAGGACCCTAACTGCTGAAGGAAAACTAGAAGAACTGGCCCACGAGCTGGACCGCTATCGATGGAATGTTCTAGGTATTAGTGAACTGCGCTGGAAAGGACTAGGTGAAACAACGACCGACAAAATAGAATACAAACATCATTATAAAGTATCAACAAAACACATACATATAAAATGCCAACAGACCCCATACACAAACAAGGAGTCTTGTCCCGGAAGAGTTTTCAAGAAAAAAGGTAGAAGACTGGTCTAGTGAAGAAGACGATAGTATAGCAGATTGATAGAAAAGAGCAGGAATGAGAAAGAGCAAATGAGAAAGACAGTGACAGTGGGAATTTAAAGCACTAAATTTCCAGAAAGTGGGGATACTATTTATACTGAGAACCCCGGCACCCCAACGGGGGTCACCAACGACGAAGTCCGACAGACCATCACACAAGCCATTGGACAATATAATACCTGCTCACAGTGGTGAAAAAACTGAAACTCCGATGGTACGGCCACATCATCAGGCCTTGCAAAGACCATACTGTAAGGCATGGTGCAAGGAGGTAAAAGAGGGAGACCGAAAAAGAGGTGGGAGGACAACATTCGAGAATGGACTGGTTTGACACTGAGCAAGGCCATGAGGGTTGCGGAGTACAGGGAAAGATGGAGTGCGCTGGTTAAACGATCATCTGTGGTGCCCCTAAGACCTCCAAGTTAAGGGATAGGATAGGATAGGATAGAGCTCTATTACACCAACACATACATATAAAATGCCTACATTGCCAAATAATAACATCATAGGAAGCCCTAGTGACCATTTGGCAGAAACGTCTAATATTTCCAAGCTGATCCAACAGACCTCACACACAAATGAGTTTTGTCCCGGAAGAGTTTTCAAGAAGAAAGGTAGGTGACTGGTCTAGCGAAGAAGAAGATAATATAGTAGATTGATAGAACAGAATAGGAACGAGAAAGAACAAAGGAGAAAGACAGCGACAGTGGGAATTTAAAGCACTAAATTTCCAGAAAGTGGGGATACTATTTAATACTGAAACCCCCGTCATCCCTATAGGGGACTGGGGGAGGGAGGGGGGGGGGGGATGAGGAATAAAAATGAAGTGAACTGCTTAATTTACAGTGCATCATGTACTTTGGTGGACTAATGTTAGCTAGTGCAGTTAGCTTGAATGAAAGCGCAGGCGGAAGAATTCAAACGTTCTATGAATTAGTTTTCCTTATTAGCGAACATCTTTTAATTCGCGGACTTATTAGGTGCGTTGAGTCAAAGAATAATCAATAAAACCAGCTACCTGGGAAAAATAAAGTTCTCTCTCTTGGTGATTGTGACTGAGTGCTAGATGTGTGAATGGACTATATCAGATAGGTGTAGTGGTGGATGAAGTGAGTATGTCTAAGAAAGTGCGAGTGATATAGTTGTGGTGTTAGGTAAAACAATAATGTGTTAGTTATGGTGGATTCCAAAATATAAGGTAAAAAGACTATTACAATTTATGCATTGAAAACGGTTCTATATCTAAATGTAATGGTAAAGAAAATGGGTTTGAAGATTGAATAATTAGTTGAACTATTAAGGACTAAATCATTTGATAACGATTACGTTGTCTGTGAATTACGTTGCTGGTTAAATTACTTAGGTTGAAGTTAACGTTTTGAAATATATTTATTCACCGTTAGTTGAAAGAGAGAACAATAAAACTGTAAGAAAAAAAGCATATTCTTGTTATATTCTGATTTTCTTCTGTTACTTATAAATTTCTAAGTGTTGTGACATTTCTCTCTCGCTCAACTTGAGTGAACGATGAAATAAAGAATATGTTTATGTGCGTGTATTTGTAAAATTGAAATGTTTAAGAACTGTTAGCAAACTAATGTGAAGTTTGTATAAATCTTCTTATAATAATTTGATATTACTATTAGACACACAAAGGTTTATGACAATTTCCTTTCGACGTATGAATTCATTCTGCTCAAAATTCCAATTTATATGTTGTAAATCTTTGAAATCATTGCAATGCCTTAGCACTTGCATCTTACAGTGTCAATTATTATGTCCAGCACTACAAACTATAGTATATCAATTAACTGCTTGCCTCATGTGCAAACAGACAGAAGAACATTGACCAACTTCTATCAGATTCTACATTCACACAATCATCATAATACTCATTCCATTTCAGACAATGATTATGTATGCAAACTTTCAATTATTCACTATAGTCGTTTTCACGCATCTTTCAAAAAAATAAACACTTTCTGTTAAAATATTAACATTCAAAAACACTTGCTAAGCATACAGCTGTGGTAGTTTCACAAAAATCAACACAAAATCAGCGTAACTGGCAAAATGAATCTGTATAAAATTCATCATGCAAACTATCGATTCACAAAATCATCCTTGACTGGCAATCACTGACTAGCATTACGTCTGATGTATCGGGACATATGAACACCAACGAACACATTACTGTTTGAGCAATAGTGCATATGAATACAAAACAATGGTAACAACAGTGTGAGGGATTGCCCACACTGAGACTGGATGGAACATACTGTACGGCAAGCATCGCACGACACCTCTCACTTCCTAACTTACAGCTAGCATAACAATCAAAGTTACCAAAACATGCAATATACGAGGGCAGTCCAGTAAGTACTTAGCCTCACCGCCCGATGGCGCCAGTATCGCAAGAGCAATTTACTATCGAGTAGTACATTCTCGTAGACGGCTACTGTCAAAATTTCAGCCGGATCGCACTCGTAGTTTTATTTTGACCGTGTGTGGAAGCGAGCGTGTCCACGGATTTTAAAAAAATGGAAAAAGAGCAATATCGGTCGGTGATTCGATTCTTGGGCTACGAACTGCTGCCCCATCCACCGTATTCTCCAGATTTTCCCCCGTGTGACTTTTTTTTTGTTTCCAAACTTGAAAAAGTCACTCGCCGGGCAGAAATTTGTGTCGAATAAGGAGGTCATCGCCGCCACGGAGGCCTACTTTGCAGACCTCGAGAAAACGTATTTTTCAGACGGGTTAAAGAAGCTGGAGCATCGCTGGGTCAAGTGTATCAAACTGAAAGGAGACTATATTGAAAAATAATTCGCCACTTTTTCAAAATTTTCGTTTTTCTTTTGTAGGCTTATTGGACCACCCTCGTATATTCCTGTAATGGCCATGGGCACATCATTTACTTCCGTTGTTACTATATTAGCTTTGTCACAAGATGTATGACATGTATGAAGTGAACAAGTAGGAGAAAGAGCTGTGCAGTATACCGCAATATATATGCACACTTGTCGATTGAGCAAATGTTTTGTTTGACAGGCACGTTTGAAAAAATAATTTTCAACAAAAGCAAGCACGTTAAAGCTACATGAACAACAAATGTTTATAGTGATGAATTCCTTCAAAAATCAAGGCAGAAAAAGTGTAATATTATAAACGTACTTGACCACTTCATAACTGGAAATAAAAATTAGCTTTTGCCTCATAATCGTATCAAAAAAATATTGGAAACTGTCTCCCTTGTAAAAATATCTTAAATCACACATTTTTAATGTGTGTGTTAGGTTAGGTGAGCCTCTTGAGAACAGAAAATAATAGCATTAGACACACAACAAAAAATCTGTTTAAAGGAACATAGGAAAAAAAACGGTAAATAGACTTTTTTTCCCTAAACCTTTTTTTATCTTGGGTGCGATTTTTTTTTTCCAGACGATTCCCCCCAAAAAGTTTAAGGTCGGACCAAAAAATTAGGGTCGGTCATTCTGTCAAGATACCGTAAACAGACAATTTTATTTTTTGCCTTACAATTTGTTTCAATGCAGCCTTTTTTTCTTCTCCACACTGCATTTTAAACAATCCTCCCCAACCTATGCCCCCCCCCCCCCCCCCTTCACACCCTTCCCCTTCACCCAGGGCTTAAAGTTGGGCTTTTCTTGTATTAGCCATTTCCCTTAGAAGAAGGATCCAGGTATCTACCATGTCTCATTATTTATCGACAACCAAGTACACAAATCTTCAAAAATGAGTAAATATCAGTGTCAACAACTGCTACCACTGTCTGATTATGCTTAAAGCAAAAACTGAGAACAAAAAACAGTGATCACAACTTCTGCCCCTTCACTATGTTGAGAATTATATTTTTAATAATAATAATAAAAATAATAATAATAATAATAATAATAATACTAAACTAAGTACTGCAATTTTTTAAAGTCAGCATTATGCCTAAAGAAAACATTAGTAGTGAAAATGATAACTAACCATATCCCATAATTGCTTATAGTATCTAGTAGGCTGGTTTCCATTAGAGTCAAGCTTTCCCTTGGTTCAGCTCAAAGTACCAGAGATGTATCATTTAGTGGCTTAGGCACATGCCTCAACAGTCTCTGACCTTCTGACTGCAGTCAGCAACACAACTTGGCAAGCTGCGTTGGCTGCCTCTATATATGCTAGTCGCATTCCATCTTTGCCAGAGGCCTGCAGCAATGGGTCTATTAACTTCCACAAGTTTACTGTTATGTCACTTCACAACAACTTTAGCGGTAAGGTTCTAAATTTCTAAGGTTCTCTTACTACAACCGCCTTGTTTAAAATATTAACTACTTGAGGTAGCTTAACAAGCACTAGTCTCACGTGTGTTAATTGTACCACCACCATTACATTATCTGCAAGAAAACCAGATGCTGAATTGCTGGCTTGGTAGAGCGGCATGTCTATGCTGCTAGTGTTCATTGCCACTCTGATTCCTGTCAATACCCGGTGGCAAAATCATTGTTTTAGATCTGGTTAGAAGTCGGAGACTCTGGCGCATCGCTAGTTCTGTCAAAACTGTTGTCTCCTGCTCCATCCAGCAAAGGACGACTGTTTAGAGGGCTGTTCTGGTCCTCTACTGTAGAACCAAAACAAAAAGTTATATTTATTTTTTTTATTCTTAAATCGATTTGGATTACTAAGATATTTATTTGCTCCACTACTTGAATTTAAGTAGTGTTTTTTGTGGAGGAGGTGGGTGGGAGGGGAGCAGGGGTTAAGGTTATAAAACCAAAATATTATGTATGATACACATTTCGTTTCATCAGTACAACTTAAGTTAATCGGAGGAATAAAAATTTACACAACAAGAACAGAAGTATTTAAACTGTTTTTTGTTTTTTTTAACTGAGAATATTACAGCAGGAAATAATACAATACCTCACTACAATTTAATAATGTTGTATCTCACAATTACAATGGCATCATAATTAAATATGGCAGGGACAATATAATCAAAGCTTATACTAGAAAAATACTGTCAGCTAGAGTGTCACTGCGGGAATACACAATTACGAGATCAATGGAATGGAAATATAATACATTACTTAATAAAATAACTTTTACCAGATCTGAATTCCTCCTCTAAGGACCTGTTTTTTCGCTTGAAGCAGAGCTGATCAACCAGAACATAGCAGATTAGAACGCCAAGTCCAAGGAAGGTGAAAAATCGGAAGGACCACCTGGCACCAATATTTTTTATTAAGACCCCCATGACGATACTTCCAAGTCCTTTACCTAGAAATAAAAGAAAAATACACAGTATAGATTTCCTTACATACCATGAGTTTTAAAATACTCGTATATAACAGAGACAGGAATTCACATTTCAATGCCTCTACCTGAAAAACAAAACCTGACAAACGCAATTACTGTACATTTCATTACATACTCAATATATCAAAAGTATTAATTCAACTAACTCAACAACAAAAAAAGGTACAGAAATACCATCTACAAAATGAAATCTACTGCATTTATCTATTAATAATTCAGTAATGGTACTGGACGCAGTCAATATAAAATTTCACAAAAAGAAACATTAGATTTTCTTTCCGTCTTCCAATAGCGATCTCCCTGTCTTTACACCTGTTTAAGTGATGAATGTGTATTTGTTGGGTTTGTGTGTGAGGGTGGATGAGACAGGCGAGTGTGTATGTTGGTACAGATCGCCGCGCTTTGAACCTGATGGATTTGGGGAAAGGCGCATATATAGCATCCAGTATTATTATTATTATTAATTAATTAATTTTTATTGTTCTCATACAGCTCTTTACCAGGTCAAGGTGCTGGCCAATACAATATCGAAGTCAAGCCGTCCATATAATCTTTACTATGAGAGGCAAACTATGCAGTGTGATAAAACGAACTGATACTTCAGTGCCACCATATCTTCTCTTGAAATTAACAACATCTTATGTAAAGTGTTTGTTATTTTTTCTTGATGGTAAAGGTAACAGATTGTTCCAGTATGTGAAACATGAAAGTCTTAACTCGTAAACCCACATACAAATATTGTCCACAATCTTCTCCAGCCCGACTTCCTATCCTGCATTTCATTAGGTGAACAATTCTTGTACTCCCTCTCATAAAAGAAGTTACTGTAGAGTGTTTGTACTCACCTATGCCAAAATTAATACCACCAATGAGTCCCTGTGTGGTGGCAGACAAGCCAGTGGGTGCTATCTGTTCAGCCTTGTTGGTTGCAGCAGGCCACATAATCCCGAATGTCAGGCCATGAAGTGGCTCTATCAACAGCACATACCAGGGGTCAACAAGAACAGAGTAGCAGAAGAAACGCACGGCCATGGCCAGGAGAGCAATATACAGGCATACTGCAGGACCAACCTTACGGAGAAGGATGCCAGAGGCAAACAGCAGAGGTACCTAGAAATAGAACAACATTTTAATGAATGAATAATACACTGTATTGCAGCTAAACAAAAAATGAGATTATAACAACATATCCAACATATTTTCAAACAAAAATGTGTGTTTTGAGTTGTTTATCCTCTGTACATAGTAACATACAGTATGTATCTTATGAGAAAAACACACACACAACTATGCCATACTTACTACATAGCTAAATAAGAGAAACTTCAGAAAGTGTGGAAATTTCATTGGAATGAAACGAATTGTTCATTTACATAACACACTTACCAGCTCAAACAACTGCTCAAACTGTGTTCCCTCTCCCAAAAATTAATAAGAGTCCGTGGGCGTTACAATTGAGACTCGCACGACAAGTCAGAACACCTTGTTTTGCAAAGCGTGCAATAATAGCATGTATTTACCTTTGATTTGATTCTGGGGCTGTTGCTAAAAAAGCTTTGTATAATGTTGATAGTTTTTGTCAGACGATATTGTTGCAGTAGCATTGGGAACTTTCTGGAATTACTTGTTTATTATCGATAGAATGTTCCAGATCAATAATAAAATAGCTAGTTAAACTTCTAAATTGTGGAATGTTCTATGATGTAACTATTGTAAGACGGTGCATATTCCGGTGATGAGTTTTATTTCGATAGGGTGTTGATTGCTGCGTCATTCTGGAATGTTCTGAACTTTTCTGCAGTGCATTGTTGAGAGGCTATGTAAATAATGCACTGTCTGCTTGCAAGAAGTGATTTTAGGAAAGCGACCTTGTATGCAGTTTAGTGAATAAAGTTGGAAATACCTTGTTGTTGAGTGAATGGGCTGCATGGATAAAGAAGTCAAGTTAATCAACTTTATCAAGATTCAAGGATAGGGGCTAAATCAACCATTGATCCGTTTAATGATGGGATTCTCAGTTACCAAAATTTAAGAGTACTTTTGCAAATTTTGTGAATGCCCACTGTGGTGCGCAATGACATAATTTACACTGCACATGCATGGGATTTTAAAGAATGACAACTCGCTACACCACCTTGAATCATCTGCTATGGAAATCTTCATTGGAGGGGGTTGGGGCTGCCGTGAATTAGTTGGCCAGTCATTTGTCATAATTTCGACTTAAACGATTCAGGTAAAATGTGCGCGTCCCGCAGATGTATACACACAAACGTTTTTGCGTCATTTTTCATATTTTGTGTGTATTTAATTCATGCATGGCTGTGAGTAATTGGGACCACTGTCAAAGAACTGTCCAAAAACAAGATTTAACTCACCATACCCCAGAAGTCAACTTGCAGTGCTCATCAAGCTTTACAAGCTGTTCAAAGGTCACCATGCATGACATTAAATGTTTGAGTGTTTAAATGAGCTCATCAGTGTCACCTGCACTTGGACATAATGATTAAGTTCTTCAACATGCCACTGCAGATACAGCACCAGGCAAGCTTTCTACCACTGAAGCACTCTACTTCCTAGACTGAATGTACTACTGCTTGCAGCAGAAACGTTTATTCTTAATCTAACAAGTAACATGTATTCAAATATATTTAAATATTAAGTTACTACTAGTGCAGCAGTTAAGTAACAGAATATAAAGGTAAATAAATAAACAGCCAAATCTTACTCTTACAATACGCAAACGCAAAAGTGAGGCAGTCTACGATGCCATCAGGCTAAGCAATTTTGGTCAAAGCAGGTTACACTAATAATATAGCATAAAATTATAACAATGCTACAACTAACAACTCACCAAAGTTAATCTTTCAACAATTATACTATACCTCAAAAGCACAGGTGATAACAATGCTGAGGCCAAAGATAATGGTTTGGGCACCAAGATCTGAGAGGTACCAGAAGAGGAAGCTCTCAATGGCACCAAATGCCATTCCAAAGAACAGTATCACCAGCAGAAAGACACAGATCTCCATAACTTTGAAAAGCGCCAAAAAGTTCTTGAACATGCTGGTGGACACAACTTTTTCATCCCAGGTTATCCAGTATGCATCAACAGTAGCCAGCATGCACAGAGCCGCGAAGATGTAGAAACATACTGAGTAGTCCACGGTGCTTCCTTGCTTTTGTAACATGTACATGATGAACGTTGAAGTAATGCCAAAGCAAGCAAAGCCCACAGTTCCCCACAGTCTCTGCTCACCAAACTTGTCGGGCTTTGGTCCTAATGCGATGAAAGTAGCTGCGTCAGCCAAGGAGAAAATGGGCGCAAAAGCCAGATTGGCAATGAAAGTGATAAGAAATAGCCAGCCAAAGGTAGCATCAAATTCATGTTCGTGAGTCTGACAGAGGTGGGAATCTAGTTCTGTGCACGTCATCTGACACTCAAAAGTACCCTCTTTATCACATAAAAGCTGCCAGAATTGGCTGCCATTGTAATCAAGCAATTTCAAGTCATAATCTTGGCAGTCAGGAGTCACCATAATTGTTTTGTCATCACCCAGCTTCTTGTTTATAATGTGTGATATGTTTTGTAACTTGAATGTAAAGGGGGTCTCTAGAACATGAGAGCCATTGCAATGTTTATCAAACTGCTCATAACTATTGGTGAAACACACCTCTACATCCTTACTGACAGAGTTTTCGCTTTCTGAACAAATCAGTTCACAATCTGCATTGACCGTTTCATTTTTATTCAGGAAGCTGGACATTTTGGCAGCAAAACCTGACAGCCCATAATGGCAGGAGGGCTGCGTAGAAAGTTTGTCATCCTTCGTGGGACAGTCTTTGAAATAGGAGTCCTGGATGTTGCAGTCAAGCTGAGCATGAATGGTCAAAGCTGGTTTTACTCTACCCGGGACAGTAAGTACCAACAAGAAGAAAACTCCTGTCAGAATACTGCATAGCATCATTGCCTGCTTGTGTTTTTGCCACCTGTCTGCCACAGCACAGATGAGAGGACGAATGAAGAAACCAAAGAATGGCATGATGCCATACATAATGCCTGTCTCCTCAGCTGTCAAATGCATCTGCTTCATGTAGATGGTAAAGAATGGCAGCAAGGCGCCTACAGCTGAAACAGACACAAAATACATAGATGTATGCAAATTTGAACCTTACTTTATTATATCATAAAATGTACAATAAATTCCACTACACATTAAAATAATTATTCTGGATGATTTGACAATAACTTGCACATTCATATTCCAACATGAAGTCTGTATAAACAATGTGTACAGGTCCACGATAAACAATTTATTGTACTAGATGATAGTTTACCCTTGCACAGTCTATTACAGTGTTAACTAAATGCATTTCACCTAAAGTAGTAAAACCTATACTGCAACAAGCAAACCATCTCTTGCATAATATTTGAACATTTTACAACATTTTCTTAACTGGACTGCTAAAAACCATAATTTTTACATCCTACCAGGCTTGTGACCCATTTCAAGGAAAGGTTCTCAACTGCAGTATTTCTCATTAGTTCATTTACAACTGTCACAAAATCGTAACAGAACACATTTTGTGTTTTGATGAAACTTCAAAAATATTGTTAGAAACAGAATGGATGGAGGGGCCGGATAGTATCACTATCAAACATTCACCAGTTTGGAGAGTCAGCTACAAGATTTACTGTAGGTCTTCCAAAACCCGTGTATATCACTATAAGATCCAAAAAGTCACCCCCAAGTTCCCAAAGCCTACAAACTCCTCTTACCAGCAAGGAAAACGAAGTAATAGCCTTTGACTGGGAGCAAATTCCGGTTGATATGCCAAGAATTTTCCTTCACATGCTTGACAGGAGTCGTCAGTCCCTCTTCAACTGGTCCATCTCCACTTCCGTTCTCCATGATTTAGGTGAAAGTGATGCAGCAAAGGAGTCTGAGCAACTGTTGCGGTGTATGCTTGTTTCCACAAGTCAAATACTTAAACTGCTCTCAATCATGATACAGTGACACCGACAGCCTGAAATTAAAAACAAAACAAAACAAAATAAGATGACACAATAAAATATTGCATGTGCAGTATACACACACAACCTAATTATACATCATTGATCATGTTTAAACTTGTTTTCTGTGTATAACGCATATCATGCATTTTAAAGCCCAGGCAGGCATTTACACACTATGGCTAACCAGTAACGCAACACTGCTTTGCTCCCAGTCACAGCTGGTGCTTCACTTTGTGTATTCAGATTCACCAAACTTTATTATTGCACAAGAGAAATTCTAAAATGCACTTTGCTGTCAGTAATTACTAAGTAAACAGTAATATATTTTTTTAATTAATTACATGAAAATATATAATCTATTTAAATCCTAAAAGTAGGCCCATAATCCTTGCATAATTAATCAAGAAGGTTGAACAAGTTATGGGACTTTATATTGAATTATAGTATAATTTATACACTGCAAAAGCCAAAGGTGTAAGGAACCTAAATTTTGAAAGACAATTCACAGCCAACTCATAGACCCTGCACACAGGCCCATAATAAAGACCTGTACGCTTTCCTCAACTATGCCATCTATACTATACTACACTATACTATTAATTATTATACTATACTCCACTATACTATAGATACTGAAACTCCTACCCCTAGAATGATTGTGAAATTGGACCATCTCTGGTTGGGATTTGAAAATCCTTTTTTGTGTGTTGTTCTGAAACTTGTGAAAAACAAATTAGGCCTGGGGTGGCCTCGTGGCGCAGTGGATAAGTCGCCGGTTTCCTATGCCGAAGGTCGCGGGTTCGATTCCCGCAAGGGGCGAACATATGTGACTCAGGTACAAGACTATTGAGGTAACCGAGGGTTTTCTCCGGGCACTCCTGTTTCCTCCCTCCCTTCAATAATGGTACAGGATGCAGTCAATATAAAAATTTCAAAAATAAAAATTAGATTTTCTTCCGTATTCTAATAGCGATCTCCCTGCCTTTACACCACCTGTTTGAGTGATGTATGTGTATTTGGTGTGTGTGAGGGTAAATGAGACAGGTGAGCATGTATGTTGGTATAGATCGCCGCGCTTTGAGCCTTGGGTAAAGGCGCGTTCTTAGCATCCTGTATTATTATTATTATTATTAATTGGAAAATGTTATGAACTGGCAGTACTGAATCAATTATTTAAACTAAATTAAATCAATTATTAAATCATATATTTACACTATTTTTTCTTTTTTAAATACAATTTATTTCACTGTATATTATGTTATTAACTTATTATTATTATTACTTCTTTTTAAAAAAATTATATAAACTAAATGTTCGGGCACTGAATAGAATAGACCCAACGTTTCTCGGCGTCTTTAAGAGGCGCCTAACAGGGGCGATGTCAGCCCGGCATCACTGGGTGAAAGAAAGTATTCTACACAGAAGTCACCGGCCAGGACCGAGAAACCTCACTCTACTACAGGTTCAATGACCATGTGCTCGGGGCCAAGGCGAGCCACACTGTATTCGTAGATATTGGCTGTGACCAACAGCCTGGAGAGGATTGGGCTCTGCCAGATCTTTCTTGCCCAAGAAACACTGCATGATTAAAAGAACCATTCACTCCATACCGGATCGGTCATCACCCGGGTCACCAAGGACCACGCCTTCTGTTGGCCACCAGGACGGAGGTGATAAGTGTGCTACTGATGGACAACTTAGCAAGATCCGCACAAGAAACAACATCGTTATTGGAACTTGGAAAGTCAGGACCCAAACTGCGGAGGAAAAATTAGAAGAAATGGCCAACGAGCTGGACCACTACCGATGGAACAGTTCAGTTACCACACAGTAGTTCGTTGTCAGAAATGTGGTTTGTCAATGCTGCCCTTACAAATCCCTCGTCAAAAAGTTTACAACAAGTTACAACAGAGCTAACTGGACAACAGTTGCCAGTAAGCTTTTATTGACCTTTTTTAAAAATTGGTCTTACTTCAGCAACTTTCCAGGACTGAAATATTTCATCCTGTCATAAGCTAATTTTATTAAATTAAAATGTTAAACATTATCATTATGCCAACTCAACTGAGAGTTCACAGAGCACTCTGGGGTGAATCCTATAAGGACCAGGCGATTTAGATGCGTTTACCTTCAAAACATTGTTTACATTTCCTCCTTTCTAACCTGTACAAGTGCGAGTGGTGTAGTAGGCATATTGATGTCTAAAACTCATGACATGGTATTACATCTTCTCCAATCTCATCAGTAAAGACACTTGCTAAGAATTTGTTTAAAATATGATCTGCCTTTTCCTGATCCTGTTGGGCCAATAAGCCATCATCTTCTAGCAAGGATTTGACTATCTCTTCAGCTTGGGCGCTTTAGTTGTAAATGCAACATACTCAAGAATAATTATTTATATTATTTTGGGGATTTTAAAAAAAACTATTTTAGCTTCCTTGGTAATTAATATTTTGTTCAATACATAAGCAACCGCTGTCTGTGGAGCTGTGCAAAATCTAATGGTCGTCTTAAAGCCTTCCTTACAATGACAATGTGCTCGCAGTGAAGAAATCCATTCCGTTCCAGAAAGCATTGGCAAAAACCACTTCGATGAGATTGTCGGTTGCCCTCACAACAAAAGCATGGCACCACCATAAAAATGTTACAAAACAAAAATAAAATAATGGTATGGAATTTTTCCAAAACTATCAACATCATTATTTGTTTATATTATTTTCTATCCTTTTTCCCTAAAATAATGTATATAGTTTGTTACTTTAGTTAAGTGGGGATATAACAAGAAAAAAAGTAATAAACTAATTCACGATGTAGACAATTTAGTCCAAATTCTATAGTTATTATTTTTGTATTCCATTTCAGTACTATAATACCAATTTAGAATACTCTCTATTGCTCTCTGGTCCTCTAATTCGAAATAATGTTAATTACTATATATAATATAGATATATAACATATATAATATATAATATCATAACATGCGTCCACTTTTCAAATGTAAATTATAGTCATATTAAGTGTGCAGAAACTTTTCTATGTATTTAATTTACTTCATTTATTTCCAAAGCAGAACAGGAAATCTAGAATTGGCACAATTTTCCTTCAATCAGCCAGTAATCAAGATGGAGGAACCCACGATTCAACAGCTCTTCCAAATTTTGTTTTGTTTACTTGTTTGTTCGTTGTTTTCCGGTTGCAAAGCAGAAATCTTAGAACCAACAGAAAAGAGTTTTAAAATAGATGGGAAAGTGTTCGTTGTATCATCCAAGGATAAAGATTGGGTGTCCAACACGCGTGTCCTTGTTGATGGAGGAAAATACAGAGGATTTCTGAAGTGAGTATCCAAAACACTACACAGGTACTGAAGTAGGCCAATGCAGATTGGGTCTAGATTAGTACCACAGGTAACTTTATTAATCTTTTTATGAACGACCTCACATCAATTTTTAGGGCTGCAACATTTGTCATTGTAATATTGGCAACAGCAGATTCTCGGCTTCGACTATAATATCAGAGATGGTCATGCTGCAAAGAAAAACCGTTGGCATTTTGAGATAATTATGACGACCCTCTAACAAATTCTGGTGACGCCCTAAATATTTTAAAGGGCCAAGTTTGAACCCCTACTTTTTTCAGGAAAATTACCACTCAACATTTACTGATTTAGAATGAATAGATTGAAAATTACCATTACACGCATTATACGGTTGTTATTTTCTCCAAAATTCCCCGAAATCTATTGAAATCCCCCGAAATCTACCGAAATCCCCCGATCTACCAAAATCATCCGATTGAGCAGCCTCCCTTCTCCCGCCACTTCCGCTGGTTCGACAAGACGGGTGAATCCACTTCTTTTAGGCCGGTTAGGGTTTTAAGCGCATGAAAGTAAACAACAATAAATTCAGAGAAAAAAAACGGTGGATTTGGGGGGATTTTGAGGAATTTTGGAGAAAATATTCTGTAGATTTCGGGGGGGGGTTTCGGGAGATTTTGGAGAAAATAACGACCCGAGTGATTACACAGGGTGTATGACGATTCCCTCACCTCGTTTTAAGTCAATGCGAAACATCTCAAGTTAATTGCCCTACATGTGTGAGAGCAAACTCGCCCAATGTTTTTGAATGCACAACTTAACGTTGTGTTGTATTGTGTTAGCAGGTATGATATCACCATATTGTCTCGCGTAACTCAAAGAAGTGAATGGAGGAGACAGCGCGGCGCATGTAACTTGTAGCGTGGGTATTGCATAACGCCTTATCCTAACCCTAACCCGTTCCTTAAACACTATAAATTACTAATAGGCCTAAATGACAATACCGCGGTATCGAATTGTCAGACATTCGCGCGGAGCCACTGCGATATCAAGGGTCCAAAGATGTAGGCGAATCGACTGAAAACAAGGTGAGGGCAGTAGTCTGTAGGCGAGTCATCATACATTCGGCAACGTTAGGCGGCTTGACTTAACGTTCAGGCGAATTGACGGTTAGGCGTATTGTTGTGCACCCATTACACATTTACAGATTAATACCGGCAGGGGGAAAATTGCTTTTTTTTTGCTCAGATTAAACTTAAAACTGCATTTTAAAAGGCACAAACTGAAACCTGCTGCCTTACGACATTGAGGATTGAAATAATTGATCTTTAAAAATTCACAAACAGATGTGAGCAGTTAGCAACATTTGTTTAATAATTTAAACAAATTGCAGAGAGTATTTTAACTTCCATGATGAATGAACGGTAAGCTATAGTATATATTAGAAATACTGGATGATTGAGGCACTTTTACTCAATAGAACTAAAAGCACAAAAGCCTGTACCAACACATGAATAAATTTATTATGATTTATTGACACCTTCATGATTCAACCTTCATGCAAACATGTAGGCCTTTATAACAGAATAAACAAAAATAGTTCATTGCATTTTTATTACATGAACTTTTTAATTGCTCTATGGTAATTAACAACATGATAAGAAAAATAAATGTATGCCACAGTGATCTTAAAAAAAGAAAGAAAGAAACATTAAAACTTACACTCAGTCTTGGAAGTAATAATAAGATTAAGTTTGTTTCAGAAATGATGGCAGTTTTACGATAAATGGACTTCCCTCGGGTTCATTCCTGGTGGAAATTGCCAATCCAGGATATCTGTTTGAGCCACTGAGAGTTGACATAACATCAGCGGGGAAGATGAGAGCAAGAAAAGTTAATCTCCTGCAACCCTCTAAGCTACAGACTGTACAGTACCCACTTGAGTTCAGAGAACGTACCAAGGCCAGCTATTTTCAACAGAGAGAGCAATGGCGCGTAACAGATTTTCTCTTCAACCCCATGGTGGGTTAATTGTTTTTTTTATATTAATACGATATTATTAATTATGATGCTTACTTTTAGTATTATAACCAAATAATTACAAGAAATTATTTTTTAGAGCAGTCTGTGAAAATCAGTTTGGCGCATGCTGACAGATTTTTTTGTGTTTTTACGCTTTATTTAAAAAATATACCAATCCATTTTTCATTGTATTATTTAATTCAAGCCTATAATTTTCATTAATGAGTTTTGTGTGATAGTTTATAGAAAGTAATATTAATTTCTTTGGTTATCCACTAATGTTTTTTCTCAGTCCACTCTTTATAATACAATTTAAAATACAATGATACAGTTAAAACTTAAAATTTAATTTTTTTTTCAGGTTTTAACCATGGTGTTACCTCTGTTACTTATTATGGTATTGCCAAAGATGATGAATGCAGCAGACCCAGAAACGAGAAAGGTAAGTTAATAACTTGACACTGCTCTTGTATCATTGTTGTTTACATTAAACTAATTATTGTTGTATCGCTGTAGTCTATCATGCGTTGCTAACTAAGGAGATTGCTTTTATAGAATCCTGAAAGAAAATCAGTTTGTGTGAAAAAAAAAAGAAATTCAGATTAGCTGCCTCCTCCGTTATATTAATGCAGGCAGGAAACCCCAGGAAAACTCAGTGGCCTGATTTGGTCTTGTAAAAAGTTCCCGTAACCTTTCCGTCGTTGGGGAGAGAGGCATTTGGGACCTCCCTTTCTCTACATCAGCTTAATGAGCGTGGTGCTTTTCTCCTCTCCCTCACTGCTCCAGCTTCCCCGGTTCTAAACACATCCAGGATACCCATTCGCAGCTGGATGGACTGGGGACGTCATGCTCTTGTTTCATTTTTTGTTGTTGTTTCCAGACCTTGCTTTACATGAAACATAGCTAGACTGTGGCCAAACCAATGCACTACTGCACCACCCAATTTGGTCATTTTACCTAAGTTAAATCTTGTGTTCACAGCAGGGATCGAACCCACAACCTTCTGCTTTGAAACTTCGGCTTTTAAAAGTAGGGCTCTACACCTGTCACTAGTTTACCAGCCACCCCTTAACTGTCTTGTAGTAGCTGCTGTAGTTATACTTAAAGGCTAGAGAAAAGCTTAGCATTGGAGTTGTAAATTTGCTATTTTCTTGTAATGATCGTTAATTATGCATGTAATTTATGATGTGAACTATTCAAGTCACTCGTTACTGATAGTGACTCTCTGGGGGTATGGGTGTGTTGGGGGATATTGTCACTAATTGAGAAATCTATTTGTGTGCAGGAGATGCAGCAGCAAATGAATGCACTGAATCAGAAACCCAACATGCCGGACGTGTCGGAGATGATCACCAATTATTTATCTGGTGGCAAACCTTCAAAACCAGCCAAATCAAAGGCTTCTTCCAAGAGAAATAAATAGTGTTGTCATTGTAATTTCATTGTTTGTATGTTTTGCTCAGTTCCAGTCTTTCTTTAATTAACTACTTTTCTAATTTATTGCCTGGTGCATGTTTTCCTTTTCAGAGGAAAGGTAAAGGTCTCCCAAGATTCATGTATAGTATTGTTTTGAGAGTGGTATTACTTTCCATTTTTTGTCGTGAATTACTTATTTTAAGCACCTCATTATCTTCTTCTTTTTAACCCAGGTAGATTATCTGTGCTGAAACAGATCATAATGTTTGATGATAGTGTAAACTATTTGCCTTAACGCTTTTTTTTTCAAACGTTCCAATTTCTGATAGTTGTACTGTACTTGGAATTTGTAACATTTTCTATCCAATGCATCTACCTGTCCAGTTGAATGAAAGTATTGCAGTGGTGGCTGGAAAAGCACTATATTATTATGTAATAATGATATAGTTAACTTTGATGTCTGTTTCAGAATGGTTCAACATTTTTGTACATGATTGTGGATGTGAAACTTGAGTGAATAAAAGCATGGTCTGTTGCAGTGTACAGCGATGTTCATAAACAGAGCAGCATGGAGTAGGCTAGATGTAGTAAAACCACTGTATCTTTATTAGTCATTGTGTTAAGTTTTACAGTAACTTACATTTGTGTGTTTCTTGTGAGTACTTTTCTGATGTTGTGACTTTTGCCTTGTCTTTTCTTAGAGAAGTTCTTATGGTTGATATTGAAGTCATATGTTTGAAGTTGGTTGAATGTATACTGAATATGCAGATTTTTTGGTGTTAACACCAGTGTTCACCTTCATATTGTAATGACCATTGTGCATTTGATTAATTTTTATGATAGAATCTTCATTGTCTTATTTGAAAATAACTTGAGAACAGTTTTGTGTACAGATTTTGATGTAACAATACAGTAAAGGATATGTATTCTGAGCAATTGTACTCACAGTACTTTTTTAAAACTTTGTTCATTTACACCATTGACATCAATTTTCTATTGGCCTGAATTAAATTTTCTATTGGACTGAATTAAATTTTATTACCCCTTGGTTATAGATTTAAGGAAATATTATTTTGTGATATGAAAAATTAACTGTGTAGATTGATTTTACAGTATCAAATGTCATTTTGCTTACGTGGACAATCCGGACAAGTGTCTTGGGATGTAGGTTTCCCGTTTAGCTTGATTTTGTGTTCTCCGAGAATCAAAAATTATTTTACTGAATGTCAGCAGCAACTGCTGCTGCTCTTCTATCGTAAGAATATGAAATTTGGGTTTGTGTGATAGAAAGGATGGTTGGTGAGAACTTGAGGATTCCTAATTACAGGTGCAGTGGGCTTAGGTACAGCGTTTTGGGACTCCCATTGTTTAATGTGCCACATAGCACAGAAGTGAAAGTTTGCATTTGGGCGTTCATCAGTATTTAATGTGACTTCGCCTCAATCAGCCGGCTACCTTAAAGCATCCATCAGCACACAAAGCACTGAAAAGGTGAATGATTTTAATATTGACAGGCACATGACTTCATTGAAAATGGGATTCCTTTGTGAAAAAAATGCATGTGATTATTCAGAATATATTTTGAAAACTCGTATTTTTACGTGTCTGTTTTAAAGTCCATGTCATGTACTCTCATTTTTGTGTCTAAGGTTTATTTCGTATCCATTCTCAAAATATATTCTGCAAAAATAGAAACAAACAGGACAACATTCAGTTTCAGTTTCAAACACTAAATTTATTTCAAGCTGGTAATACTAATAGTAAATAAGGTTCCACATGTCAACATATATTGTCTGTCCATGCAAAAAATACACCTTTCTTAAAATCATAATTTGCACATAATCACTAGTCAAACCAAACATATTCCTCATGCAATGCACATGTCCACACACAGGAAACCAATGTCTTTTCCCACTTACTATTTCTCTCACTATGGAAATATTTCTCTTTCCACTTCTTTCTTTCTCTCTCCACTTCTTCTTCTTCTTCTTTCTGTCCTCTCTCTCTTACCCTCCCCCACTTTCTCTCGCTCTATATATATATCTCTCTCTGCTAAAATGGAAAATAAGTGTAACTACATGTTCATCTGCAACTAATAGCTGTGCATGTTGTTTGACCTCATTCAGTTTCATCACAGTGATTCAAAACAAAAAACGGCCAACTATCCACACAAACATTTTTGTTTAGAAATTACAATATACATAACACTACATTCACATTCCAAACATTTAATCACATTATATATTATTCTCAACCAGTGAGATACTTTCTTCCGAAATGTTGCACTTTCTTCTCAAAGGCAGAAGACTGGATGGGTGTGTTGATTTCATAAAATGGATTCATTGCGAGCTGTAAACAGAGATATAACATAAATGTAGCTAGGAAAACATTTATCAAAATATATATAATTATTCTGAACACACGCTGTATTCATTAGCATACCACCGATATTCAATTTCAAGTCGTATTAATAAAACAATCCTTTATTATTTCTCAGCAGGAAAAAAAAAGCATTACAGAGTTTAAATATTTATATTACACAATGGTATGCAAATTATGCGCTGGTAATACTGATAAAACTGCTGCTCAGATACACATTGCACTGACACTATATATTGTATCAAAAATGTTGGTCATACACATATCTAAAACTTGGATAAAAGACAAATACTGTAACAACAAAACAAAATAATAACTAATTATAGAAAAAACATTGTAACAGTAATAAAAGCAGAAGCATCAATATTAATAACTAACATATTAATCCGACTCACTTAAAACTAATACTCCTTGACTAGAATTCTGATCTAAGCAAAGCAGTTGTCTCCCATAGATCAGCAATTTCTTCAGCATACAGTTACCAAATATGTACGCCAGCAATTGCCACTGGAGGCATTTATAAAGATAACAAACGGTATACATACAAAGATAATAAAAATAATAAGAAGAAAGGATAAAATGCAGTATAAAAGTAATCTTCTCAACTTTGTAGGTTTTCTAAATAACGAAGATAGCCACCCTGTAAATTCAAAACTGACAGTCCGAAGCATTTATCTTTCCTTTAAAATATAAAATTAAGAGGGGCCGGGTAGCTCAGTTGGTAAGAGCGTCTTGCTAGTAACCGAAAGGTCGCTGGTTCGAATCCCGGATTGGTCAACGTGTGATCATATTATTTTCCCCTTTACCAACAACTGGCCCGCTGGTGTCAGTATAAATCGGTCCAGTAGTCACCTATATGCGAAAGTGTCGTGTGACTATAATCTACAAACAAACAATATAAAATTAACATCACATACCTTGATATATGTTTCATACACCTCAGTGAAGAAATTTTTTATCCCGTCTTCATTTTTGACGCTGTGCAGCATCAAAAATCGCATGCCTCGATTACTGTCAAGGACAATGGACCAAAAACAGAATACACAACTAATTAAACACATTGGTAACTCTATGAAATTAATAAGCCCAATAAAATTCAAAATATACTTTGATTGTTTCAACATCATTTCACGAACACATTACTCTAATGATTGTCAGCATTAATACTAATGAAAACAAAAATTATTGGCTAATAGTGTTCTACAGTGCGACTGCAAAATAATATTGTAATTCAACTAACACAAAACACTGCTTATATAACCTTATACAGGTTGCTCTTCTTGTTTGATTTGGTGTACCCAAATCATCTGCAGTGGCCCAGTAAACACTAGATCAGCTACTTTTACTTTTTTTCTGTGCAATACCTAGAAACAAAGCGTACAGATTTTGTGTGATTGCCTCCCTTGGACAAGTAGTTAGAGGGGGCTGATTAGTAAAAAGGTCCTGCAATATGTGTTCCAATTTTTATTTTATTTTATTTTTTTTTTAAAGTGAAACACATCATGCTGGAAGACAGGTATTGAAAATAAAGACTCATACAGATAATTGCTTTGCTGCTTTATACAGAGCAAGAACTCCTGTTAAATACAAGTATAACAATGTAATACTTTCAACCCTTGTAGGTCAGTGTATACACAATGATGTTGTATTTCATTACAAATATAGCAACAGCAGGAACCTCGATCCTTTGCAATTAAGTTAAACATGAATGGTTTAATTAATTTAAAAGGATACGCCCAGCAGTGACAAAGGCTGAGACAAACCACTCGTTGAACTTGTCAACAACCTTCAGAAACATGTTGTTGGTCGACCACATCTGTTCATCCACAAGGTCAAGCGCTGCATGGGCAATAAACTGATTCAGATGCCTGTGATCATCCCTCTGCAAAAAGCACACAAATTAGTACAATATCATCATCATTATCATCATCATCATCACCATTGCCCTGCAACTGTGGTGACAGCAACATCAAATTAGCATCATCTTCATCATCAATATCATCATCCAATGATAATTGTTACCCATAAATGTGTTTATATGACAGACAGTAGCTAATACACGACCTTGAGCTTTTTAACCCAATGCGTCACGATTACACACTAACCTTTGCTGTGATTCAGAGCATTTGTTTTGTACACATTCAAATTTCCAGCTACAGATTCATCATGCAATATATCTGATCCTTCAGTTTATGGCACAAAGTTAAAGACAACTCACTCAGTAAACAATATAATCACATTATAATTAGCTGAACTTGAGAACAAATTTTGAATTTTATTCAATAAAAAATACATTACTATAAAGAACTCAATGTTTTTGTGCCCCCTAAATTTTCATCTGATTACCGAGAATTCTTTATGTTTAATTTTTTTGTGGACATTTTATTATCCCTTTTTATTGGGAAATTCTGGGCCACCTCCCCAGGGGAAGGCGTAGTCGCAGTCTGTGGCACGCCTAAACCCAACTACCTATCTAATATTAGCTGTGTTTTTGAATTTTTCGCTGGGGGAACACCCGGAGAAAACCCCTGAGATGTCGCCCGAGTCGAAAGTAAATAATATTCGGAGAAACATAATGCCCAGGTAAGCAGGATCGAGCTCACACTTGTCAGGCATCATTGGTTTCTAGCCTGTGGACAAGGCAAGTTCGTCCCGCCTTAGACCAATCGGCCGCAACGCTCACTTTGAATGGCTTTTCCACAGTTAACCCTTTTGCTGCCAAAGGGGAATTGCACTGAGGTACAATAGTGTGCCAGGTTCGCACAAATTCTCAAAACTCTCTAGCTTGAACAGAAGTATTACTATTAGAAATACCTGGGCAACAATTATACATTTTTAAAATGTAACTTAATTTTCTACATGAATATATATATACTATTTGGACAAATAAGATAAAGAAAAATTATAATAAATGTATGAATGAATGAATAATTTAGAAAGCTCGTAAATATCTCTACGCCGATGGGCATAATCGCAGCGCTGGTGGGAAGGAGGTGGATAAACACGCCCAAACCCAACCACACACACACACCGTGGCGGGAAGGGTGCATAGATCATAACTTAACAAAAACATTTTAATTTCTTCACTATCGCTCAACACATTCTAGCAGGCAGAACAGACAATTAACATTTATGCAATACTTTCACGCAGTGACTTATGAAATTGGGATGATGTAAAACATCTATTTATTTATTTTAGGTCCAAAATACGTAGTAAAGATAATGAGAAAGAGAAAGGGAAACACTAAAATCGTCTTTGTTGTATTTTTTATGTTTGGGTGTGTGGTATTGTGTCCATTTTGTCTATGGGTATGTCCCTGTCTGGCGCTTCGATCAGCTCTGCGTAGGGTGGGTAGGTTGGAGGCGGGTTTGTGGGATTGGCCACCACCTGCCAATGAAAAGGGTTGTCATACCTTATACCTAACTTATGAATGTTAAACAGCCAATGTTCTGAGCTTTCCAATTGTGTGTACATGTGTTGCTGACTGTTTAACTATTCTGAGAAAAAACGTCACAATGATGATGACGAGATAATACGTCACTGGCATATTTAGTGTATGACGAGATAATACATCACTGGCATATGTAGTGCATGACGAGATAATACATCGCTGGCATATGTAGTGCATGACGAGATAATACATCGCTGGCATATTTAGTGTATGATGAGGTAAGTCGTCATGAACCGTTAGGACATAAAATGTTAATAAATAATATTTACTATTTTCCTTTAAAACTTAATTTTAATAATAATCACTGTCATCATAACATCGTCATTAGTCGATTAGATTATAACAGAATCAAACCTTCGGGTCAGCAGCTTTATTGGGAGGACTGAATTCCATTTCAAACACTGGGTTGTCATGGTGGCCTACCATCACAAAATAAAAGTTTCCTGCCATCTTCCTCGAGCTGAAATCAAGTGCAATACAATGAAAATCATAATATATCATTAAATGATTCATTGCTATATAATATAGTATTAGTATAAAATTGTGTAAATTATTCCCTTAGTTTAGGTGCCTTACAAACTTGGTTTATGTGGAGTTTAAATGTTCATACAAGACATTTCTCCATTAATAACCAGTTAACTCAATGTTTCACTTACAAATGAGCACTCCTGTAAATCAACCAGCAGACCACCGGAAGTAAATAATGCATTCACTGCAGATTATTTACAAAATTTGTTTTTTTTTCATACTCGTTAAAATAATCATCAGTTATTAGTATACACTAGTGCTATAAATAATAAACTTACATGTAATAAAATGTATTCAAAATCGTCAGGAGTTATTTTCTAAATGAAACTTTTGCATTCTAGTTTGCTGCGGTCCAGTATTATGGTTGCGTCCATGAATTTGCTAAATCTTCACTGATGACACCTACATCTACCGTGTCATTTGCCTTGATTTGAACATTTGTGCAGCAGTGACTCTTTGCTTACAGGGTATGCTTACTGTATTTTATTTAGTAATTATTTTATTTGTTCACAGAAAAATCAATGAGGTATCTTCTCGTAAATTACTATCACAATCATGACATTATTATTTATATAAAAAGATTTTGTATTTTCTTTTGAAGTATGTTCATGATGATGTATAATTCGTATCCTACATTACGTGATCAGATGATGTTGGCGATTACTGTATAGTTTTGTTGTTCCTTTAGATGATGTAGGTTCACCACAACCTGCTTTTTAATTTTCTTCTTTTATTCTTTGTTTGTATTTCAGCAAGTGCTTGAAGATTGAGATTCATCCAGTAATACATTGTACTACCTCAAGACATCGACAATGGCAACCTTGGAACGAGGAGTTGCTAGGAAAATGCTGATATTCACAGTGATGATGGTTTTCCTGCCAATATTCTCATACTTCTTTTCTAAGGCGTTTGTGTTTGAAGGTAAGTTGTCGCATAACATTATGTAAAGTCTTCTTTCTTATTCCATAACTCGAAGGTCTTTGGGTCACCACAGATGATCGTTTAACTAGCGTACTACATCTTTCTTTGTCCATGAATTAGTTCTATATATATCTAGATGTAACTTGAGGAGCTGCTCCTTTTTACCTATTCATTCTTCAGTGCATAACTTCAAATGCGGACGGAGTTCCTTTTTGTTCAGAAGAAACCAAGGCAGGTATACTAGATCTATGTTGGGCAGCTCTTTAAAACGACAACCTCAGAGACTTCCGATGCCCCCGCCTCCAAACGATCCTGGACATTCATGAAACACCAGCATGCCACCTCAGCAGGAGTTCCCCCACTGAAAAGGAATGGCCAGACCGACCCCAAGGAAAAGGTTGAGCTGTTAAAGACCAGTTCCACAAAGCTTTCAGTAATAGCCTGTCCTACACCCCTTATGAGTTCCAAAGTAAGTGTCATATGCCTATCTCAAGGGAATACTACCCAGAAATGGCCAAAAGCATCGTATCGGAGGCAGATGTAGAGAAACTCCTGAGGTCACTCCACCCATTTAAGACCCCAGGACCAGATTTTTTTTAAGAGTCATGAGAGAACTGGCTTTAGAGATTGCCCCTGTCCTGACCACCATCTATACCTCCAGTTGTATCATGTCGCACCTAGAAAACAACGGCATCTTCACACCGCAGCAGCATGGCTTTCACTGAGGCAAGTCCTGTGAGTCCCAGCTGTTGGAATTCACGTAGGAGCTATCAGACAATATGGATCGCTACCTCCCCACTGATGTCGAGGTGATGGACTTTGCGAAAGCCTTCGATAAAGTCAACCACAGCCTTCTGGTACACAAGCTGGATCACTATAGCATAAGGGAGGATGCCAACAGATGGATTCTTGGAGGGACAGATCCGGTCCACAACCATTGAGGGCTACGTTCTGATCCTGTTGGCATGAGGTCTGGGGTGCCTCAAGGCAGCATCCTCGAATCCTGTCTCTTCCTCATATATGTCAATGACTTACTAGACAGGGTTGCCTGCATTTCTAGACTTTTTGATGATTACACTGTCCTCTACCGACCCAGCGCCCAAGTTCAAGACTAGATTGTGCTCCAAGACCTCCAGGCCATAGAACAATGGGAGGATGCCTGGAGCATGCAATTCCATCCTGACAAATGCAAGGTCATGAGATCCTCAAGGAAGAAGCAGACTGCTCAGCTGCCCAGGTATACATTCCAGGTCACACCCTTCAGCACATGCCCTTCTTAAGGTACCTGGGAGTCACCCTGCAGAGCAAAGGTAAGGGGGACGAGCATATTCAGAAGATTTTTGGCAAAGCCAATTCCATAATCTATGGCTTTGTGAGGCGGAACCTGAAGACTAAACAGAGACCTGTACAAGAACTGGCCTGTAAAGCCCTTGTTCATCTTCATCTGGAGTATACCTCAAAAGTCTGGGATCCCACACAGCAGACTCTCATCTCTACCATCGAGGTTGTCCAGCGTAGAGCAGCACACTTTGTCATGAACAATTACAATCAACTGCAAGCATGTCATCAGTGCTGGAACAGTTGCAATGGCCAACTCTGCAAAAAAAAAGAACAATAGCCAGATTTTCTACCTTCTACAAGATCCACCACAACCTCCTCCATGTTAATTGCAAATATCTGAAACCCCTACCCCCAAGAACTTGGCGAGGCAGCAGTTTACCGTACGCTCGTATCATCTGTGGCACCGACCACAGCCAATCATCTTTCTTCCCTCATACCATCAAAAACTGGAACTCTTTGCCTGATGGGGTCGTCCAGGCTCCATCTGTGAGCACCTTCATTGCGAGGGCCTCGGAGGTGCTCCGAGTTCTCTCAGCTACTTCAACCTTCTTTCCCCTTCCCTCAGCTCCTCCCTATTCCCTTACCCTCTCTACTGACCTTAAATCCTGAATGACACATGGCCCTTATACACAACAGCAATGATCTCAGCTATAGATCGTGGTTGTCTATCAGAAGAAGAAGAAAAATTGTTTACTGTTGTTAGAGTTGGTTGAAAAATTACTTTCTTTGTTTAATTTTCCTGGTAATTTCATGCACATTGCGTTGTTTTTGCAGGTTATTTTGGAATGGTCGGCAGCAGCAGCTTATTCTACTCAGCAATAGTAGCCATTGTTGTCGTTCATATAATCTTGGTCTGTTTTGTGTACATTGCATTCACGGAGGATGATACACCAAGACCACAGTTCAAGAAGCAAGATTAGCGATCTAGAGTGCAATTTGTGTGTTCGTGGGATGATGTGTATTGGATTATGGTAAGATTTGCTTTTGGGTGGGTTTGTTTCCCATGGCACAGTCTCAATTTTGCGCTGTGTGTGTAAACCGTTTGGAGTGTAGCATGAACTGTTTTTATAAAAGTGAGTAAAATTGAGCTGACCTAAGGTTAACATGAATAGCACGAATGATATAAATGTATGGGAAAGTTACAAGAATGTGTTTGATTATTGTTTGCTTGAAACAAAGGTGTACTTTTTATGGGAGCATTGTGTTCTAGTATGAAGTAGAACTTCCTTTTTAGCGGATGCAGATACAACACCTTGCGGCATGTGTGGATACAATATGAATGTTTTCGCCTTATTATCCATTGTTTACAATCATTTAATTAAATGTTATCATTGTGCAAGACAGACATTTATTTTGATAGATGTTGGTCAGTTGTTGAGATGCACTCATGCTTGTGAGATTATAGTCATCAGTTATTGCCTTGAACATGAGCATTCTTTTGCTGGTTGCATTTTATAGCTGTGCTTGTGTTCATAATGCGAAATAATTATTTTGAATACATGCAGGGCAGTCTTTGGATCCATTACATAGGCTTAGGGTATGAGAATGAGAATAGGGGTAAGAAATAAACTTAAAGTTTATGTTAAAATGTCTTCTTTTTGTTTTTACATTAAAAAAAAAGAAATGCAATGATTTGTGGTTTTTATTGTGTTTTTAGCAGCTCAGAGACCTGCTCGAGATTGGAGTTTGGTATGCCAACATGTGTTATATTATTTATTTGAGGGCAGAGAGAGACAGAAAGTGAAAGATGAAGAAGGAAAGTTTGGGTCTTGAATTTTAAAGCGCTGTAAATATATATTTTTTAAATTGTGTAAGATTCATTAGCAAACATTCCTTGATAAGTTTATGAAAGAGAAAGAGGGATGGAGTGTGTGGATGTGTGTAACATCATATTTAATGTGTTGATACTTCTGTGCAAACTCAGTTGTGTGGAAAAACTATGTTGTCATGTACGCAAGAATAATGCCAAACTAATAATCATGATTGTTTGTATGAAATTATTGTCTGTAATTGAACTTCCATACTTAATACAGGTAAATTATATTAAAAAAGTATATATGTTTTGCTCTTTTGTTTTATTTTCAGCAGTTTAAAGTTATATCAAAATACAATTTGGAAGCATGCACAAATGTAGAATTCACACACACACGGACACACACATATCACAAATGCACGATTGCACATGTATAATCATTTACCCTCTTTCATACACTCACACAAACACACAAACACATACAGTACTTCTCAAATGCACACATAGATGCATATCTGTACATGCCATGGCTTACTTTGTAGTAAAGTAAGCTATGGTACATGCACATGGGCATTTACTTAATTTCACACATGAACATGAAACATTACACTCGCTGCTTTTTTCATACACACACATCACAAAGGCATAGTGTACATGAGATTCACTTGCGTGTGTGCAATTTACTAGCTCTTCCAAACAAACATATACATGAAACACACATACGCATGCTTTTCAGAAATAGTCTGTCTCCAACAGACAATATGTCATTTCGTGAGGTCTGCCCCTAAGATACTGGCTTGCACAAAGTTATGCATGCAAGGCCATTTACTCAAACACGCACATACCCACATGAATGCCATGGCAACACAGGTTGTTTGCAAATTCACAAACACGAATACATATTTTATACATGTATATTATTTTTGTGTTATATTATTTATATATTGTTAAAGAGATTCACAGTGAAATTTTTTTGTCATAATAACTAAATTTGTGGTCATTTTTGATACTGTAGCACATACATTTTTATATTTTGTGTTGTCCACACTGCATGGAAGAATAGCAATTGCTTATACACGTTTTGAATGCTGAAACGATAATTTTAGGATGACTACAAATGTTTTTCTACACATAACCTTGTGCTAATCTGGTTCTTCTTCTGTAAAGCACCAACAATCATTGTCATTGCATACTGGATGATTGCCATCAAAATCTGCACACTTGGTTAACAATGATTTGCAAAAGCCAATCTTCACAGAGGATGTTGACACTCGTCTTCTTCCTGGGTTGAGCAGCCACATTCAACACATATTGATTCATTTGCTGCTGTAGGTTGTCACTTTGGATTGCCATATTTTCCCATGGTGGTTGATGGTGTTTAATATTAAATAATAATTTATTGGTGCTTTTTTTGTGTGTAAATGTATTAGTTGAGGCTGCTTGCTGTATATAGACACGCCTATATGTGGAGCTGCTGACTTAGCAAAAGAATTCCAGCAATAGCAAGCTGAGGTTTGAGTACTAGCCCTAGTGCAGCCTAATACTATGCCAGGCCCACAAGTCGCTGCACCAGCAACAACAAAAAACCATCAAGGGGGTGGGATGGGGAGTTAGATGAAGGGGAAGTAATTGAGTTCTTGTCTACTTGACCACAAGGTGCAGTCCACACAGCTTAGCTGAGATTGACCGAGGAGAGGCGAATGTAAGCCTCGGCCAGTCTGTCTCATCTACGCAGTTTGGGTGCAGTTAAAAGGGTCCAGGGCGTTGGCTTCCTCGCTAGAGAGGGCGATCCAGTCCCTGATGGTCCAAGGGAAGAAGAAATACTGCCTGTAGTCTGTCATTGAACTGGATTAGCTGATACTGCAAATTATGTCTCTGCAGCTGAGCTGGTTAACTATTGCTGTGCTGGACTGGTTCCCTTTTGATCTTCAGCATGCTCAGTATGGCTTTCTTTTGCGCCCCCCCCCCCCCCCCCCCTCTACCCCCCCCCCCTTCCCCTCCCATGGGGGTGCCGGGGGTTTCGGTATAAATAGTATCCCCATTTTCTGGAAATTTAGTGCTTTAAATTCCCACTGTCACTGTCTTTCTCCTTTGTTCATTCTCATTCCTACTCTGCTCTGTCAATCTATTATACTATCTTCTTCTTCGCTAGACCAGTCACCAACCTTTTTTCTTCAAAACTCTTCCGGGACAAAACTCCTCATGAGATTTGTGTGTGAGGTCTGTTGGATCAGCTTGGGAATATTGGACGCTTTCTGCGAAATGGTCACTGGGGCTTTCTATGATGCTATGATTTGGCAATGTAGGCATTTTACATTTATGTGTTTTGTTGATATTTTATAATGATGTTCTATTTTGTTTTTGTAAATGGGAGTTCTATAAATTAGAGTAGCTTCAGCGTCCCCTGCGTGAGATGTCTTTATTGTAAAGTGACTGGCTGGTGCGTTCAGTGTTACCACTAGGGTTGTTTCGGCAGAGCTTTTATGCGGATCAGGGGTGAGTCCTCTTTCAGGGAAGTTATGGTCTTGATTTTGTGGTCCTGATTCGGTTCTTTGCAGTCCGCTGGACCCTGTAAGAAATGAATAACTTTTTTTGTCGATGTTAAGTCAGTGCACACTGCGTAGCTCTGTCTGTCTCAGTCACGTACGCAGTGTAAAGACAGTAGTCACAGGATATAAGACCAGTCGGGGAGGATCATCAAAATAACTATCGCATTTAACCACAGTAATTGTTATTGTTTTGTGGTAAAATCCCTTTCATAGGATCCTCGTTTTGCATCTACGCACATCATAGTTGTTTTCATCGGCATCACATCCAGCATTTCCCGATGGTGAGAAGTTTTGGGTGACATATTGCCACTTCGATCAACCATTGACTTTAGCTCGAATGAGGACACATTTGTGTCAACTGTTTCCGGTGAAATAGGCATACTTTTCCCGCTATTTTGAACATGCGATTTAACAGACTGTTGAATAGCGTCTGACAGTGATAGCGATGGCACCCGTCGTGACGAAAAAGAATCACAGCCTTTCAGTTCATCTATAGTGTCTGATGACGCCGATAAGAGGTTATGATGCTTTTCTCTTTCTCGAGGAGATCGGATAGCGTGCCAAGGAGAGAGGTGGTTTTCAGCATGCAAGTCAATGAGTTGTTGTTCGTCATCGTTTAATGCCATTTCCCAGTCATAAGTTTTCTTGACATGATCGCCGAGACCGTCCTGGTTGATGTATGGGATATCCGAATGGTCGAAACCGCCACTGCGGTGACCAGACACTGCGCTGCTGACTCTTGAAGGCACCCCTGACTGACCGCTGATGCCTTGGCGACGCCTCATGAGAACATCATGCACGTGCTGCTGCTTCTTGCGCTGTTTGCGAACTGTAACAAATAAGAATGGTGTTAAAAGGTAATCTCAGTTTGGAATGTCTGACACAGTTCCGTTTAAATTTTGAATAGAATAGCAAGACCTAGTACAGTGGAACCTCCGGTATCCGGCTCTCTGGTATACGACTCCCTCCGTTATGTGACCTGAAAACTTCTGACGGATTCACTTCCAATAATAAATGACCTCTGGTATGCGACAACCTCGTTTATGCGACCAGCGACCGTGTCTTAAGCCCTTTATACGACCGTCTTAGGGCAATTTAAAAGAGATATCAGTTAATTTGCTGTCTGTACCTTTCGTTTTTTCTCTCATGTTAGTGTACGCCTGCTGTTGTCTGCTATTTCCGGTTCACAAATTAGGGACATTACTCGCCTACACTGGCTGTCAAAATGGCGTCGCGCAAGAGGAACGTTTTGAGTTTGGCAGAGAGAATGAAAGTGATTGAAAGAAGTGAAAATGGGGAGAGTTGTTTGTCTATTGCAAGAAGTTTAGACGTTGGGAAGACCCAAATTCAGCTCATCATAAAGGATAAGGAATCTGTGAAACTACGATGGGAGAGTGGAGAAAGTGGCGAAAAGGGAAACATCGAAACTGAGAGCTTCTGCACTGAAAGACTTGGATGAACGCGTCTGGCAGTGGTTCGACTGTTTTCTATTTTTGAAGTTGTGAATAAAAGACAAAGCTAAAAATGAAACATGTTTTACAGTTTCCTTTGTCAGAGAATACATGCTGGTCAGTGTGAAAATTATGACTACATACCCTCCGAGCCTGACCCCCCTCCCCCCCCCCCCACCTTACCCATTGTTTCCGGTATAAGACCACCTCTATTATAAGACCGTTTTTTCTCAGATTTTGGTTGGTCGTATACCGGAGGTTCCACTGTATTCAGTAGGCCTACAAAACTTAGTATGCACAAGTATTTTAATTACACAAATTACAAGACGGCAAACCATTCAAATGTATTTCTAGACAATAACCGTTAATCGGCTTTATCCTAACGAAGCAAAATGAAAACACGGAATAATAAGCCACTATGTGAATTATCTGCAAGCAAAACATTATAAAAGATTTATTGTTGGGGCAATATCCTTCCAACTTGAGTACTGTCCCTGAAATGAGACTTACCAATCTCTCTACAATAAAGGAAGACGAATCCTCCCAGCAAGCCGCCGATAACCACCACACTCGTCACCATCAATCCATAGTTCATCGACGTGTACATCGCCTTTCCCAGTTTGGGGACCACGCCTGAAAACAGAATTTTTATTTAGATAGATAACGATCACACACACAAACGCGCGCACACACACACACACACACACACACACACACACACAAGAATTAGAAACGTCGCGCTTGTAGACGTAAAATAGTTTTTAGTCATAAGACGTACGGCTTTAAATTATGGATTTTATATATTTATTTGTCTTTTCCATCGCAATAATAAGACTTCAAAATACCAAGATAAAAATATAACAATCATCGTCATCATCATAAATGCAACAACGAAACACAACAGATCCTACAATTTCTCCAATGTACACAACTTACAGTAGATGCATTTCCCTTTAGAATCTCTGTTCAGGCATAGCCGATCAGTAACTTTCTCCAAGCAGTCTAATTGCATGATGAAAACTGCTAAACAAATGTTTTTGATTGTGTAGAAGACCTAGTGTTAGTACAGTCGCCTAAAAATGAGTTATAAGGAAGTAGATTGTTGCAAGAACTTTCAGCCTGAAAATAAAATATTAAAATCAAAATAAAAGCACAACCATGTCTTTATTTGATAATAGCCTAGTAGCCTTATCCAGGTGGTTATGCTTTATCACTTTCAACCTCGGTCCGTAATACAGAAGTAGACTACTGCAAGAACTGTCAACATAAAACTAAAATTAACATAAAAACAGCCATATCTTTATTTAACAATAGTAGGAAGTCCATGTTGTTTCCCTTTGTTGTGTCGTTGTTTTTACATTAAAACGCGATTCTTCTTCTTCGTCGTCGTTTTTCACAAAACACTGATTTTCAAGGTACAGACCACGAAAGAACTGATCAGTTTGATGTCACTGTACACACACACGCACTGAACCGTTGAGTTGTTTGGGGTTTATGCTGTTTTGTTGATTCTGTCTGCGGTGGCTAACGTCAAGTTCTGGTTGGGACATTTTTAAGTGTTCAAACTACGATCGATCAGTTATGATCCTCTCTCTCTCTCTCTCTCTCTCTCTCTCTCTCTCTCTCTCTCTCTCTCTCTCTCTCTCTCTCTCCCTCTCTCCCACTCTCTCTCTCTCTCTCTCTCTCTCTCTCTCTCTCTCTCTCTCTCAATTTGGCGGTCTGAGTGTGTGTGCCTGTTAGACCAGAGATTAAGCTAAGATTTAATTATGAGAGAGAGAGAGAGAGAGAGAGAGAGAGAGAGAGAGAGAGAGAGAGAGATCGTGCTGGGAGTGGTTTCGAGTGTAAATGAAAGCTTAAATCAAATGTCTAATGTTTGAATCATAAACGTTATTCTAAAGGAATTTCAATTGACTGGTCATAGTTTATAACGATGTTTTATGTTGTTCCTGGTGTGTGTGTACGCGTGCGAGAGAGAGGGCAGGAGAGATGGTGTGTGTATGTGTGGTTTAGAATGTCCCTGTGCTCTTTCATAATTTAAATTAATAATGTTCTATGCTGTAAATTATCTTCTATGGTGTAGATTTCAATAATATGCATTCATCAGCTATGTTGTATAGAAAGTATTACTAAACTAAAGCTTGTTTATTGGTGAGTCGTCGTGCAGATTATCGAGTGCTTGTTTCTAGAGCCGACATGCACTTGCATGATCCTGACCTTTTCACTCCTTGTATTCCCAGACAGGTTAGGAATACCCTAGAAATACCTTGATGTATTCACAAATTGTTGTCATAAGACATGGTTGGTCCATGTGATATTCAAGTTTGTAGGCTACTTGTAAAAACTTCTGAATACATTCTTGTAAGGCGCGCGCGTCTTTTTGTGTGTTTGCGTGCGTGTTTGAGTGTCTATCTGTCTCTAATTACCTGTTGGCAGGGGTTAAATTGCGCTGTATTTGATAATCAGTACACTGCAGTGCAATTTGCTGTTTCTTTGACACATAGAAACGATGCATTATTGAATGTTTCGACAGATTTTAGCAAGGATCGTGTAGCTTGTCTGGGAGAAGCCAATAATCAATTAGCCTGGTATCAAAATGAGACCTGACCCTTACGCCCCTGGCCCGTACCCTTTTACCCTCCACACACTATATCCCTAACGTACCCCCCACCCCTCTCTCGCTCTCTCTCTCTCTTTCTCTCTTATTTTTTTTCCACTCTGCAGCTGTGCACCCAACCCTTTTGTGCCCGTCCCCGTTGTCCTCCCACCTCTTTTTCTGTCTCCCTCTTCTTCTGCCTCCTTGCACCGTGCCATGCATGATGGTCTTTACGAGGCCTGGTGTTCTGGTGACTTGACCATAGCATCGGAGTTTCCGTTTCTTCACCACTGTGAGCATGTCATCGTGTTGTCCAATGGCTTGTGTGACGTGATGGTCTGTCGGACTTCCTCGTTGGTGATGTTCTGGGTATAGGAAATGCCGATAAGCCTTCTGTAGCACCTTATCTCCATGCATTGTATTCTTCGTTGTAGGCTGCTGTCAGGGTCCACGTTTCGCAAGCGTATAGGAAGATGGAAATTACAAGGGAGTGCAGCAGCCATACCTTGGAGTGTAGACTGATGGTCCTGTCTTTCCAAACGGGCTTCAACCTTGTCAGGGCAGAAGTTGTTTGTGCGATCCTGGAGAGGACTCCCTGTCGGGATCCATTGTCTCATACAATGGCTCCTAAATATTTGAAGCTATGCGCCGTGTTGTTGGATTGGCATTGAACTTTTTACGTCCGTGTTGATGCCATTGGTCTTGTTGGTCATCATTTTAGTCTTCTCTGCACTTATTTCCATTCCAAAGGCTTTGGAGGTGGCGTAAAGCCATCAATGTCATCCGCAAAACGGAGGTTGGAGATTGTTTTATCCCATATGCTGACTGTGCCTTTGTGATCTGCAAGGGCATCCGACTTGATGTGCTCCAGGAGGATGTTAAAGAGTGTTGGAGAGAGTAGGTATCCTTGACGCACGCCGATTATTGTTCCGAACCAGTTCCCGATGGCGCTGCTGTGGAAGACTGCACTGGCAGCCTTGTCATACAGGCTTTTGATGACAATAATGTTAGGGCTGATGTTGTACATTCCCATGGATGCCCACGGAGCTGCATGCCAGACTCGGTAAAATGCTTTCTTGAAGTCTACAAACACATTATATTATGTTGTTGGTAGATCTACTGTAGGTATTTGTCGCAAATAATTCTGAGGTTGAAAATCTGTTTAGTGGTACTTCGCCCTGGCCTGAATCCTGCTTGTTCTTCAGCTACGATTTGTTCAGCTTGGAGTTTTCAACTGTTAAGTATTATTTTCAGGAGGACTTTGCTGGGATGGCTGATGAGGCTGATGGTGCGGTAGTTTTCACACTCCTGAAGGTTACCCTTTTTGGGAAGAGTGATGACAAGCGACTGGGTCCATGGTGTAAGCCACTCCCCACTCTCCCAGACCGTGCTACAGATAATGGTGTGGGCGTCAATCATCGCTTATCCTCCTGCTTATGCGGGTATGTTGTCCACTCCCGCTGACTTTCCATTCTTCAGCGACTGCACTGCTTCCTCAACTTCTTCTCGGA